>CP136064.1:286883654-287236154 GCA_032622095.1 Siphonodentalium dalli | reverse complement strand
CGTTCAAACCACACAAATACGCCAGCAATATCTTGCCGCTACAAAAGAACGAACGAGGTTTGCTTGTCTATAACCCCCAGATCCACCTGTGTATAATACACAAGCTTCGTACATCTCACCGAAATTTTCCGATAGAGTCGGTAACTTTAATCTACCCTGGGCAGTGGAAACCCCCTGCAAGTGTGCATGCGCTCGAGGCGCGTCCCTATCCCACCAGTACGAGCATGTGATATGCACAGGTGTATGCGTTGTGCATATCATATATATATATGCATGATGATATGCACTTCATGTCATCACAACAGAAGGACATTATGATGAATGGCCCGAATATCTCATTATGAACTTGGGGTATTATTTTACCCATGTACTGATTACATCCGTGTGTACGTATCCGCCAAATTTGTATTTCTTATAATGTTAGTGTAATGATTTGTGACAGGAATTCACCGCGACCAATGGGGCGACGGAGAACATCACACCGGATATAGTATATATTTTCGCGGCATCTCGAGTTGCAGTACCGTAACGTAACCATTTTTCGCGCGGAATGGGAAGCGGAACAAAGTGACGAACCGCTGAACATGTTCTGCAATAGCGTGGAATAAAATGATAATAAGTTCAACAAAAGACCTTCATTGTTGAACTTATATTATCTGAATATTTCCAACACAATGAATATGATTCCTTCTGAACATTAACCCTTTACCCAACAAACCGGCCAAAACCGGCCAAATAAAGCTTCAACAGCCTAAAATATCTGCGGTCTGTCTCAATAGAACCATACAAATATGGATATCATTGGAACCGGTTCATTGACCACATTGTGATGGTTACAGTTATGCCCTGTGCCAATGCATTCTCTTATATATGCGAGTCGACCATAGGTCGCCTCACATATATAAGAGAATGCATTGGCCTAAAAAAAAAAAAAATTAACACTTTTTACCATTTTTTCTTACATTCTTTAACAATTTTATAATTTTTAATGTGTTAAGCCAATGCATTCTCTTATATATGCGAGGCGACCTATGGTCGACTCGCATATATAAGAGAATGCATTGGCACAGGGCCCTTCTGTTGGGTAAAGGGTTAATTATATTACCCGTCGTCTGCTTTTATATCCTGAACATCCATAAAAATGAACAATAGACCCAAGCTCTGCTGAGATACCACTGCCACCAGGACATTTTGTAAGGATTTCTGACACGATCTTAGCTCTTATGTTTTAGGACTAAATTGTCTTTGTCTGGCTCATGCAGTGCATATTGTTCTTATCAATACCGAAAGAATTACCATTATTGCAAACTTTTGGGGGTCAAACTAAGATAATAGGTGACTAAATATAGTTCCGACGATACGAACAAATGGATGTATCGGTCCGCAAAGTACCATCTTTCCGGCAGTGATCTATCGCAGGGAAACGGAGAGGGCGGGCATAGAGTTTGCAATAGTCTCTTCCAATGTATACTTTTGTAACTGATGGGAGAATCCATTTAGCACATGAAGGGTTAAGTAAGCCTGTATTATCGGGGTTAGTGATAAATGCATCGGATGCGCGGTATTCCACTTTTTGTGGTTTGAGATTAATGACGCGCATCTGGGAACACAAGACGCACGTGAAAGTAATAAATATTTCATAAGTAAAACAAAGTCGGCTGCATATTGCTGTCAAGGCAAACTGCAGGACATCAATCAAGGCATGTGTGCGCTCAGAAAGGTCGGATACGCGTCTGCGCAGGTCGACTGACACAGGTGCAAACCTAGAGCAGGTGGCTACATGGCTCCGAATTATATAGTGAGGGGGGTCGAGAGAGGGAGGGAGGAGATACAAGGGAATGGAGGTGATATATTGAGCGATTATATTATAAATGACTATGACTATGATTATGAGGGGAATATCAGAAGAGGAGAGGAGGGGGAGAGCGCGGAGAGAAGAAAAACAAAATTCTCTGCATATTCATGTCAAGGCAAACTGCAAAACATCGACCACACAAGGCCTGAGTGTGAGCCGCTATAGCTCTTATATGAAGGTGAATGTGTTTAATAAGAAGAGGGGTGAGAGAATGAGATAGAGAAAGAGAGCGAGGGCGAGAGAGAGAGAGAGAGAGAGAGAGAGAGAGAGAGAGAGAGAGAGAGAGAGAGAGAGAGAGAGAGAGAGAGCATGGGGAGATGGCGAGAGAACAGAGAGAGAGAGAGTGAGAGAGAGAGAGAGAGAGAGAGAGAGAGAGAGAGAGAGAGAGGAGAGAGAGAGAGAGAGAGAGAGAGAGAGAGAGAGAGAGAGGCAGGGACATAGAGCAGGAACAGATGTGGGAGGAGTAAACAAAGTCGGCTTCATATTTATGCGCCATTCTATAGCGTGGCACGTAGGCCTACTGCATGTATATGGTCCGTGTACCCTGCTCGATCGACTACTAACGAGTCATCTCATAATGGCCAAACCATTGGTAACACAAAACCACATAACCCCTCAGTTCCTTTCCTTTTCATATTCATTACGCCCAATATACTATGTGTGTTTACTGCTTCGCTTATCTGGCCGTGCCAATGGGGTGATGGGATATCTCACAGGACAACACATTTCGGGTTTTCGCGGATGTATCTTCGCGGATGTCTCATTGTTACAGTACCTTTTATGATATATGGTATCTTTCTTGTCAAATTTACCATTATTAACATACATGCATCCCTGATCTCAAGACGAGTAAGAATTTATATTGGTCAGCTATATTAGTAAAGGTCTGATTATTGTCGTGTTGGTCAGCCATATTATTAAAGGTCTGATTATTGTCGTGTTGGTCAGCCATATTATTAAAGGTCTGATTATTGTCGTGTTGGTCAGCCATATTATTAAAGGTCTGATTATTGTCGTGTTGGTCGGCCATATTATTAAAGGTCTGATTATTGTCGAGTTGGTCAGCCATATTATTAAAGGTCTGATTATTGTCGTTTATTTCTGCAGAGAAACGCTCTCTTATAGTTTTTTATAAATGGGGCGTCGCATATTGAAGTGTTTCCGGTTTTCTACCTCAATACCACAGTTTTCTCTCATCAGCGGGTACTTTAGGTTGTCTGTGTCTGTATTTCTCAATATCTAAACCATTGTTGCTAACCCTATAAACTTTGTGAACGATTACCTAAAAGCGATTTTTTAACGAGGTTCAAATATGGTTTTATTCTGTATTTTATTTTCACTCTTCTCAGATAAGTTTGCAACTTGTTTTTAACTAAATGGTTTTTCATCGTTGAATATATCTCGTCTGAAACAGCAGTTATCACATATGTTTTCTTATTGATTTCAAAGGCTTTTCCCCCTCAATGGAAAATGTCTTTATATTTAGGGACTTCCGAATCAAACGACCTATATTTGGCCTATGTTAAGCGTCACATAAGTTACACTCAAACACCTGTGTTTAACACGACGTCACGCAGGGGCGTGTAACCGCGTGAAGGTCACGCGGGGTCAAGGTGATCGAGGAATTCACTTCTTGTTCAATGAAAGTATTCGACTGCTATTTTTCCCTGAGGCAAAGGAGTGATAGGGAGAAATGTCGAAACAATTCGCGCGTGTCAATTAACACAAATGACATTATGCCGACGGCTCAAAATGTTTTGTGAGCATATAACTGTGTGTAATTTCTGTGTTCCGAGCAGGGAATATTTAAGATATTTAACAATTGTTGTGTGATTTGTATTTGCATACCTGTAATATTGTATATGAGTACCGTGTTTATTAAAGACATATTTATAATCCATACCTCCCGACATGTGCTCAACGTTTATTTGTTGAGTTATTCAATAGATGGCAATATTTAAACATACATAATCATTAACGCTAATGCTGTTCGCATTCCCACCTTATATTCTGGATACTTATTTCCAAACGAAAGAAATACTTCAAAGAAAGACTATTTATAGATGCATACATGTACGATCAGAGATCGTGTACGACGATTCTCCATAACCACTATACACTGTGAAAAAATCCCGTAAAACGTTACGGCATAAAATACCGACAGCTATGATACTGCATGTTGAAATTAACCGTAAACTTTACGGTGAATTCCGTTGGTAGAATTGTACGGTAAATTCCGTAACTGAATTCATACGGTAAATAAATCTGTAAAACTTACGCACAACTTATTATCTAAACATTTCCCTCAATAAATATGGTTCCTTCTGCACTTTAATTTATCTCGCGTCTGCATCTATTACCTTAACATCCCCCAAATGAACAATAGACCATTTTTACCTCACTGTGAGAATCCATTTAGCATAACCACGGTTAAAATGCTCTTTCCAAAATTTTTATGTCCCCCGCTATAACTACACAATCGGTTAGGTCATTCCTCTGGTTGAGAACTAAATTGAGAAATATAATATAACGGCTTTGTTGCATCTATTATTAATTACTTATTGACCTCCACGTGTGGAGAAAGGCTTACTATATTTATAAATAATACACAGTTAAAATATTATATTATACAAGGGTTACATCTAATAACAAATGCATGCATCAATAATTGAAATAAATAGAATAAATAAATAAATAAACAAAATAACGCTATATAGTATATACGGCAAGTCATTAAAGTATAATATTATACATAAATAGAATAAATAAATAAAATAACGCTATATAGTATATACGGCAAGTCATTATGTCACATGCATGCGGATATACGACTGATTGGTGTTCTTTATTGTCCCAGACATATGTCGCACGCATGTGGTCGTAGTTATATACAATAGAGGATCGTCTTGAACAGTTATGTCTGATTAATTTAGAGGAAGAACATATTGAAGTTCGTATGCACATCCATAGCTTACTTATTTATTATTTATTATTATTATCACATGCCGCTTTGGATATGGCGAATTTTTCAATCATATTTGCAAATGTGTGAGCGCACCCTTGTTTCGCTGTGAATCGATAGTGGAGTTTGAATCTGCATGTGTTCGCAATCCTCAATAAATTTTACAGTTTTTCTGTATATATACAGACACCTGGAATGTTAGTGTATAATGTATAGTGTTGAGTACTATTGTATAGTGCATAGGGTTGAGTACTATTGTATTGTGACATATTTGCAAGTATGTGAACGCACCCTTGGTTTAAACAATATTGCTAGTTTAGTGCTGAACACTAATCTATTGTGGCAGATTGTCAGGCAAATGTGCCACCATATGAACGTATACCCATGTTTCGCCGTGAAGTTGATCTTGGCGTTTGTTTGCACATCCTTAATAAATGTTACAGTTTATCTGTTTACGGACACCTGGAATGCTATTGTGGCGATGTACTATTGTATACTACCAAGTAAGTAAAAAATCGTCTTCGTCAAAGAAATTACTGCCACGCCCCCTCAATAGATGAACGAACGCCACTTACTCGTGTGATAACGTACAACAAATTAAAACTAATTCATCTCTCCACACAGCTAATGTTAAACCGAATGAGCTCGCGAAAGCGCCTCGAGAAACAAATATCTAAAATTAAACCCGCTGCAAAATTTGGCTTGGTTGCTCGTCTGTGGTTTTGATATACAGATATCGCCTTCGGCCCTATGCTCGTGGATTCTCGTCATATTGTGTTGAACTAACATCACATTTTTGTCGTCTGCCTTTTGAACGTGAATTAACAATATAGATAAACATGTTTCATGTTTGAAGGGATTCTTTGCCAGATGGGTGTTACGTAGGCCCCTGCGACAACAACGGACTTGTTTTCTACGCCAACGCGTCGACAAAATATAGTCCCTGCGGGTAAACATTGATTAGATCTGCTTTATGCTGTACAAATGTACTTTTGTATTTCGTTAAATGTGACATGATGCAATTAAAGAAATGTTATGTGCTCATCGCACAACTTAAAACTTATTCACTATTCATTCACCAAATCCGCTTAAATAAGGCGAGTTTTAACTATTGGAGAAACACTTCAAAATCATCAGCCGTGGGGTTCTTTTCGGAATATACGACATCTGCACTATATGAACAAATGTAAATATGAACTCTTAATTCGTGTGGAGGAAAGACCGCGATTTATATGGCTAAGGGTACGTTCATATACACGCTGACAAGTTTTCGCGGCATTTTTTTTGTTTTGCAGGCATTTTCTTACAGAAAAGCACGTGGTGTCAGAATATGAACGGCAACCTGCATATATACTGCATATTTACCAAGGCTAACGACATGACAAGTACAGTTTCGGTGGTTCCACATGTAACGTTGCTACTAACACATTGCCTTCGTTTTTGCTTCTCATGTATAGTTAGCTGTGGCGTATATACACATGCATTTTATTAGCATGTTTGCGTTCGATTTATGACACATTGTATAGCTTTCTAATCCGAAATGCCTGCAAATGAATGCCTGTCAAATTTGCAAGTGTATGCTCGCACCATTATGCTAATTTCATTGGGAAATATATCCACTGCGCGTAGAAGCCACCTACCCCCGGAAAGCAACTGACAAACTGGCTCAGATACTCGAATCATGTTATACACTACATGTAGAAACCACCGACCACCGGAAAGCAACTGACAAACTGGCTCAGATACAATAATGCCACGTACCTTACCTACTGAACCACGGGGTGGGGGTGATAAGAGCTGATGCACAGTATAAGTGAGGAATGGATTTACCTTTTAGTCGTCATGTGTATAATATATATTAATTGCGTAGCGGGACTCTGGTTTCACGCTAAGAACTCTTGATAAGGGATGTCGATTTTTTCAGATCATTCATTTTTCGCTCATTCGCCGACCTCACATCTCGAGAAATAACGCCACATCTCGAGAAATAACGGCCACCCGGTGTTATTCTGAGTATATGAAATCTCAAATATTTATCCTTACCTTCAGAGAATCGATGTTGGGTGCAACTCCGGTTTAATGGGTTTCAGAAGATGTATAAATTCGGGGTTCCCGACCAATTTTGACCCTTTCTATACTAAATGGATTCTCCCATTCAGTTAAAAAGTGTATATCGGAATGGTATACTATTCATTTGGAGGGATGTTAAGGTGATAAAAGCAGACGACAGATAAAATAACTGTGAATTAACCCTTTCTATACAAAATGGATTCTCCCATTCAGTTAAAAAGTGTATATCGGAATGGTATATTATTCATTTGGAGGGATGTTATAGGTGATCAAAGCAGACGACAGTTAAAATAACTGTGAATTAACCCTTTCTATAATAAATGGATTCCCCCAGTCAGTTAAAAAGTGTATATCGGAATGGTATATTATTCATTTGGAGGGATGTTAAGGTGATAAAAGCAGACGACAGATAAAATAACTGTGAATTAACCCTTTCTATACTAAATGGATCCCCCCAGTCAGTTAAAAAGTGTATATCGGAATGGTATATTATTCATTTGGAGGGATGCTAAGGTGATCAAAGCAGACGACAGATAATATAACTGTGATTTAACCCTTGCTATACTAAATGGATTCTCCCCAGTCAGTTAAAATGTGTAATTGGAATGAGTTGTTATTCAGAGGGTGAAGGAGAAGATCTCTCGATCTTTTCGACCATCCTGGGCGCTTCGCACCCAACTACAACTTCTACTGTTGTTATTCATTTGGAGCGCATGCATGGTGATAAAACATACCACATCTTAATAACAGTGCAGAAGGAGCCCTATTTATTGAGAGAAATGTTCAGATAATAAGTTCAAACTGTGGTCGTTTGTTAAACTTATTATCTGAACATTTCCTATGGGATAACTACTCGTCCATGATGCTTTAGTATAGAACGGGTTAAACGTATTATCTGAACATTTCATAAGGGTTAACTACTCATCAATGATGCTTTAGTATATAACGGGTTAAACGTATTATCTGAACATTTCCTATGGGATAACTACTCATCCATGATGCTTTAGTATAGAAAGCGTTAAACTTATTATCTGAACATTTACTATGGGATAACTACTCATCAATGATGCTTTAGTATAGAAAGGGTTAAACTTATTATCTGAACATTTCCTATGGGATAAGTACTCATCAATGATGCTTTAGTATAGAAAGGTTAAACTTATTATCTGAACATTTACTATGGGATAACTACTCATCAATGATGCTTTAGTACAGAAAGGTTTAAACTTATTATCTGAACATTTCCTATAGGATAACTACTCACCAATGATGCTTTAGTATAGAAAGGGTTAAACTTATTATCTGAACATTTCCTATAGAATAACTACTCATCAACGATGCTTTAGTATAGAAAGGGTTAAACTTATTATCTGAACATTTCCTATGGGATAACTACTCATCAATGATGCTTTAGTATAGAAAGGGTTAAACCTATTATCTGAACATTTCCTATGAGATAACTACACATCAATGATGCTTTAGTGTAGAAAGGGTTCAACTTATTATCTGAACATTTCCTATGGGATAACTACTCAGCAATGATGCTTTAGTATATAACGGGTTAAACGTATTATCTGAACATTTCCTATGGGATAACTACTCATCCATGATGTTTTAGTATAGAAAGCGTTAAACTTATTATCTGAACATTTACTATGGGATAACTACTCATCAATGATGCTTTAGTATAGAAAGGGTTAAACTTATTATCTGAACATTTCCTATGGGATAAGTACTCATCAATGATGCTTTAGTATAGAAAGGATTAAACTTATTATCTGAACATTTACTATGGGATAACTACTCATCAATGATGCTTTAGTACAGAAAGGTTTAAACTTATTATCTGAACATTTCCTATTGGATAACTACTCAGCAATGATGCTTTAGTATAGAATGGTTAAACTTATTATCTGAACATTTCCTATGGGATAACTACTCATCAATGATGCTTTAGTATAGAATGGTTAAACTTATTATCTGAACATTTCCTATGGGATAACTACTCATCAATGATGCTTTAGTATAGAAAGGTTTAAACTTATTATCTGAACATGTCCTATGGGATAACTACTCATCAATGATGCTTTAGTATAGAAAGCGTTAAACTTATTATCTGAACATTTCCTATGGGATAACTACTCATCAATGATGCTTTAGTATAGAAAGCGTTAAACTTATTATCTGAACATTTCCTATGGGATAACTACTCATCAATGATGCTTTAGTATAGAAAGGTTTAAACTTATTATTTGAACATTTCCTATGGGATAACTACTCATCAATGATGCTTTAGTATAGAAAGGTTTAAAATTATTATCTGAACATTTCCTATGGGATAACTACTCGTCCATGATGCTTTAGTATATATAGAAAGCGTTAAACTTATTATCTGAACATTTCCTATGGGATAACTACTCGCCCATGATGCTTTAGTATAGAAAGCGTTAAACTTATTATCTGAACATTTACTATGGGATAACTACTCATCAATGATGCTTTAGTATAGAAAGGTTTAAACTTATTATCTGAACATGTCCTATGGGATAACTACTCATCAATGATGCTTTAGTATAGAAAGGGTTAAACTTATTATCTGAACATTTCCTATGGGACAACTACTCGTCCATGATGCTTTAGTATAGAAAGGGTTAAACTTATTATCTGAACATTTAAACAGTAATTTTTTTATCTCGAAATAACGAGATAATATGTCGTTATAACGCCGAAAGGATCTCGTTATATCGAGATAATATGTCGTTATTTCAAGATAACGATCTCGTTATTTCAATGTAACAACTCGTTATAACGAAATATGTATGTCGTTATAACGAATAACGACATATTATCTCGTTATTTCGAGATAAAAACATTACTGGTATGTCCTAAATCAGCCACCGTAGATTGTAGTGTATAAAATTAAATGTTTAGAAAATGAAGTGCTGCAAGAAAGACTCTATTTTGTTTAAATTTTCTATGCATTTGTTTCATACAGTTTCGACGTTTTATCTGATTTGACTTGCAGGGTTTCAAAACATGAATTAATATTACACACACAATAACCGAATCGAGTAATTTTCTATAAATAGTAACATTTTATGTCCCAGTTCGTGGAAACAAATTTGCAGAAAAATGATATTTCCCGATAACAATAACGATCTAAATAGAAAATAGAAAAAATAAATAATTTGAGTGTAAGACGTTTTGTGTAAATGTTTAGATGAACAGGTTATCATAAATTCAATGTTAATAATTTCATGAATTTAATATAAATTTAGTTCATGACTTAAGCCATAAATTAAGTGTAACGTTGTAATCAAATTAAATGCATGGATAGTGGATTGACAATATTTGGCACATATCGGGTAAAACATTGTCGATACGGGGCGTCAACTGAAGACACCCGCCGGCTATACACAAAAATAAAAAACATTAATATATTTCTGGGACAAGTATCCCTATAATGTAATATTTTAGGTGATACATTTGCCTGAAAATTGTACGAGAAAATATCGATGACGAGGGTTCTATTCATTGCAGTCCGGGTTTGCTGCCATCCGTAAAATAATTGTATTCCCGTCGAGTCGTACTCCCGCCGTACTCATGAAGTGAAGGGTGAAAGTTGATTTCGGCCGACTAACATGTGTTATTCCAGAGCTATGTCCATTTCCACTGGTACTCACACTTGGCATCTTTTTAAAGTTCTTGTTATTACTTAGGGCTAACCAAGTCCCTCAAATACAAGACATTTTAATACGGTCCCATTAAAGGTACTCAATCCGATAAAACTCATCTCAATTACTATTTCAATGGCTTCGGGGGTCAAAAATATTTGATTCGAGTCGAGGAAGTCACCCATCAAAGCTCAGATTTGTTAGATATCGATTTTAGAAATCTATTATTTTTCATTTATCGGGAATACTTTCTGGCCCAGAACACATTCAAAATTGCGTTATTATTACCACTTGATTTTAGAGTTATCCATCCTTGTCTGTTTGAATAGTGCTTTGGTGTACACATCTCGAGCAGATTACGAAATTGAATGCAATTATTAGTACTCATCTCGAGAAAATAATAAATTTCAAAAATCAATATCTAATAACTCTCAAATATTTTTTACCCCCAAAGCCAAAGAGATAGTAATATAGGACCCTCTGATCGGATTGTTGTTGTTGGAATCTGTTGAGATGGGGACCCTCTGAGTACCTTTAACATATTGTCTGATTTATAGAATATGTGTTAATGCAATAACATTATCTAATACTTACATTCACAGAAATTCCATACCATTCTACTCAATAAGAATCTACGACAAAGACCACGATGGACTTTAACCCTGAGGTTCATGACGGTATCAGCGCTGGTGCAGCATTAAATATTATGTGCCAGTGCATTGTGTTACATATGCGAGTCTACCACAGGGATAATAGCATATCAGAGAACTAACTGGCTTACAAGGTCAATGTAAATATTGTTATGGGCCAAAGTATTCTCTTATATATGCGATGCTCCCTATATATGGGATTCCCCCATTTCACGCAGTTATAAAAGTATACATCATTGGAATGGTGTATTATTCATTTGAACGCGTGTTCATGTAATAAAAGCAGACAACAGACAGAACAACAACAACAAAAACCCCAGATAATACAAGAGGTCGAAAATAAGTTCAACAAAATATGTCGTTTGTTGATCTTATTTTCGACTTTCGATAACTTATTATCTGAACATGCATTTCCGATATTTTTGGGAACTATATATATACCCACCAATGGGTATTTAGCATAGAAATGGTTAAATGTTCACATGTACTAATAAGTTTAACAAACGACATATTTTGTTGAACTTATTATCTGAACATTTCCGATATTTTTGGGAACTATATATTCTCACCAATGAGTATTTAGTATAGAAAGTGTTAAAGTCATATTGTGCTTTCCGCTCCAAAAGACATCTAAATAAATTTGCTTTTTAATTTTCTACAGCATCGATATATGTCGACAAATATGTGAAATAAATTTCAACAAACAAATGTTCCAGAAAGACGCAATGAAGTCATAAAAATACAACTTCGAACACACTCTTGACGTCACTCTTGTTATACCATGAATTTCCGGAATCGGAAACGGAATTATGCGCGACTGTCCGGAAAACGCTATCTTAAGTTCTTAACTGCATGGAATCTATATTAACTTCATGCACTGATTTCTTTAAATTTTATGATCAATATATGTAGTACCATATAATTTGCATATATAGCAAGCGACGATAGCTCTAGATTTTCTTATATATAGTCTACATGTGTAATTTTAATGCGAATTAATACATTTTAAAGGTACTCAATCCGATTCGATGGTCCCCATATCATCAGATTCCAACAACAATTTTTTTGAAATGGCGATTCAGTTATCAGAATCGATTAATTGCCCAAAAATAATGCTAACCACAGTAAACAGTACTATAGTATAAAATTGCCCAAAACCTGTTATTTATCAACATTTTGTTCAGGGAACTTTTGGCGGTAAGTCTGAGACCTGAGTCTTAATAAGGTTTATGAGATCGAGACGTGGTGTGCACCAACCGTGCATTCTAAAAGAAAGTCTTCTATAGATACAGTATCATCGGAACAATATATACACAACCTTTGTCCCACTGCGGTCGACAGTTGTGTGTGGCATTCTTTTTCAATAGCCAATTTATGATTACTTATTCGCAGTCTATAGTGAAAACGATTCTATTTTCTATTGATGTTGTGTGAAGAAGATAAGGTTCTATTTCGTACTTAAGTTTGAAAAGTCGGTATGTTCATAAGCTATATATCGAAGAGTTTGTTCAGGAATCTTCCGCGTTGTAGTTATATGTTTTGAGATGCCTCCCACCAAATTATGTATAGATAAGTTTGTGGTTCGAACGAGCCATGTCTGTTTAAACCTTGCTTGAAATGGAGATTCCTGAAGAATGGGACAGGAGATCTGATGGGCGGGGATCACTGGCGACTCGAATTAGAAGTTGATTAAGAAAACACTAAACGTATTTACACTATTTATTTACGACCAGAGCAGACATGTGCTTAGGCCAGGACAAAAACCCGCAAAGTCAACAAAAAAACCCGTAAAGTCAACAAATTTGTGAAAGTCTGTGTTTTACCACTTCTTATTTATAGCTTTGCAAATAGGAGCCGATTAACGTATGACCGCTACCGCATGCCACCCGAGAAGGCGTACTTATAAAGCAGACGACACCAGAAACGTCCTGAGTTTCCTTCGACGTAAACCAGCTGTACAAGTGAAATCAGTATAGGGATAATACTGCACGGGTTACGTCGAAGTACAGTTGCCTTATTCTTCTACGGCGGTACCCAATCCGATTCGGTCCCCATATCATCAGATTCCAACAACAACAACAACAACATTTTTTTGAAATGCCGCTCCAGTTATCAGAATCGAGTAATTGCCCAAAAATAATGCTAACCACAGTCATCTATAGTATTAAATTGTCCAAAACCTGTTATTTATAAACATTTTGTTCAACGAAATTTTCCCGGTTTGTCAAATATCTGACACAAAAAAGCCTCTTGATTTTAGAGTTATCCATCTTCATCCGCAATTTGGTCCGAAACAGTCTTCTCGTCGACTGTTTACTGGGCCACTAAAAAAATTTTCGACAGTGAAAAATAATGGATTGCAAACATTGATATCTGATCACTCTGAGTTTTGATGGGTGGGTTCCTCGACTCGAATCAAATATTTGTTACCCCCGAAGCCAAAGAAATAGTAATTTGCATCCTTAACCAATGGAGCTCACTATGAGGATTGTGGGTAACATGATAGCGGGGAAAGTGAGACAGCTATATTTTTGATCGATTTCAGAACATTTCTCCAGAATTTCCGTTTTCACATGAAGTAACTTTTCCAACAAATAGAAAAGACTAAGCAGACGACAGAAATAAAGTCTGCCGGACTATTTCAATCACGTGATTGAGCATGTGGATACTACCGGCAAATATTGTGATTATCAACAACTTCACCTTGGATAACTTCAATCTGATCCTATAGGGCTCCCATGTGAAAACTGTGAGGTCTCATCAGAATGAGGTTCCCAGGTGGTGAATTTGCTGACGCTAGCCCACCGTAACTAACGTCACCCTCTATAGGGAACATCGTTCTGCAAATGAAAGAGAGGAGGGGGAGTGGATGGGGTGGAGCAATGGCTATCCCGTATCCCTCAGTCACACTGACAGTCCCACCTCTCTAGTTTTATTGCAAACCATATAAATTTTCGTTATGGAAACAGACATTACTTGTGGGTTAAAGGGTGAGGGATGGAGAGAGGTGGGGCCTATCATTGTGTGAGGGATGGAGAGAGGTGGGGCATATCATTGTGTGAGGGATGGAGAGAGGAGGGGGGGGGGGCACTAACATTGTTAAGATTGTTATAGTCGCCGATATCCACCAAATGTAAATATAGTCATCTCCATAATTCGTACCCACTATTTCAAGACTCGATAAATTATTGTAATAACACATTCAGGTTGTTGGTGTAAATGGCTAAAAACTGAATAAAAGTGCTTTAATATTATCGTACCACTTAACGTAAACAGGTATACAGAATACACCATATACCAGTTAAAATTTGCGCTGGCGTAGGGAATACCAGTTTATACAGCCATGGAATACGGCGCGTACCCAAGAGGGGTGACATCCTTCCATGTGGCCATTGAATAAAATTAGTCTGGTCGACCGACCACCTGTGAATGACATGCAGACGACATATTATGAATGAAGGAACATCTGAGTTGCACTGATCTCGCTACTATCTGCGCGGTGTTTAAATTAGTTTATTACCCAAAGCTAGGCTGTTTTCACAAGATAACGGGGAGATAAAACCCCGTTTATTGTTCTAAGTTATTCTTTTTACTTGATTTTCATATATACGATGTGCATCCTTGACAGGTTTGTATCGTCTTGTGTTATGTTACACGTAAAATGGTGGAGTAGCCCGGGGATATGTTCGGTACAAAAAAATGTCGTCTGCTTTTACTGTACTGGAAGAGACGGTCGGGGAGCAAAATATAACGCGGGTGGTTATGGACTCGTTTCCCAGCGCATTCCGCATCCTATGCACTAATGCTGAACCACGACATATAGGGTGGATAAAGACGAACATACAAAGAGAGGGCGAGAGACAGAGAGATATATAGAGAGATTATCGAGAGAGCTAGAGAGAGATAGAAAGAGATAGAGAGAGAGGGAGAGAGAGAGCGAGATAGAGAGAGAGAGAGAGAGAGAGAAAGAGAGAGAAAGAGAGAAGGGTGGCGAAGCAGCGTAGATGTCGACGAGAGAGAGAGAGAGAGAGAGAGAGAGAGAGAGAGAGAGAGAGAGAGAGAGAGAGAGAGAGAGATATGTGTGGGTGGGTAACAAATCAACGATAGCGTGGCGAGAGAGGGGCGAACACTGAGAGGCAAGATCAGGCAACCAGTTACAATGACATAATATTGAGAGATCGAGAGGGTGGCCGTTGACGAAATAACCAGGAGAGAGAGAGAGAGAGATATTCAAAATGCTGTTTCTCTCACTTGCATGGAGTAATAGGATAATGTAATTTACTTGGATCTTAGGTAGCCTGGTTCACATACATCGTGTAATTTACTCGGACCTTAGGTAGCCTGGTTCACATCGTTTATCACAAGGAAAACGAAGCAGAACGAGGCTGAACAATAAAAGCACAATTAATGGCTTATACTCTGACCCCGAAATTGGACAAATGACCGAATGTGTTTTGTGCTGGGGCAGCCGATTCGATGCGAAAAGAGCAGTCCTAGTTTTAAGTTTTATTGGAAGTCAGTGATCTGATACGAGCAACAAATATCATGCTGCTAACAAGAATGGATGTTACCCCTGGTTAAGTGATCCTGCTGAATTGCTATGATGTTGGTGGGTCCTGCTGAATTGCTATGATGCTGGTGGGTCCTGCTGAATTCCTATGATGGTGTTGGGTCCTGCTGAATTCCTATGATGCTGGTGGGTCCTGCTGAATTGCTATGATGTTGGTGGGTCCTGATGATTACCTATGATGATGTTGGGTCCTGCTGAATTCCTATGATGCTGGTAGGACAAACTGATGATGTTACGAAAAAGTACCGTTATTTGTTCTAAAGTTGAAATTGTGCAGTGTTTGTTAAACGAGCGATTTGAGAAAAAACAATATATAAGATATATATTTTAATATATTTTAATCATGACTGCTCAGGTGTTTGCAAAAAGACAGAAATAGATATTCGATTTGTAATAACCAGAGGTGCCATTATTTAAATATTTTACAATATTATGTTTTTGAAGGCCATGAAAATGATAACTTTAGAAAAAATAACGGTACTGTTTCTTAACAGCATTAGTTTGGCTTACCAGCATCATAAACTGCAGGATTTATTCCGCGGGTCGATCAGAACGGGTTGTCCCTGGATCGGGTTGTCTCGGGTCAGATTGTCCCCGGCCCGGGTCGGGCTGTCCCGGGTCGGGTTGTGTCGGGTCGATCGGATGGGGTTGTCCACGGTTGGGTTGTCCGTCGGTCGGTTTGTGCCTGGGTCGGGTTGTCCCGGGTCGGCTTGTCCCGGGTCGATCGGATGGGTTTGTCCATGGTTGGGTTGTCCGCGGGTCGGGTAGTGCCTGGGTCCAGTTGTCCGCGGGTCAGGTTATCCCTGGGTTGGGTTGTCCGCGGGTCGGGTTATCATAGGTCGGGTTTTCCCGGATCCGGTTGTCCCGGGTCCGGTTGTCCCGGTCCGGTTGTGCCTGGGTCCGGTTGCCCCCGGTTGTCACCGGGGCGGGTTGTCTCGGTTCGGGTTGATCGGATCCGGTTGTCCCCGGGTCCGGTTGTCTCGGTTCGGGTTGTTCAGGGTCGATCAGATCGGGTTGTTCCTGCGTCGGGTGCTCCCGTTCCCGGATCGAACGACCCTCCCCGTGCTGTGGGAGCTACACATATAGGTTTGCACAAGATGGTTGTCAGAGAGCGATAATCCTGATGAGTTATACAAGCTAGCAAGATTATTAGCACGCCAGCGTGTATACTGTGCTTGAAAATATAAAATCCACTGGTGTTATGGGGGATTATGGGGGATTAGGTCGATGTAAAAGTAAAAATGGGTCGCTTTAAAAGCTGTAGTCTTACCCCGACGCTCAATAAAATAGTCCGACACAGATTAGCACATGTGCTGATATTGATAATAACCACACCGTTTGGAAAGCATGCGATCGTGTGGTAATCAAAGATGGATTTTGACGAAATTTTATACTTAGAGGTACTTTTATCCGGGGAGTGTTTTGGACGGGTCAAATCGTGACCCCGACCTGACCTTGACCTTTAAAACAGTCAATTCAAGGTCAAATCGGGTAAAACGGACGGATTTCGACGAAATTTGATATCTAGGGATAGTTTTGTCCGGAAAGTGTTTTGGACGGGTCAAATCGTGACACGACCTGACCTTGACCTTCAAACTGGTCAATTCAAGGTCAAATCGGGTAAAACGGACGGATTTCGACTAAATTTGATACCTAGGGGTAGTTTTGTCCGGGGAGTGTTTTGGACGGGTCAAATCGTGAACACGACCTGAGCTTGACCTTCAAAATTGTCAATTCAAGGTCAAATTGGGTAAAACGGACGGATTTCGACTAAATTTGATACCTAGTGGTAGTTTTGTCCGGGGAGTGTTTTGGACGGGTCAAATCGTGACACCGACCTGACCTTGACTTTCAAAATAGTCAATTCAAGGTCATATCGCGCCTTTCGCCGGAAAGGAGATGGGAAACAGCCTGGACGAAGTCGGGCCCACCAGCTAGTGTAATAAAAAGCGAGACAGCTTAATTGAAGAATGTAATGTATAACACGAGAAACGGGAAAACTTGATATATGGAAGTATCCAAATTTCCCACATGGAATTTGAAAGCTAATTTATATTATAATTATATTATAATTTATATTATGGCTAATAATATGATCTTGGTGGCGTTACCATTTCTGACTATGGTTTTCTTGTATAGGTTTGTCATGGGCCCCCACCGAATTATAGGACATTATAGGGGCGTAGCTTTATGACGAATCTGGGCGCACCGAGTTGGTATAGTTACGGTGAAGCCGCTTGTAACTTTCTCAGTGTTCATTTGAAATTATGAGAATAAATTAAAGCATCCAGATTGATGGTCGTCCGTATTTATCACATTGGTCAAACAAAACCCAAGCTGAAAGACAGAGTTCGATCCGTCCCCTCGATACGCCGGTCACCAAGACAGAGTTCAGTCCCCTCTTTATGCTGGTCCGACCGCTGCCATCATAACAGAGTTCAGTCCCCTCGCTGTGCTATAGTCTTACTGCTGCCACCAAGGCAGAGTCGGTCCACTCGCTACGCTGGTCTGACCGCTCCTCACGACAGAATTCAGCCCCCTCGCTACGCTGGTCTGACAGCTATCTGCCACCACGACAGAGTTCAGTCCCCTCGCTACGCTGATCTGACAGCTGCCATCAGGTATATTTTCGCAATTAAATTTAACATTTTTACTTTAGGTATTTTGTAAGTTACAATTCATTCCTGTTTTGTTTAGCCCATTTTCAAATGAATATGGACAGTTCGGTTCCTCAGAATAATGCCGAAAAAGACTGAAATAAAAACTTTACCTTGCGGTTTGGTCAAACCTACCATGTACTTTAATGATAATTGCTCTTTTATGTTTTATATGATCATGGTCGCCATCCGGTATACAACGAATCATCCATCCACTAAACAGAATACCGACCTATATATAGGTGTTATATCAATACCATTAATCTACTCAAATGACAATCGTCTTCATTGTTTGCGGACAAAAATACCAGCAAATTTCAAAAAATTGATGAATGATGGGTCGGGGGTGTATGTAAGAGTCATTAGTAAATCTCGAATTATGACTGCAACACAATGCAGATATCTAAAGATGAGCCCCAGTTTCGATGGATCATACATTTAACATTTCCATGACTGGAGCTTCCTGAAATTTTACGAAAACCCTGTGTCAACGCATTCTCTTATACATGCGAGTCTCCCATAGGGAGCCTCGCATATATAAGGGAATACATTGGCCTAACAATATTTACCTTGTCCTTGTAAGCCAGAGCATTCTCTTATATATTCGAGGCTCCGTGTAATACTAACAACTGTCAATTCTTGTATAAAATGTATATATATGTATGTTATATATCAACATTTTGTTCAACGCAATTTGGTATGTCGGTCGGCTCGTCGAATATTTGCTAGGCCGTAAAATATTCCAGGTGGTGAAAAATAACAGATTTAAAAAATCGATATCTGATAACTCTGAGCTTTGATGGGTGGGTTCCTCGACTCGAATCAAATATGATTTATATGGATCCGAAGCCAAATATATAGTAATTTAGGAGCGTTAATTCGGATTATGTATCTTTAATATATGTGGATATATAGGCTGATATTATTCTGGTAGTATCCATTCGATATAGCAGTTGTGAAGATTCCAACAAGTTCATACTTAGAGTAAAGTTTTTATACTGATCAGTTGGGAAACCATATAGAGGTGTTAGGATGACGATTTCCAACCAGTTTGATATTTTGAGGAACTCAAAGGGGTGACTTGAAGTAGTCAGTAAGGCTGAAGGGGTCACTCACACCAAAAAAAGTGCTGAAGGGTACACAGGATTTTCAAAATGTGCTGAAGGGTACACAGGGTTTGAAATGTCGTTCTAAAGGACGTTCAGTTTTCGTATCTGCCATGATTTCTGTTAGAGAATAATTGTTTATGTTCCAATGAATATTAAAATGTACTGAAAACAAACTGTTAATGGGCGCCAGACTTTCATAAACACAATTTAAGTAATGGTGTTCGTGCCGATCACCCTTCAGCACATTTTCAAACCATGTGTACCCTTCAGCACTGTTTTTGGTGAGAGTGACCCCTTCAGCGTCAGTAAGTATATATAAGAGTATATTTTTGGCTTCGGATATGGAATAGTTGTTGAGATTGATTTGCTAATGCAAATTTGTGAACACGCCGACGTTTTCGACATGATGTTCATGAATAAAGATATCGTGATTCTCGCATATGTCGATTGATTGTTACGCAATATGGAGTATTGATTACAAATTATTAAATTATTAATTACGATGAAACATCTTCTCTTTGTTGATGTGCGATTAATCAGAGTTACTCGGACAATTTAATTATAGGGTCGCCAGTCTATAATTATACAGTAGCCAGTCTAGCACATGAAATCCGCATTAAATGACTGACTCGTTATATATCTATAAAACCAGCTTCTTCGCGCGCCCCCAAACGAACGGGCTTCATATTTATTATAAGATTGTCTGGACTCAGATGCAGCTATCTGTTAGAAGAATATTTAGGAGATAAAGGTACTCTGTTGAGTCGGATATTAAATTATAAAGATGATTGTTAATTAAAACTCTGAACTGTAGGAAATGTAAAATGGTGGTAATTCATAAGGCAGAATTAGATGGAATGCATGTTTTAGAACATTCAGATCAAATATTTCTAAAAACAATTTGGTTTATTGCTCAAGAACATCACGAAATCTAGAAGCAGATACATAGACAGAACACAACGCGCATCTTAATTTATCGAATGAGTTGCGGATGGCGCAGGGATATATTGCACCGTCCGCAACGAGTTCGATAAAAGATTCAAGATTATGATGCACGTTGTGTTCTATATATGTGACCCGCCATATCAAATCCAGTCGGAAGTCGGGATTTATTTTTACCCTGTGCCAATGCATTAGGTCGCCTCGCATATATAAGAGAATGCATTGGCCTAACAATTTTTTATCATGTTTTTTAAATAAATATTTCTTACAATTTTTAGGACATAAAATAAAAAAACATCCATTACCCTGCAGGGAGCCCCACACATATATAGAAGCATATAGAAGAGTGTCGTCTGCTCATGTTTGTCTGGGGCTCTGTATGGGAAATTATAAAATTGTTAAAGAATACAAGAACAAATTATTAAAATTGTAAAAAATTGTTAGGCCAATTGTTATATATGCGAGGCGACCTATGGTCGACTCGCATATATAAGAGAATGCATTGGCACAGGGTAAAATAAATCCCGACATGATTCGGATGAGTTCAATCCATTGCTGTGGCATTCATTGATGATATAACTACATTTATTGTGTTTCAATTGATGAATAACCAGTAATGATCGGGGGCATCGCCAGAAATGGATCGTTGACGTAATGTACGTCATCTTATATGACGACGTCAGCAATAAGTGGTTCCGGTTTGTATTCCACTATAGAGGTACAAGTATACACAAATATGTACTCAATGGCTGAGATCACATTGAATACATCACACCAATGGGTGTAGACAGAGACGGGGCGACGGGGTTTTTTTAATGTTTTGTTTTACGTGTCTACACCCCTCCCCAACTTTGGTCAATTTTTTCAGGAGTTTGAAATTCCATACCTGATACATTATAATTGGAAATTTTGCATTACATATAGCCGGGTTGAAACTGTTGAAATCATTGTTTGATTTTAAAACCAGTAATTAGGACGGCTTAATTTTTACCCGTAGTGGCCATCAGTTGGAAATTTTCTAACTGGGGGGGGGGGGAGGTTCATGGGGACAGTTACAATACAATCACGAGAATTATAGGCCTTAAAATGATAGAGGGTTTTTTTTGTTTCAATTCCTGTACACATGCAAATTTCAAAGGAGAGTTCAGTGCGCTGCTACTCTCGACTGACCATTGCCATCACGTACACATAATGTTAGGAAATCTCTCATGTTTTTATTTAAAGGTACTCAATCCGAATTAACGCTCCTAAATTACTATTTCTTTGGCTTCGGGGGTAAAAAATATTTGATTCGAGTCCATGAAAGCTCAGAGTGATCAGATATCGATGTTTGAAATCTATTATTAAAAAATTTAAATGGCCCAGTAAACAGTCGACGAGAGGAATTTCTCTGACCAATTGCAGATGAAGATGGATAACTCTAAAATCAAGTGGCTTTTTTGTGTCAGATATTTGACAAACCGGCAAAATTTCGTTGACCAAAATGTTGATAAGTAACAGGTATTGTGCAATTTTATACTATAGTTGGTTACTAGCATTATTTTTTGGCAATTAGATCTATTATGATAACTGAAGCGGCATTTAACAAATTGTGTTGTTGTTATTGGAATCTGATGATATGGGAACCGTCGAATCGGATTGAGTACCTTTAAGACTTTTGTTGGTTACAATTCATTCTGCATTATTCTGAGAAACCGAATTGTCCATATTCATTATAAACCGAATTGTCCATATTCATTATAAACCGAATTGTCCATATTCATTATAAACCGAATTGTCCATATTCATTTAGAATTTGACTAGATCAAATCAGAATGAGTTGCAAGCGACAAAACTCTTTAAAAATGTTATATTTAATTACGTATATGTACGTGATGATTGTCATCACGTATATATACGTAATTAAATATAACAAATCTAACACTCTGAACTCGGCCTTGTAGTATGGCTGCATGCATGGGTCATCCAACCATATACAACGAACGATGTGATTTTGTTATTATATAGATCCTGACATTTTCGACAATGTAACAGTTTGCTAAATATCTTGTTGTAAAATAAATAGTTAGAAATTCTAAACTCTATCTGGGTTTTGTATATGACATTATTGCCATTTTACTACTTTTTATGTTTATTCATGAGTATAACACTGTTGGGGGTTTAATCAGATAGGGTACATTTGTTTGACACATGCGCAGGTAGTTTAATTTTTCCCTTCTCGCCTCGTGGTTTCAGTCGGAATGTCGAACGTTGTGGAAGTTTGAGGTGCTAACAGCATTACAATGATTGTCCCCCGATTATTTTGTGGTACAATTCAGAATATCTAGAATTGTATTCTAGAAAAACGACGTATATCCTTGCTTCTGACCAATCAGGACGGGCCGTTTGTGCAGGTTTAGGCAAGGTGATATTACAATATATATGTTTGCAACTGCCCATTGAGGTGTTATTGCAATAAAATCTTATATCTTGTATAAGGTAATAATCAGAGTGCGGGTAAATTTCGTAACATTACACCAATTTGTATTTACGATATATATTTTATGTATGTCTAACACCAAATATATCCCTGGTGTGTGTGTTTTTTTTTTATGGGGACAATAATGCAAAAATGACTTCGAAAAAGATTACATAGGCAAATTTGTTGTTGGTTTGTAATACGACTTAAAGATGTAGTGAGGTTTATAGACTCCAGTTACAACAACAAAACAAACTAATTTAACATCTCGTTGCGCTTTGTTCTGTTGAAAAATTATTGAAATCCAAATGTGAATAAACTAGCCCCAAATATACTTAAGAATATTATTTTGTTATTGAAAAAAAAGAAACAAAATATAGAAAATTCAATATAAATATAAAATATATCGTCTTTCATGCAGGGGTTTTCATTCCAAATGTTATCACCCCTGGTCAAGTGGTCCTGCAAATGTGCTATGATGCGGTTGGGTCCTGCTAAATTGCTATGATGCTGTTAGGACAAACTGATGCTGTTAAGAAAAAGTACCGTTATTTTTTTTATAAAGTTGTCATTTTTGTGGTTTTCGAATAATTTGAGCATATCAAGGAAAAGCCATTATTTGTATCAAATATTCGAGAAATATATATTTTGCGAAATAGTTGTAATACTAATCGTATTAGTTGTTGAAAATCGACTCTAATCAATTTGGCTATTCATGTCGTTTTACAAACACCAGCGCAGCCATTATTAAATTTTTCAAAAATATATCTGTTCTTGAATGTTTCAAACAGACACTGCCTTTTTCTCAAATCCCTCGGATTAGCCAAACACCACAAAAATGACAACTATAAAAAAAATAACGCTACTTGTTCTTTCTTAACAGCATCATTTTGCCCTAATAGCATCACACCAATTCAGCAGGACACACCAGCATCATAGCACATTTGCAGGACCACTTGACCAGGGGTGGTTATTGTGTACACGAATATATAATTAAGAAGTAATATAGCTTTCGTATTAAATTTGAACTCTGAATACATTTTGTAATATGCTTAATAAGGTCCCCAGAGGGTGAATTTAGTTACGCAACACCACACAGCGGACTAGCGTCACCAAATTCATCATCTGTGTACCCCGTTTTTTTTTTTTACTTTAAACATATTTTAATGTATTTAGAAACAAAATATACATAGGGATCAGGGCACAAGTTACAAAACTTACAAACTTGCCCCTCTCCTAATACAATCATGGAACATACATAAAAATACATAGCAGATATAGCAAACTGTTTATAAAGAAGAGTGCAGAGTGTGTGTGCTGCGGATGTCGGGTTTCCATCTGTATTCCAATCTCGGTTATGAAGAAAACGCTAGAACTCAGTGAGTTGAAAGATGAATAGCGAAATTTACCATACATGGGTTTGTTCAAAACGCTCTGTTTTAGCTATAAAAGATTGAGTAATGCGGAAAAGAGTAGTGTTCTTTTGATTTGATATACCCCGTTCTGCATGGCCGCATCTGCTATGTAAGATCTAGACACATATTTATGTTCCCAGATGGTGAAGATGGTTATCTGCACCCATTAGGCACCTCCATTATGTATTGTGTCGTCTGCCAATTTGGGAATATATATAGAGAAACAAAACTAAAAAGGATAAAGAAACTTTCTAAAGAATGTGTCAATTTGATAATAAAGATACATTCCAGAGAAGATTAGGCCCAATCAGCACAACGGGCTACATCACGGTTTTGCTCAGCTGACATGTTACAGCGGGTTACATCACGGTTTTGCTCAGCTGACATGTTACCGCGGGTTACATCACGGTTTTGCTCAGCTGACATGTTACAGCGGGTTACATCACGGTTTTGCTCAGCTGACATGTTACCGCGGGTTACATCACGGTTTTGCTCAGCTGACATGTTACCGCGGGTTACATCACGGCTTTGCTCAGCTGACATGTTACCGCGGGTTACATCACGGTTTTGCTCATCTGACATGTTACCGCGGGTTACATCACGGTTTTGCTCAGCTGACATGTTACAGCGGGTTACATCACGGTTTTGCTCAGCTGACATGTTACCGCGGGTTACATCACGGCTTTGCTCAGCTGACATGTTACCGCGGGTTACATCACGGTTTTGCTCATCTGACATGTTGCCTAAATATTTTCACCTTCTTTGGTATCGTATCGATCATTATCGACATAATTTAATATGATCTAAATTGTGTCTATAACAAAGCGGGACGTTCGTATTTATATTTAAAGCAACATATCTTATATACTACATGTATATGTACATATTCATAGTTAACCCCGTCGTTGTTTAACCCTTTACCCAACAAACCGGCCAAAACCGGCCAAATAAAGCTGCAACAGCCTAAATTATCTTGGGTCTGTCTCAATAAAACCATACAAATATGGATATCATTGGAACCGGCTCATTGACCACATTGTGATGGTTACAGTTATGCCCTGTGCCAATGCATTCTCTTATATATGCGAGTCGACCATAGGTCGCCTCGCATATATAAGTGAATGCATTGGCCTAAAAAAAATCTTTTTTTAACACTTTTTACTATTTTTTCTTACATTCTTTAACAATTTTATAATTTTTAATGAGTTAAGCCAATGCATTCTCTTATATATGCAAGGCGACCTATGGTCGACTCGCATATATATAAGAGAATGCATTGGCACAAGGCCATTCTGTTGGGTAAAGGGTTAAGCTACTGCATGGTCTTGTTTTGTTAAAAATTGGAAGAAAAGTATGCGACAGCAGAAGCACATCTATATATATGAGAAAACGTTTTATATCCTCCAAAATCCCCAAGCATTCTTAATCCAAACGCGGAAGATGAATGCGTGAAAATTCTGGAAAATGGGGAAATAATAATATGGTGGTGGAAAGAAATCATTTCAAAATCCGGTTAATCGTGAATCCCAATTTTGTTTCCATCAATACACCTACACCGAATTAAAATCTTAACCGTATAGATAGGTTTTTGAATTATATCTGTCTCCATAGTTACATATATTATGATGCATATTATATCAAGCTTCTAACGAGTCGCGTACTTTTAACCCTCTCTATGCTAAATGGATACATTGGAATAGTCCATTGTTCATCTGAATGAGATTTCAGGAAAATAAGCAGACGACAGAAAATAAGAGTGGAGAAGGAGTGGAGAAGGAGTGGAGAAGGAGCCCAATTTATTAGAAAGGAGCCCAATTTATTAGAGAAGGAGCCCAATTTATTAGAGAAGGAGCCCAATTTATTAGCAATTTATTAGAGAAGGAGCCCAATTTATTAGAGAAGGAGCCCAATTTATTAGAAGGAAATGTTCAGATAAATAACTTATTATCTGAACATTTCTGGATCTTTCTGAGGGAACTACTCGTCAATGAGCATTTAGTATAGAAGGGTTAATATGCCAAAGAATGTTAGAATATATTTAAAGACTTCAATTGAATAAAAAAAATGTAACGTGAAAGTTTCTTATACATTTCTCATTCAGCATTATCCGGTTTATCTATATAAACTGTACCTGGTTTATCTATATAAACTTTACCCGATTTATCTATATCCACTATATATGTTTTTGCTGTATGTGCACAATATTACGGACTTAGAAGTGTATATAACTGGTATTAAATGCCTCAACAAATTTATATCAAAACAGAAAGTGCTTAACTTTTGTTTGCAAGATTAGACATTGAATCAGATATATAATTAATTTTAGAATTTGCGTATATGATCAACGCCATGACTATCCTTAAATGCATTTTTATAGCAAAGTTATGCTGAACATCACAGGGGCTTTAAATCGCTCCGCTGCCCCAACACCCACACCACACCTGTCAATATTACACACCGTCCCTATATATACGCATCTGCTAAACCTCATGGTAGTATAGAATAGGATTGTACACTATACCATGATGTACAGCAGGGGCGTATAGGGACGGATCATATCAGGGCAGCGTGGATGGGGTGCGTTACAAACACATGCATGCGGTTGAACCTCGTAGGGTTATCGATTATCATAACAGAAGATTTGGCGGCGAAAACCAACAAATTCACAGATATACATGAACTTCCAGATTTAATTCCCATTCAGCATCATGCAGTTATCGCTATTAAAATTTGTCACATCAAATTTAAAGATGCGCTGCCCGATTAACCCCACATGTCCGATTTGACACCATATATAATACCACCATGTGTACATTTTCTATACCGGAAATTATTAGATCGGACCCATGAACCCATTAATATGAACTTTTCATGGCCATATATCGACTTTCAAGGGAGAAATTTTTAGCCGTTTTGACGTTTGTCATCCTAGCAATAATGCAATGATCGCCCCTTATAAAGAGCGCCAATGCTTCCGTCGCCCAAAAACAATAGACAATAAAGAGCGTTCTCCATTGTGAACTTTTGTGGTCGTTTTCCGCGTATTTATTATGGATAGTTTTACGTATTTATTATGGATAGTTTTAATTATTTATTATGGATAGTTTTAATTATTTATTATGGATAGTTTTACGTATTTTCGCGATGCCTGTGTGATAAGAATGATGGCGACTGTATAAGTAGTTTTCATTATATTTCTCCTGGTAAGCGGGAAATTAGGTATTTCTTAATTATTTGGTGTCAGATCGGGCCGTGGAACTTTAATGTAATACAATACTAAGTCTATACTGCATATTTATTAAAGGCTTACAGTCATAGTTTGAATGTCAAAAAAGTAAGGTTCACTAGATTTTTATAGAACATCACCTGAATATCAGACGATTCGCCTTCCGTAGAGAGCGTTTCCGTTTTAGTTACCCAATAGCGACAGCTGAGGTATTTATATGGTTATATTTTAGTTTTATTAAAACGGTATTAGGGTTACAGCTACTTTTTATTTTTACGAAACACATTTTATTTGTTATTTAGAGTCTAGTGTATAATATAACATGTTTGGGACGATAAGTGCCAAAGATAAAATGCTGTTCAGATTGATATTGAATTTTCTATGCATTTATATAATTAATACAATTCTATTCTTTGGTATTTATTTGTCGAGTTGATATCCTATCTTTGGTTTTCAATATGATTTTCAACAGAACAGAGCTAAAACGATGTTAAATTAGAAGTTGTTGTTGTAACTGGAGGTCTGGAGCCCTGAATACGTCTTTAATTTTTATGTAATTGGAAATTTTCGTGACGCATGCGCACCGTGAATATTGCTGATAACATTAATAGTTATCCGAATATTTATTTGGATTAAAGGAACGAATATTGTTCAGACAAGTTAACAATATAATGTACATTCTCTGGGGGGTGAAACCCGACAAGGACAATTGGGATATGGTTGTATATCATTGAATTGCTGAGGTAACAAAATTGGAAACGAAATGTTCAAACTATAGTAATTTTGAGAATTGTATTTACAATGATCGTTACCACTCTCATTGCGTTTTTAACCAAAACTATTTTCACGTGAGTAATTTAACAATGTGGTTGAATTCTTTCAAAACTCAATTATATTTTACTTTCATTTATTTCTGACAATAGACTCTCTTATTGTGACTCATTTTAAACGCTCTATTCTTTGTGTAAAATTGAAGGTAAAATTGTGATGGAAACACAAGAATGTGCAAGTGCACCGTCTTTTCTTATGGCGAAGATAACGAACAATTATAATTATTACAATTGGAGAAAAAAATAATGGGACTCTATCTCAAAAGCACCGCTTTGTTATTATACTAATGCATATGTAATTGGGCAGGACCCTCCATTGTTATAGAATCTCAGCGCGACCATGAAGTTGACCCAAAGTGATAGCGCATGATACTCTACTAATATACTGATGCAGGACATATTATCATTGGAGTGATGAAACATGACATGCGTGTCCACTACATCCGAAATATGTATAGCCAAAGTTGAAGACAAATTATGATTCAAATATTATAATATATATATATTATAATTTATAATTTGAATATCAGTGGAAAAATAATTTAACATTCTGTCAGAAGAAAATGAATCTTCGATATTTTCATAAAACTATACCTATATTTTATTGTGAAGTTGAGACGCTATTTTCAACAGCATTGCAACTTTTTACGTCAAAATAGTAAGAATTTATAAAAGACTATAACTGAGAACGCTCTTTATCATCTAATTTAAATATCGCTTAATTTTGGAAAACGAAAGCATGGATGCCTTTTAACAGAGATTATATATCATTGGAAATTTTGCTCACCATCATTCGTACAATATAGGCATCGTGGACATCACACAGGAGCTCATTAAAGTAATACCTGGTAAACGATTACATGTGTTAAGGACTATAATTGAGAACGCTCTTTATTATATTATTTATCTATCGATTAATTTTGGGAAACGATAGCACGGATACGTTTTAACAGAGATTATATATATCATTGGAAATTTTGCTCGCATAAGAATAAAGCAAAACGTTTTAAAACTTCTCTTTTGAACGTCGATATCCGACCATTATTTTCTGACGTAGAGCCTGTACATGTGGTTGTTTTATGCTGTCAAATCCGACAACACATCTTTATTGTTTAGTCAATGTGCATCTTTAATAAATTCAGACACATTGTGGAATTGTTCACCCCCTGCAGTTTAGTGAGAAGTTTCAGAAATATCGTCGCTTCGTTGGATAGAATCAGACAGAAAATGAAATGATAAGAGTTTCATGTCGTAACGCTATATTTGGTAGAAATGTCTCTGAACCTTGTGATCCTTATATTTGAACATGTTGGTAGATGCCCTCGTGTAAAAACTACATATCCTAATTGTAATTATCGGAGCTTTTCTTCACCCAAAACAAGGTAAATGATCACGATCGAAAAATTCACCCAACACCTTGTGTGTCTTGAACTCTACATATCTCAATGGCAGGGCACTAACACTACATAATATCTATCATTTTAAGCACAATTTTATCTTTAATCTTGCAAACAAAATTGAAATGCCTTATATTTTGAATAGGATTTCGTTTTCTTAAGACGTTTAACATCCACAATGTGAACATTATCAATACAGCCCGAGGCGATAGCCAATAAAATGTTTCTAAAAGTTTAAAACTCACCTCTAACACCTTGGGCGATTATCGAATGATTAAAAAATAACAAGATCACAATCACAAATTTAAAGAGCGGTTTGTAAAAACGTCCTCCGTAGTAAAGTCCATTGAAAACCATGATAGAATGAAAACATTAAAATCTATTTGGAAATATCAATCCAATCATTCATATCCAATCACATCAATGGATTTAAAATGCTTAATAAGCATAACTCCTTGTAGTATAATATCATAAATGTATAATCCTTCTTAAAGAAAAAAAAAGTTTCACATGTTGCTAAAGTTGATATTATCCTTCCTATGGATGTGTGATCCTTTTAGACGTTAAAACCCTGCGCTGTCACAGGTTTATTGCACTGGCCATCGCTTCCAAAAGGCCCGTCAAATGACAGAGTAACTTTCAAACAGGGGGGTCTTATTAGATCGTAAGAATTTTGGAAGCCTCGCCCAACAGATAGCTTACTCCAGCCCAATCGTTAACGCGCACCTGCTGATTTTCTTGCTGTTGAGATAGCTCGTGTTATTTCTAATCGTTTCATCGTCGAAGCTGGTTAACTTAAAACAACATTTTATATTTTTTAAATTAAATAGAACAAAATATATAAAATGGATATATAAGTATAAATACAATGTTCAAAACGACGATTGGACAACGCGCCATTTAAGGCTTTTTGTGGTCTGAAATTATGGAGTCATTTCCTCGCCGAAGTTGGTCCGTCCATGTTTCTCCGCGAGTCATATACGCATCGGACAGCGGGATATGTGTAATTCTGTGGTAAGATTGCTGGATTAAGAACCATTATGCAGATAAAACTCCACTAAACATTCATAATTTCATTTAATCCATTCATTTTAGGGTGAAACTATAAAGTCAGCTTAATGTCGAGGCATGGCCAGAGTAGACAGTCTGACGATCCGCGACGGGCAGACAGACGGCGAGGAACATATTATATAGGATCACGCGGACAATCAAGACTGGGGCGGGGGTAACATGGGCTCAACACCTGCCCTCGACTGACACCTGTATATACATGGTGGGGCATGGAGGCCATTGGATGTGGCATGGAGGAGGCATGGACGGGCTCCACGCCTGCACTAGGACACCTGCATACATGTATATAATTTACAATCGGATACAGTGACTTTCTGAACGTTGTGCCCTTTTGCTATTTATAGTCCTTCCGCCACCCAAACTACAAGGCAGAGTTCGCATCCCCCATTTAATCACACTACGCTGGTCTTACCACTGCCACCACGTATATATACGTAAATCTGAAGAAGAAAAAAATACTTTAGTTTTGTCGCTCACAATTCATTCTGGGACAATCTTTTCCAAGTGAAATGTCGACAGTTAGGTTTCTCAGAGTAATGCACAATGAATTGTAACCGACAAGTCTTTCCTCGCATGCTTTGTGTGTGATGGCAGTGGTCAGGCTAGTGTATCAGGAGTCTGAGCTATGCTTTGCAGTTTGCCACCATCATATAAGAAATTGGGGTGGTACATTTGATGTCCCTTTACTTGTCTGGATTTACAGGTTATATTTGTTCACCAGTTGGTTTTTAGTGTTTCGTGGAAATTTTGTGCTTTGTCATTACATGTATATTCATCGAAATATTTAGGAAATCTGTTGCAATTACCAAGTTTTCTCTGCGTTGTTGTAATGCAGTTGATTTTCTAGCCAAGTAAACTATCTGACATTACACTCTAGGTGACGCTACTTGAAGGTAAAAATTGTATCCCGCCATTTATTTAAACATTACATTCATGCATTCTGACAGAATTTGATCTGTTTTCATGGCCACGACCTTGGACTAAAATTGAGCATCTTCTGTATATATACTCTCCCAAAACAGAAAATTACCTCACTTCTGACATATAGACCGGCTCAATTTCCACAATGCTAAATGATTATATGGAAGTAATATCCTGCTAATTTCTAAGTCCAAGAACGTTCGTAACTCTGGTGAAAACAATGGAAACCCATTGGATGTGCATGGTATCCAAATTTCCCCCATATATTTGCCTAACGTTACTATAGTATATCCAAACTATTCAAATCCCACTGTTGATACCTGAGTGGCAATGTTAAATATGTTGCACAGATGGATAATCTGGCTATTTTCCATGTCCAACAAGGGCAACAACTGTGACACAAATCCATGGACGAAACTTGCTGCATGTTAGTACCCTTCCATCAATGATAGTCTATTAGCATTACAACTAGCATTGAAGTACATACTGCTACTGGAGCGGCAATGTAAAATGTGAAACTTCACAAAATGGCTATAGGTCCAACAAGGTTACGTTAATAACGCTTGAACAAACCCCATTATGCGGATATCCTTTCCCAAACTCCAGGCAGAGTTATCTCCCATCGCTCCGCTGAGGTACCACTGCCATAAGGACATTAATTGGTAAGGATATCTTACGTGTTTTTAGTTCTTATGTTTTAGGATTAAAATTGTCTATATATGTCTGGCTCAGTTCATATTGTTCTTATCAATACCGAAAGAATTACCATTATTGCAAACTTTAAAACAAATTTGGTGGTCAAAACAAGATAATAGGTGACTAAACACAGTTCCGCGACGATATGTAAAAATAGATTTATCGTCTGCAAAGTACCATCCTTGTGGCAGTGCTATATCGCAGTGATAACGTAGAGGGCGCTGTATGGAGTTTGATCCTTTCCCTCAAACTTTCCAAAGGTCTACACAATTCAATTATCCACGCCCAAGTTACAGGGTAAATTGTTCGTACGTACGGACAGATAGACAGAGAGACAGACGAACTGAGACTAAGTAAATGCCTCGATCCCCATCCATGAGTCGGGATTCGGGGAATACGTTCACAAAGATTCATCATCACGCAATAACTATTCCGATCCATCATCTATCAGCCACTTGTGTATTAATGGCTACGAAACGAGAACATAGATAATCGTATCACGATCGTTATCTAAGTCAGCCCAATCGAGCTGTCAGGGTTCGGAATTTTTATGAATGACTTTTCGGCGACATTAGTTTGTGGTTTCGTCTGTTGCTTGTCTTCTTGATGCCCATTAATGCGAGTCGCGTGCATCTTCACCCGTTAGGTTAATTGCTTAATCCCATTAGCGGCCTATAGGTTAATTACGTCGCTAAGTATAGAGGGTTTGAGATTTACATTAATACGTGTAACATGTACGAATGGGAGGGGGTCGTTTACATTTTACATCTTCACCCGTTAGGTTAATTGCTTAATCCCATTAGCGGCCTACATCCATACCTACGTCGCTAAGTATAGAGGGTTTGATATTTACATTAATACGTGTAACGTGCACGGATGGGGGGGGGGTCGTTTACATTTTACATCTTCACCCGTTAGGTTAATTGCTTAATCCCATTAGCGGCCTACATCCATACCTACGTCGCTAAGTATAGAGAGTTTGAGATTTACATTAATACTTGTAACATGTACGGATGGGGGGGGGGGGGGGGTCGTTTACATTTTACATCTTCACCCGTCAGGTTAATTGCTTAATCCCATTAGCGGCCTACATCTATACCTACGTCGCCATGTATAGAGGGTTTGAGATTTACATGCATACGTGTACATGTACGGATGGAAGAATAGTGGTCAGGAAAGGGGTCACACAGTTATACGTTTAATACGCACGATATCTAAAGGTGACATTACACGATCAAGCTTGCTTAATTCAGCAAGCTCAAGAGGCGAGCTGCATCGTGTAATAATAATAAATAATAATGTATAGCATTTGTAAAGCGCCTTTCCCATGAGGCCCAAAGCGCTCAAAGTTTTACAATTATTACCCTGATGAGCCTGAACATTCAGTAACCATCTACCATGCCATTTCATACAGCTTAGCACTTTTTATTACCCATACAGCGAGCTGTATGGAAAGGGACCGAGCCGTTTTTGCATACAGCACGGATCCCCCATTTATGTCAAGTAGCAGTTAAATAACAGAATTCCTCCTGATATCTGATAACAAAAACACATGTGTAGTTCACAGTAATGGAGTCTAGTTAGTAAATATAACCACAGACCAGTTAATTATGATGGACAGTTCTGTGAAAGATTTCCTGGTAAAACAGTGATTTTAAAAGTTTGCTGGATGGTGTAATGTGAACATCGAGCATAACCCCCTGTGGTTACAGTTTGGAGCTTAATGGTGTGACTCAGATTTAAGGAAGGAGCTCAGCCCCTCGCTTAGATCATGTCACGAATCTCTACTCTGGCTAACGCCCGTAGAGATCGTATTCTACCAGTACAAATTTATAAACCTTGGAACTTTTTGAAGTTTTGATAGGGAACCTTACTTTACTGTAGGTGAGGGTCCAAACCGAAATTGCACCATTTAAGTGACTTTGTGTGTGATTCTGATTTGCGTCGTTTACAATTATGGAATTTCTCCTGGGTAATTAATTAAATGTTTATTGCCATATAGGCTCACAAACGTCACAGAAAGCATGCAATCTCAAGCTGGGACCACTCCATAATGTGATTATCGAGGAACAAGTATTAACACAGAGATATATTCACTGCCTCGTTTGTTCAATGTTATAATATCCCCTGTCAGAACGGGTCAGCACATCAAACAGTTCCCAGGTTTTGTATTGGTGGAATATGATCTCTACAGCGTTACCCACAATAGAGACTCATGACATAATCTACCCCTCGCCACGCTGATCTGACCACTGCCATTTCGTGCAATGTTAAAGCCAGATTCTGAAATAAGTCATTTCGTGAAATGACTAAATCTTTCAATTATTTCATGAAATGACTAGGGACAAGGACTTTGTTTTGCCATTTATGATATTGTTTGTGATCAGTTTATTGAAAAAAAAACAATGGATATTAATACATTTGAGAGGTTGAAAATATTATTTTCGTTTTTGTTCATTTAGCTACCAAGAACTTCTAAAATATAATGAATAATTTCAATCACAAATTCCATCACTCAATGGCTTATTATCTTGGCTTGAGTGGAGGCTTCATTTGTATCATAATGTTGAGTAAATGTTTTAATTGCATGACATAACGTCATACCCCATATATGTGACCCGCCATATCAAATCCAGTCGTAAGTCGGGATTTTTTTTACCCTGTGCCAATGCATTCTCTTATATATGCGAGTCGACCATAGGTCGCCTCGCATATATAAGAGAATGCATTGGCCTAACAATTTTTTATCATTTTTTTTTAATAAATGTTTCTTACAATTTTTAGGACATAAAATAAAAAACATCCATTACCCTGCAGGGAGCCCCACACATATATAGAAGCATATAGAAGAGTGTCGTCTGCTCATGTTTGTCTGGGGCTCTGTATGGGTGAAATTATAAAATTGTTAAAGAATACAAGAAAATATTATTAAAATTGTAAAAAATTGTTAGGCCAATGCATTCTCTTATATATGCGAGGCGACCTATGGTAGACTCGCATATATAAGAGAATGCATTGGCACATGGTAAAAAAAATCCCGACTTACGACTGGATTTGATATGGCGGGTCATATATATTACAATGAAAAATAAAGCAGCCGCACATATTTCAGCTCAATGGATACACATGTTGGTATGCAGGCTGCCCCACTTAAGCAGGAAGCAATCAACTGGAAATTAGTCATAGTATTAGAGATACCTGGTCAGTTGGGGATTTGGCTATGGACATATAACCTATAAAGTAACATTCATCTCAGCCCAAAGTTTTATTGATCAGCAGATGGCTTGAAAATTCGTAAATATAGAACAAATATTTATGGGCCCTCTAGCTTGAACCAGACCAAAATTATCCAAGTCTGAAATTATATTTGAACCCCATTGACATTGGGTTGAAGTTTCCAACTGGTACCTCAATGTTTCCAACTGTTGGCAACTATCTCCTACCTTACACCATAAGGTTAGAAATTTTCCAAATCGTGGCCATTCTAGTCCAAAAATTTGACCGAATGTACGAAATATTCTACTTTTGTTCTAAAAAACAAGAAATTTCACACCAAATAATAACTTTCAAAGCAAATTTCAACCTAATATTTTGTCTGAATTTATAACTGAATGTGTGTCAGGCATGGAATTGCCAACTATTGAATATTTGGTTAAATGGGGGAGGGCGAGACAAACCAACCCCTTATATCGCCACGTTACTGTGCAGCGTGGGAGCCCATCGAGACTCGTCGAGTGGTGAATGTCGGGCGTAAATCAAACCGAGGCTGGCTACAGTGTAACGGTCGTCTGCTCGCTGATTACTCGCGACAGACATAACGACCTCTCTCTAATTGTCTCCAAATGATATTTACCTTCATCTCTAATCACCCATATTAGTACAATTAGGGGAAGTAACTCTTACGTTGTTTTATAACTTGATGGGGATTAATTCATTTGTTTGCTCGCGAGCGGCGACATGAGAACGGTATGTGGAGTTTGTACACAAATCGCTTTGTTCTGTTCGCGCTAACGTCTGAGTAAATACCGAATGAAGATCCGATATTATTTACGGTCACATGACACATAACTATCCCAATTAAAGATGCATAATCCGAATTAATGCTGCCAAATTACTATTACGTTGGCTCCGGGGGTGAAAAATATTTTATTCGAGTCGAGGAACTGACCCATCAAAGCTCAGAGTGATCGATTTTTTTAAATTTGTTATTTTCTCGATATGCTTAATTATTTGTGGCCCAGAAACGGGTCGTCAAACTGATTGTTTCAGACAAAATTGCGGATGAAGATGGATAACTCTAAAATAAAGTGGTAATACGGCCAAATTTCGTGATACGAAAGTGATAATGCGGCCATATTTCGTTGAACAACATGTTGATAAATAACACGTTTTGGGAAATTGTATCCATACCATAGTTAACAGCGGTTAGCATTATTTTGTTGTAATTTATCGATTCTGATAACAAAAGCGTATTTTGAAGAAGTTTTGTTGTTGTTGTAACTTGATGGTATGGGGACCGTCTGATCGGATTGAGTACCTTTAAACAATTGACCTATCGGGAAATGATATAGACCTACTAATGAGTGAGCCCTACTAATGAGTGAGCCCTACTAATGAGTGAGCCATGCGCTGATCCTCATATCCCATTGTCCAGTATATGTTTTAATTAAACACATTTGGGATCAGTATTGCGACAGATAAATGTGTTAATCTAATCTAACCGGGTGTATGATCGATGCATGTGTTGTTGGTTCCAACCTTCCCTGACTATCTTTCTTACACGATACGTGTATAATTATATAAAACTCAAGCCCTCTACGATGTATCTCTAGCTGTTGACAGGTAATGAACTTAAGCAAGTAACATAATTTATATAACAGATTAAGATGTTGTTAGCTTATTTCCCGATTAACCCTTTACCCGACAAAACGACTAAAAACGGCCAAATAAAGCTTCAACACCCTAAAATATCTTCGGTCTGTCTCAATAGAACCATACAAATATGGATATCATTCGAACCGGCTCCTTGACCACATTGTGATAGTTACAGTTAATGCATTCTCTTATATATGCGAGTCGACCATAGGTCGCCTCGCATATATAAGAGAATGCATTGGCCTAAACAATCTTTTTTTAACACTTTTTACCATTTTTTCTTACATTCTTTAACAATTTTATAATTTTTAATGTGTTAAGCCAATGCATTCTCTTATATATGCGAGGCGACATATGGTCGACTCGCATATATAAGAGAATGCATTGGCACAGGGCCCTTCTGTTGGGTAAAGGGTTAAAGGCAGTTCATTTACACGTATTCTTGGTGGGAAAAGTTCAACAAACCAATGGTGATTGGCTAAATTTAGTATCTAAAAATTTCCTAAGAAACTACTCGTCAATGAGTATTTAGTATAGAAAGTGGGTTCGGTTTCCGGAAACTTTCTAGCAACGTCACTCAGCAACTAAGATGTTGTTTCTCTTCTATGAAATTTGACCTACATTCAGGGGTATAAAATACAGAACTATTAAATATATTCAGGGGGTATAAAATACAGCAACTGTTACATACTTATATATGCCATAGTGAGCCTCGGATATATAAGATAATGCACTGGCTTACGGTGACAAGGTACATATTTCTGGCCAATGTATTCTCTTATATATGTGATGCTCTCCCTATATATGTAGGAGACTCTCATATATTTAAGAGAATACATTAGCCTAACAATGGTTTTCACAAAAAAGCTCCAGTCATGGAAGGGTAAAATCTTCTCTCGTGTACATAAAACTTTCCCACTCAATCAAATATAATTTACCTGTAATTTACCTGTGAGAAAATCTGAGCTACTAAATAAACGAATCAATTATTTACTATTGGCCTTTCCTTGTTAAATGTCATACTCGAATTCCCATTGCTACAACAATGGAGCTAAATAAAATATCACTTTTGACGAGTGACTGTGATTTCGTATGTTTTTTATATTGAACCTGTTTTATTACAATAATTGGCCAAATTAGGAAACACGTGCTACATAGCACGCGCGGTTGCCCACGACGACATAATTGGCTATTAACTATCTGCCTATCTCCATTATTTGTTCACAAAACAACTGATGCACAAATTTTCTAATTGATTACTTCTGTGGCACACCGGTGTCCTGTGTTTTGTCGTTGGGGTTGCAGCATCTTCAAGAGATGCGCAGCAGATCACGGAAACATGCGCAGCAGATCACGGAGACATCCACAGCAGGTTGTCTTCTGGAACCTACTGTGATGTACCGTAATTTCACCATTATTCAACAAAGACACGCGTCTCTATGCACTTTTCGTATATTTTTTCCTCTTAGAAAAACATACATCAAGAATAATTCAAGACGGTTCTCACCTGACAACGTTTTCGGAACCATGCAGAAATTTAGCGTTATTGTTGTAGGGATTAGATGCTGCATGTGGCTTTAAGTTCTTTGTGTGGGTCTATATAACTCTCCATTTTCAAGTACTCGTGTCCAAAAACTAGGTATCTCGAACGTTCAAAACGACCAAATTAGAATGACCGCAAAATTATGTACAGGAGCAGAAACTTACGCTTTTGAAACATATATAATCATCTTCTCTTTGTGTGGGTGCTTAAGTCTCAATTTCCAATTCGGTCGGAAGATGTCTTCATGGCTATGCAGATATATCATGCCATGACCCTTATAAAACAGTCATGTAAAAGCCCGGTAAACCAGGCTCTACTCTGCTCTACTCTGTTAAAATATGGTAAAGTCAGGTAAACAATTATATACTCTGCATGGTAAAGCCTTGTGACGTCCATGTAAAATGGACCCACCCTTGTAAATGCACGATGAACCCCACTTTACTCTCCTAAAATGACGGTGAAACAGGACAAAACTAGTACATGGGTAAAACCCATGTAAACCCAATTGGAACTCACTTCGTCCGAATTTGTCGCCTAATTAACGCTCGATTTCGACGAGTGTGGGCCGAATGTGTAAACCCATGTAAATCAGAACAAACTCTAGTAATTAATAGATGGAGTCATGCATAGTGTGACAGATTGTACTCAGGTAAAACCTGGTAAACAATGATATACTCTTCTAAAAGCCATGTAAAGCCCACGTTAATCAGAGCACACTCTAGTAAACTGCATGGGTGAATTGACCGTACATTGCATTTTTACAAAGCCCACGTAAAAAGGACATACCCTTGTAAATTCCAAGTAAAGGCATGGAGCACCCAACGTTACTCTCGTAAAATGCTGGTGAAACAGGACATACATGCATCAGTAAAACCCATGTACAGTTGTAAACTCATGTAAATCAGAACATACTCTAATAAATTATTGATGGACTTATGGTGTGACATATTGTACTCTGGCAAACAATGATATACTCGATCTGGTAAAAGCCACGTAAAATCCATCATGTAAAAAGGAAATGCCGGTACCCTTGTAAATTTCAAGTAATGGCATTATGTACCCGCTTTACTCTCGTAAAATGATGGTGAGACAGGACATACATGGGTATAAAACTAATAATACATCCTGTGATTTCGAATGAGGTGAGGAAATACCATACAATACTGTACACGTAATACAAGGGGAATGATAGTATGAATCTTAGTCCTAAAGACTAAAGTCTGGTTTGTTGTCCTTGTAGCAGTTCAGACTTGTTCAAACGAGACCCGCTTATAAACAACAATTGCTACAAAAACTGCGACATGGCACCAATATGGCTACTTTTTTCTTTCCATTTCTGCGCAGTACAATATAATCGTGTGGACAATCAAGGACACCCTAAAGGTCAAGCTGGGCTACGCAATATGAGCAACCATATGTCACAAGAAATGTGGAGATTATTCGGACGTTTCTGTCATTGATTAGATCAGAAACACCATTAAACAACAATAGAAAACATATTTACTCGCGAATTGTGTCGCAAAATAGAGGGTATTTCGTGCACAAGTAACGAATAGGTGATGAGGGCATTCAGTATGTTTGTAATCCGATTAAAGAGGGTCCTCAGTAAATAGGGACTGACTGTGTTTAGGGCTCCGGGTCTAATCGTCCGGTAAACAGTGACGCGTTGCCGGTCATCATCACCAGGGGGCAGCGCGGCCTCAGTTACGTCGTCTGCGCGTCTTGGACAATGCTCTCCCCTGTTTTAATCAGAAGTGCACGCTCGTGAACAATCGCTGTTGTAATCTTGTGAATAACAGACGACAATAAGCGGATTTAAATCCTCTCTGGCGCCGCCCTGGCGTGTTTGATTGCTGACAAGGTATTAGTGGAGAAAGAAAACGCGATAATTGCAACCTAAACTCCAGGTCTCCTTCTGCCATGCATGAGCCCCCCCCCCCCTTTCGTACGCCGTATTCCATGCCCTGTTATGAGGTACGCCGTATTCCGCCTCTCTGGTAGGAGGTATTCGGTATTCCAAAAATACCGGTATTCGTACGCCGACCTTCGACACCTTCCAAAAAATGATAATAATAATAATATAAATGCGATTTTTGTCAAAATAAATTCACGGTTTGACATAGATCGTCGATCATCGTCATTTTAGATAATTTTGACGTGGACACTGCATGATGACTGGCGTTCGTACGGCAATAGAAAATTTATCTGGAAAATTCCATATGGTTGTTAACTGGTATTCCGTATTCCACCCTCTGTGTTAAGTGGTATTCCGTATTCCAGGGGGGTAGGGGGTGGTGGCCTCATGCATTGGAAATGAGCCTCCAACGCTCTGTTTGACCACATAATTATAGGAAACGTTCCGGTGCCGAAATCCTGTATACCGGTATATAGATATAGATATATTAGTAGGCCTATAATCCAATGGACATATAGTAAACTACGAACATATAGAACGTTCAAAGACAAATATGAAATAGAACCATACCTCAAACACGTCCGATCACCAACGGCAAGAGAAATGTTCACCCGACTGCGTGTTAGCAATCATATATTAGCTATAGAAAAAGGCCGACACACACAACCAAAGACGTTATTAAAAGACAGAATTTGTCTCATGTGTGATGGGAAAAAAGTTGAAACTGAAAAACATTTCATAATGGAATGCAGTGCGTACACTGACCTCAGGAAAGAATTATTTGATGTTGCTAACACTAATAACATACGGTACACTTTACAAACATGAACGATGATGATAAATTCATTTTTATAATGAAAAATGAAGACAAAGTAATCATGAATTCCGTGTGCAACATGGTCCGGTTATTCTTCCAAAGGAGAACAAATATAAATATGGGGAAATGAAAATTATGGGAAATTTATATTTAATTAAGAATCGTATGTAGGATATAGGTATAGGTTTGTTTACTGTTATATGCACATATATTATGTATTATGTTTAATTTACTTGTACTTTATGTTATTTGCAACTGCCTGCACTGGTGTATTGTAATAAACTATCTTATCTAATCTTATCTTATAGTACGGCGGTAGTCGTAAATTAGAGCTGGTTTGCCTCTTCCGGACAACAATTACAATACCGAATTTACTTTTTATAAATCGCCATTTCAAGACTACAAATAGCTATTTTGTGAATAAATTATAGATAACACTGAAGATGTGGTGCATATATTATTTGTCTATAAAGGCATAGCAAAGATACTTATAATTAGTTCGATCTTAATTCGCGGTAATATCATAGCTGATCTGCAGTTTCCTTGATTAAGGTGCTAACAAAGATAGAGTAATCTCTCTTGGTATGCTCCGAACATTTTCGCTAAAAATAGCCCCTTAAACGGTCCCACACATGTCATTAGACAGACATATTAAATAAAATTTATATTAATTTATAGAAGCTTTTCCGGAAATATATATATATCTATTATTTTATACCCTGGGATCTATATAAAACTTCATGGGAAGAGATAGACCATCTTCAACTCTTTCTTTACTAAATGGATTCTCCAATTTAGACACCTTGCCGTATGAACCACGTGGCCTCTTGTGATGCATCGCTATAGTCGTAACTGGTGGTTGCGTGATATATAGAGCTCACGTTGAATGCTAATTGTGGTTCTATGCGATTTTAATTAACCTTTTACCCAACAAACCGGCCAAAACCGGCCAAATAAAGCTTCAACAGTCTAAAATATCTTCGGTCTGTCTCAATAGAACCATACAAATATGGATATCATTGGAACCGGCTCCTTGACCACATTGTGATAGTTACAGTTATGCCCTGTGCCAATGCATTCTCTTATATATGCGAGTCGACCATAGGTCGCCTCGCATATATAAGAGAATGCATTGGCCTAAAAAAACACTTTTTACCATTTTTTCTTACATTCTTTAACAATTTTATAATTTTTAATGTGTTAAGCCAATGCATTCTCTTATATATGCGAGGCGACCTATGGTCGACTCGCATATATAAGAGTATGCATTGGCACAGGGCCGTTCTGTTGGGTAAAGGGTTAAGATTGCTGAAGGGGTCATTGTCGCCACATTTTGGTGTGCTGGGTATCCAGCTTTTGGAAAAGGTATTTTGTGTACCCATCTTGACCTTTGCATTGTTTTGAGTACATAAATGTTGATGAAGTATCGCATAATGTCAAATGGTGCGTGGGTAATCATCTTTAAAATTTAAATATTTGACTAATAATTGCGTTTTGTCGGTGATATAACTTTATTATTTAAGAAAACGTATGTAACATAATTATGCTGGGTATACACAACACACCACAATGCGGCGACGGTGATCCATTCAGCTTTAATAGACATCTGGTTGGTATATCAAAATAATGAGAACAATTCGAGCTATATGTGGCGTAATATAGATAGATAGATTATTGCAATAATACACCAGTACAGGCAGTTGCAAATGACATAATGTACAAGTAAATTAAACATAATACATAATATATGTGCATATAACAGTAAACAAGCCTATAACTATATCCTACATACGATTCTTAATTAAATATAAATTTTCCATAATTTTCATTTCCTCATATTTATATTTGTTCTAGCTCCTTTGGAAGAATAACCGGACCATGTTCCACACGGAATTCATGATTACTTTGTCTTCATTTTTCATTATAAGAATAAATTTATCATCATCGTTCATGTTTGTAAAGTGTATGTTATTAGTGTTAGCAACATTAAATAATTATTTCCTGAAGTCAGTGTACGCACTGCATTCCATTATGAAATGTTTTTCAGTTTCAACTTTTTAAGTCCAGGAGATCGACCCCAAGAAATAACAAATGTTGCTCATTTTGACGGACAAGTGCTATCCGGTCTAATTTTGTAGTAAAATATATGTAGATTACGAAAATCCATGATAGCAGTGGTGAATTTGTAGCTTAATTGGCGAAAAACGTGTTTTTATTGACCTACCCGACGACCGAAAATGAAAGAATTTTCCGGCGACGTCATAGTACTACTAGTAGTGCGGGAGCTAATATGGATACCCTTGCACCCCCTGGGACTTAACTTCTCCCAACTCATTTTGTTCCTTATTATGTCCTTCAACTTTTAAGCAATGTTAACAAGAAACAAATGTGGCCGTATAGACTCCAGACAAAATGGCGTCCATCATGGCCGCCATTTTTCAGACCAGACCCTAAGTCAGTTTTATGCAAATTATAGCGGTGAAAATCTTGTGAAATGTATACAAATGTATATATTTTCGTGAAGCTAAGACATAATGTCACTTTTTTGGGGCAAATTTGAAACTCAACATCCAAGATGGCCACCAAAATGGCCGCCGGAAGTTGAAAATATGCCTTTTTTTTTTACAAATATCTTCTAGATTGATTCATGCTGTTTGGAACTGGTTGAGTAATGCGACTTTATTTTGTATTTTGTGTAACTGATCATTGGGGCAATTAAATATGCACTTTTTGGGTTCCTAGCCCCTTCCGTTCCCTCAAAAAATTAAAATTTACAGAACGCAGTATAAAATTTCACCACTGGGATTATAGTCATATTTTAACAAGAAATGAACAGAACTTTGTAATGTAAGTGATGCATATGATTATACCTATGAATATTCCAACTCACTGGAACCAAAATTCTTACCTTGGCTCAAAATGGCTGCCAAAATGGCTGCCAAAATATGGAAAATGATAAATATTGCCCCAGCGTGTCCTGCAATCGATTACAAGTTGTGGATGATGTACAAAATTGGCTATTCTGCCTTCTATACATTGAATACTAACATGTCTGATGTGCCATGGTTAATTGTTACTATTGTCACCACTGACATCACCAAAAATATTGGACTTTCCTCTCAAAAACTTGGCTTAAATATCGGCAAAAATTTACTTTTCATGTTTAGACCATTTTTGCAATTAAAATGTAACTATCTTTGGGTTGAAAGGTGTTTATTGTTTTGGTCTATATTAAATGTGTCACACTACGGGATTTATAGACCAAATTGTTCGCCCGATTTTGACAGAACTCTATACTCTCATTAAGTAGACATGGATAAACTTTTTATATGCAGCCTGTGTCAGGGAGGACGCAGTTATATAGGGGTGGGTGTAATATAGTGTGTCATTTTGACATATTTCTCGATGGGTTAATATATAATGCTATGTTATTATGGTCTGAAATGACTAATATCGAGATTTCTGGTGACCATTCAACGTTTGATACCATTTGATGTCCCGATGGGGTATATTTTAGAAGTTCTGACACGTCACCAAGCTTCGGTACATGTCACCAAGCTTCGGTACATAGGATGAAAAACCACCACAGATTTGGGGTTAATGATGCAAGGTCACATTTTTCGCTAGAACTATATGCTCTCATTAAGTAGACATGGATAAACTCCTTGTATGTAGCACTGTGTCAGGGAGGAAGCAGTTATATAGGGTGGATGTAATATAGTGTGTCATTTTGACACAATTACACCATGGGTTAATATATAATTCCATGATAATTACGATCTGAAATGACTGATATCAAAGTTTATGGTGACCATTCAACGTTTTATGCCATTTGACGGTACGTGTCACGAAGCTTCGGTAAATTGGATGAAAAATCGCCACAGATTGGGGTTAACGATGCGAGGTCACATTTTCGCCAGATTTTGACGGAACTGTATACTCTCATTAAGTATACATCGATAAACTTCTTATATGTAGCCCTGTGTCAGGGAGGGAGCAGTTATATAGTATGTGTAATATAGTGTGTCATTATGACATATTCCTCGATGGGTTAATATATAATGCGATGCTAATTATGATCTGAAATAATTAATATCCGGGTTTCTGGTGACCATTCAACGTTTGTTACCGGTACCATATGATGTCATATGGTGGTATATTCCTGGAGTTCTGACACGTCACGAAGCTTCGGTACATGGCACGAAGCTTCGGTGCATTGGATGAAAAACCGCCACAGGTTTGGGTTTAAGAATGCATTGTCAATTTTTGTTTTGCCACAGCACTGGGAGATACGTACCCAGGGTCACATGTTTCTTCTGATTTTGATAGTACTGTATACTGTTATTAATAAAGATACACCTTGATTAACTTCATGTTGAATGAACAAGTCACAGTATCATTTTCTATTATTGAACATTTAACTTGAATGTCACGAATAATCGGTACATTCATGTTTTTGTTTCGACGTCGACTGTATGCATAAATCTGATTTAAATATAGTAATATATAAATAATAATTAATGTACCGAAGCTTCGTATCTATAGGTTACAAACACCTAATTAGTTTCCATAGGCGACAGTGTTAACTAAAAGTCCAGCCGGCTATGGGTTAAGCCTATTTGAACTTCAAGTGGTCAATTTTCCCTTAGCACGTCATCCGCTGCACCAGTATGTGACAACAAACGCGCCATTTTCGGTATTTTTTTCAAACGATAGTCTTGCATTTTCACAACTACCCCATTTACTGCACAAAAATCAGCAGCATAAACATATCCAGACCCCTTCCGTAACTTCTGGATACCACCAGACTCTTCCTGGACATCTAAACATACACGATCGCCATATTTACGTAGGCTATGATTTTCTGTTCCCGATTAGGGATATTTCCCTCAATGATAATCAACCAATCAGCGGCCAGATTGTTTTGCTATGCTGACTCGAGTTTCAAGAAGCGTAACTCTATATAATTAGTTGCTTGTAACATATAATTGTAAAGAAAATCGAACTTTGATCGTGTAAACTGCGCCAATTTTACAAAAAAAGCTTTACTGTGATACGATAGAAATATAGAAGTCATTGGACATCCTATTATCTCCCAGTGGTCCTTTGACCCACATACCCCGTTTTAAAATTGACCATTTTTTGGGGGGTAAGAAATAACACCAATACTCGATTCCTGATAACTCTGGAAGCACAGTTTAGTAGAAAGATACTAATGTCTCATGTCATGCTTGTTATATACATATATACTGCACAGTGTCGCATGCCCCATGTCCATCCACTCTCTAATCGGAATATTATGACCACAAATGTGACCACACCCAAAATTCAGGGTTTTTCATCATAATTTAATTTGTATAATCCGACTCGCGTGCATAACGCACAGGATAGAAAGGCATATGTATACGTTTTGGAAACTAGTTACGTATATCTACCATACGCCTTAAGGAATTTATCTAATTTTGAACAGTACAATGTTTAATTGGATTTGAATTAGACCCCCCCCCCCTCAACTTAGAAAACAAGTAGAAACCTTCTTAAATCCATTTAAAAAAATTGTAGAAGCCAAGTTGTAAATTATTTAACAATATTAAAATAATTATGGTGAATTTTAACCTTAAAATCATACTAAGATGAAATGGTTGTTGCAATTTGGACGATTTTGCGTAAAAAAGTAAAAAAAATGGTAAAAAATTGAATTTTTTTTTTTAAATTCTTCAATTTTTTTAGCACAATTAGTTATTTAACATTATTAACACAATTACTATTCAACTTAATCACCAAAATCATACTAAAATGAAATCTTTACACATTGAAAAAAAAATGAAAATTTTGGGCTTAAAATGTCTAAAAATGCCCAAAAAATCGAAAAAAAACTAAGAAGGCTACAAATTTGTTCTTGCTATCATGATTTTTCTTCATTACCATACCTAAAACATTAAAAATAACATGGTCGCAGCTTGTCCGTCAATATGAGCAACACTACCTCCCGATCTCCTGGACTAAGACAAGTTCTGTCTTTTAATAACGTCTTTGGTTGTGTGTGTCGGCCTTTTTCTATAGCTAATATATGATTGCTAACACGCAGTCGGGTGAACATTTCTCTTGCCGTAGGTGATCGGACGTGTTTGAGGTATGGTTCTGTTTCATATTTGTCTTTGAACGTTCTGTATGTGCGTAGTTTATTAGCACCATTCTTTTTGTCGTCATCGAATATATCTTTTTTGAAATGATTTACATGATCTGATTTTAGTCTCTCAATTATAAGTTTGTACAATAAGTTTATAATATGTACAACTATAATATGGTGCCAAGTATGAAAATTCCAACTATTGAATTTTTTGTTATTTACAAAAGTCCCCCTTGCCGCCACGTAGCTGCCTCCCGCTGGCCTAGTTTGACGTTTGGAACACACAATTCACCAGCTCTGGAATAATCATTATGGCATGGTGTGTGACTGGGTCATGGAGGGTTTCTTGTAATTAAGTGACACAAACGAGTTCCAAGCAGGCGACAGTTTCTTAATTCGGGTCGCAGACGACCAGACGAACGTTTCGTCATCCGTATATACCGTCCATAATTCACACAGACATACTGTCTGAAGTTGATACAACAATTTTCCATATTTCTTCAATAAAATTTGTCAAGTCCGCTTTCTGTCAAAATGCAATGGTGCCTATGACACACCCACACCAAGTGACACTTCATATAACAAAGGCGGTCATGAAATGACCAATTTCATAATGAATTCTTACAATTGAACGCACTAAGGACTTTGATAAATCTGGGGTCGACGGATCAGTGCGTTTATTTGTATATCAGATTGTCAGTTTTAGATAAAAATCCTTCATGCACTCAACCGCAATCAGCTTGGCACCGGCATTTTTGTGGTCATTTTCAATTTCTTGCATCGACAATTGCATAAAGATAACGACAAAACTAGTTTTCGCGTAAAATGATGGGACGATATAATAGGTGTACTTTTGTACAAATACCATACACTCAGTCATGGAAGAACGATGGATTGTGTGAATTCACTGAATGGTTATATAACATAATTCGTGTATTTCCAGATAAAGGGACGCATTTACGTCCATGGCGGCCCCCGCTAATTATTGAAATAAAGTCGGAGTTTTAATAACACCTGTTCGAATTTCATCCTCAGGGATATACCCTTTTAACTGGTAGTTCATAACAATTATATCATTTTAGAGCACAAAACGCGAAGATGAGCATCAACTGCTTCACATCGATCGTCAGTAAGCATAATTTCTCGATAGGGACGCTTAATGGCACCCCCCCCCCCCCACCAAATCCCCAAGTCGGAATTGGACAGTTTAAATCAGACATGTTTGTCAATGGAATAACAAGCTCAAAGATTATAGACGCTGCATGTGTTTTGGAGACAATGCACATAACGAGAGGCTGATCGCGGTCAGCAGATGTTTAACCCATACATTCTACCATACCTGCTATAGATGTAGATTGAATATCTACGCCTATATACACATAACGTTTAGATGATTGCAAAGATATATTAAGGGGTTTCCATATGAAGTTTGGTGACGATCGGATGTGAGATGTGGGCTGCAGGATGTGTCGATGGATTCAAATTTGAAATCCATGATGGCTGCTGTTTAATTGTTTAACGAAATTCGGTCAATATAGGAGACTCCCAGCTAAAGCACTGTGGATGATCTATTCCTAGGAATGTGGTGCTCTCCCGAGCAATATTTACGTGCTTAGCGAGCAAATATTCCGGTGTTCTGTCACATTTTGCTCATTGTGCGACAGAGATGACATGCGTGGGTAATAAACACGCGTTTTAGTAATGTTTTAAAAGCAAATATTGGACGAATGAATACGAGATGGACGTGCCAAAGAAGGTGAGTAATATATGTTGTAATATTATTCCACTATATTGGCATACGGCCCAGTAATATAAATAAATTACTCGATATTTTGCGTTTTTTGGGAAATTCGTCACTTCAACGGCGTATTACCGACTTAATACTGAATACTGTATATTGTAACTTTGAATGCCTGTTCCTCAATACATTCCTGAAGTCAATGCAACATGAAAATATCATTAATAACATACCAAATCGAAGAAAACGACCATAAAATAGGTCTACATGTGTATTCCGGTGGTTTACTGAGTCATTCCGGTGCTTTGTGAGTTGAATAATCGTTATTACGGCGCTGTACTGAAAACTTAGCTGGCTGAAATCCTACTAAAACAACCTCGTATAAAGCCACATTGGTGATTATTTGTTAAGAAATTATAATACAAGCCATGCCGGGATACAAATGAAGTATCTCACCCGTTCTGTAGTTAATATAACGTCAATTATTTTGTCAATAGGCTTATGCTCATAAAATAGTCAACTTAATAAACTATATATAATATATTACATACTATATTATATACAATATGTATTAGTTGGGGCTACTTACATTAGCATTACTTTCTGTATTAGTCGAGGCAACATTGATTTTCTTCAATTTTCGAGTATACAGGCACACCATATGAGGGAAGAAAGCCCTCGGTGACACCACATTCACACTATATGATCATGGAAATACTATAGATTTGTGCAAGAGATGCTGATTTAATAAGAAAAACTAGAGCTCCAGGGCTGAGACACCAAAGCTTCAGTAATTACACACCATTTTTTGGACAGGGATGTTGATAATATGAAAATAGGGTTTTTTTCCCCTGATTTAAGTCAATAAGTAAACCATACAGTAATGCTCTAATTAATCAACTCCTTAACCACAGCAGAATTATGGATAACTTTTCAGGATTTAGTCGGAAACATGGCTCGAGAGCTTTTCGATGAATGGCAACAAGCCATATTTCCGACTAAATCCTGAAAAGTTACCCATAATTCTGCTGTGGTTAAGAAGTCGATTAAATAGAGCATTACTGTATGAGGTAAGAAAGCCCTCATGCAGTGACACCGCATGCATGTATAGGATATTACCATAGTAAAGGCTAAAATCTGTGCAAAAATACATTAAAAACATCATACAAAAAAATACTAGAGTTCCGGGAAGGAGACTTAAATTCTTTGGATAGAGGGATGCTGATAATATGTAATTAGGGATTCTCATTGTTGAACACAAACTCACAGTTGACTGTTGAGTACAGGTTAAAATTAGCTCAATGCTCATCTTATGTTGCTAGGTGATACACCAGGTCATGCTAATAGTTTATGGGTAGGTTAGATAGTAGTCACAATTACGCTTAAGCGTAAATGCCCTATTTGCGCTTAGGCACAATTCATTATTAAATGTGAATTTGGCCTCCCATACAATGCATATGACTCACACCCAAGTGGATTATCCATATGAATGTGAGCCACACAAGAACACACATAGCGAAGACAAATAGTATAAATATAAAATAATTGCAAAATGGCTTTAAGAATAGACATGTAATCCATACAACTGACCCCAAGCATGTGGTGTAAACCACTAAGGTCCATGACAATAAATATATGAATACATGAATATTCACAGTGGATCAACGGACACGAACCAAAACCGGAAGTCGTAGATTTCGAGGTGGAGAAATATCAGTCGACAAATATTTGTTGACATTTTTTGGGGAAAATAAACGCTTGGATAGCATATCTGACCAACTGAAGGTGAGTGAATATTTCTTCGCTAATGTTCGGACACCGACGATCAATTTAAGTCAGTTGTCATTGTTCGATCGCGGAAAAAATGTCATTTAATCATCGCCGCGAGACGATTTCTTTCCCAAAATATCCCAGAAAATCATACCTTTTACATTCATCGCAGACAGCTGTCGCAACAACCTATATACCAATCGAAAGGCCTGTTTTCCCCCCACAAATGCACATTTTGAGTATTTTCACGGACTGTCTCAAAATTCCAAATTTCATCTTTTGATGCAGGTACCCACCTCGAAAATACTGTCCGGTTAGTCCTGTACACCCCGGAATTTAGTTGCAATCCACCAGACCCGGCGGACAGTTTTTGTTGTTCAATCAAGAGTCGAAATGGATTAGTTAGTTGGCTGTCTTTCGTTAACAGTGGCACGTTTTTGGCCAACTGCTTTTCTGTTGCAACTATAGTATACTGATTAAGTTTAGTTACCGGGTACAGTTTGCAATTTGTTCTCATAACATTCGTTCAGATCGTGTAAGGTCATTAACCAAAGAATTATTTATGGAAATATTGTTAGAACAAGAATATTACAATGCCCTCCATGACCAAGGCCGTAGCAACAGGATTTTTTGATGGTGGGAGGTGTAGATGTATTTTCCAATAGTTTGATATTTCAGCCAGTATATAGCGTGAAATTTGATACTTAAAAAAAAAAAAAAAATTCGATCATTATGGCCACTTTCGGGACCCACACCCGAGTTTTGATTACGATTGTATAAAGTTTTCACTACATTTTTCGGGTATATATACACACCCCTTTATTTTTATGTTTTAAACTACAGGCACCCACCCATATTTCTGAGAATTTTCGCTAATATTACATGTTATAGCATAGCCATCAAATATGCAGATGTTTATTTCCATTTCTATGAGAGGCCAAATTCACATTTCATAATTAATTGCAGTTAAGCAATAGCACTTAAGCATAATTATTTGGCTTAAGCGCAATTCATGGTTATATGTAACTATGTACCCCTGGTGAATAAATAGGTGTATCTATAACTAAACCTGAACTCATATTGACATATCACCTCCTTGTTTTCATTGATTTGGATAGTTGGGATTGTGAACTAGCCTAAATTCTTTAACAAAATGGGTGACTCGCGACAGTGTTACCTTCTGGTTTAGTCGAGTCGAGTCGAGGAACCAACCCATCAAAGCTCAAGTGTGATCAGATATCGATTATTGAAGTTTGTTATTTCAATTGATTGCTGCCCAGAAACACGCCGTCAAAAGGGTGGTTTCGGTCAAAATTGCGGAAGAAGATGGATAACTTTAAAACAAGTGGTAATACGGTAAAATTTCGTGATACTTTAGTAATTATACGGCCATATTTTTGTTGAACAAAATGTGTATAAATCACACGTTTTTGGGAAATTTGCAGTGAATCGATTCTGATAACTAAAGCTTATTTTGAAGAAATATTGTTGTTGTTGTTGTATCTTTATAATATGGGTCTTTCTGATCGGATTGAGGACCTTTAGTTCAAATTAGCCACATGCAGATACACCGGTCATGCTAATAGTTAGGTTATATGGGTAGTTACACTTACTCTCAATCAACTCATAGCCCTTAATCGCAATTAATTGCACTTAAGCGCAATTCATTTCAATTATGCGCAAATGCCATATGTGTGCTTCAGCGCGATATGTGGTATTTGCGCTTGAGCGCAATTCATTATTAAATGTGAATTTGACCTCCCATACAGTAAATTTTTTGTCTATATATATGAACGAGTATAGGATCTGTCTGCATGTCTTCTGTCCGCTTAAATTTGAATATATACGCGACCAATTGCGTTAAAAACTTAACAACAAAATTGTCCAGTGTGTGAATTAATGTGGAAATAATTAATTATGGCGCGATTTGAATAGAACAGGACAAAAATCACGTGCCTATATATTTACAAAAGTAACTTGCATCTGGCCCCACACTCAGTTGTACGCTATAGATTGGAATTTTACCCGCTATATACATGTAGGAAACACAACACTTCTACATTAATGGACAGCCAAGGTGGGATTAGGAATACAACAACTCCAAAGAACACTGGAGTTTTCCTGATGATGTTTCTATTCTCTATATCAACCGAGAGTACCAATATTTCGAATAGTATTGTATAGTATAGTATTGTATAGTATTTTATTATAAATATTTTTTATATTTTTTATATTTTCAATAATTTTATTTTCAAACATTCATTCGGGTGTTGTAAAATCCCATCGTTGATTGCCTCAGCGAAGCCGTCAGCCTTTGCCTCACAGTGGTTACATATGAAGGCAGGCATGCGATCCTCTCGTCAGTAGCACCTGGAATTATAAAATGATATCGCTTAGTGGACTTGAACTTAAGCTAATATTAGTAACAGATATAGCTGTACACCCCTCCGACAGTATGTTTTAGTCCCCACCTCATTATTGTTTTAACCATTGCTGAATATGGTTAAAGTCGAAAAATGTCATATAACTCCACACAAAAAAGTCTGACATATTTCATAATCATAGGTTCGCATGTTCCCATGGTACTAAATATATATATGCCATGCAAAAAAAAAAACAAATGACCGCAAAACTTAGGAATAAAAACTCCGAAAATTGCATCCACGAAAGGACGAACAAGCTGCTTCCTGTATAACCCCACAACTCGTTGCGAGTGTATAATCAAATATAAAGGATAAAAATGGGCACACCGCTGCATTTTTCTGAAAAAAGTTGGATGTAAATAATTTGTTTTATGTCGGCCTTCCGAGAGTGATGACAAGTCAGAGTTAACAATATGACATACATCAAAAGTTATATGTTTACCAAACATGTACTTCGTAGTTGGATTTTAGTTACAGGTTACAGTTCATATATATAAGTCACCGCCTGGATATAATGTTGTACCAGGAGACATATACAACATTATGAACACACAGAACCATTGTGGCCATGCAAAAGTCAAATGAAACGCCCATCATCTGCGGCTTTTTCGACCAGAAATTGAAGATGGCAGACTTCAGCAAAATCACGACTAAGCGGCCAGATTTTTTACAACTAATGATTATTTTTTTCGGGACTAACCGGACAGTATTTTCGAGGTGGGTACCTGCATCAAAAGATGAAATTTGGAATTTTGAGACAGTCCGTGAAAATACTCAAAATATGCATTTGTGGGGGGAAAACAGGTCTTTCGATTGGTATATAGGTTGTTGCGACAGCTGTCTGCGATGAATGAGAAAAGTATGATTTTCTGGGATATTTTGGGGAAGAAATCGTCTCGCGGCGATGATTAAATGACATTTTTTCCGCGATCGAACAATGACAACTGACTTGAATTGATCGTCGGTTTCCGAACATTAGCGAAGAAATATTCACTCACCTTCAGTTGGTAAGATATGATATCCAAGCGTTTATTTTCCCAAAAAACCGTCAAAAAATGCCAACAAATATTTGTCGACTGATATTTCTCCACCTCGAAATCTACGACTTCCGGTTTTGGTTCGTGTCCGTTGATCCACTGTGATATTTAAATACGAATAATGAAAATCCAACATTGGTGCATAGTCAGATAGTGCATACACACATGATGGCGTCACAAATCAGAAACAGAGCACTGACCACCAAAACGACGCAAATGTCGAAATAAAACAATTATACATACAAACGGCCACTCAAATACACACATAAACATATATATATATACACTTACACATTTTCTGGTTTGTAATTTGGTGGCGGGTTTGTAATTTGTAGACTGGTACCCTGTCCCAACTCCAGCTACTCGCCCGTAGGCGAGTAGCTGGAGTTGGGACAGGGTACCAGTCTAGTAATTTGGCGTTCGAGTTCGTAATGAAAATCTGGTCACGATTATCGGGGAACATCACTGAACGATGAGAATAAAACCACCCCCACTGGTCCATCAACGTTCTATCACCCCGTGATACACATGTAAAGTGTAGTTTAGCTCTTTTTTTAGCCACAGCAGGAACAGTAGCGTGGGATTACTCTATTAAAACACTCTTACTACCTGATTGTGTTGTAAGTTTTGCTCAAATGGACCTAATTGCATGAACCTGTGTATAGTCATACCTGATATCGTGTTTAGTTTTTCGCGGTTATTCCACCAAACTACGTAAGAATGTTTGAGGTTTCCGGTTTCGACTGCTCGGTTGTTTCAAAATCTCAGCATGGTATTTTACATGAAACATGATATATGTGAACACTGGTGCAACAGTTTCTGTTGGGGATATAACAAGGATAATGACCTATTAATTGCCATAAACCAACCAACTATGTCACATTCCAAGATTGGCCACAATTACAGTTACACAATAAAAATACGTTCGACAATCATTTCCTGAACAAGAATTGAGCGTTTGTTATCAGTTATATCCAATAGAACACATGGAAATAATTATAGATTACATAGTTCATTCATATACTCCCCATTGCGTTTGCTACCCCTGAAATACGTGATTAAACGAACAAAGTATGGCTTTATGGACGTATATGCGACGCAAAATAACATATTAAGTTTATTACCCCCTAACCAACGCATACTATTTAGTATTTATTCGCTTTTTTGCTTGTTATAGCACAATACATGATCCTGGGAGAGCACTTGACTATTGGGAGAGCACTGAGCACTCTGTAAAGTATCGGAATATAATTATAAAATGTCGATTTACGGGCATTCCTATGGGATTTCTTACATTTTCTCACATATCAATGTGAACATCAATATAAATAATACATTGGTTAAAAGAAACCTGCGATATACTTGCATAATCTGTAATCTTTCTTCACTTTTGTGCGGCGAAAATAAAAAATCCCCAGTAAAGCACCGGAATGTCACGATAAAAATTGCTAAAAAAATTGGTAGAGCACCACATTCCTAGGAATAGATCCTCCACAGTGATCTAGAGGTCACCCCTGAAGATCCATATGAAGTTTGGTGACGATTGGATGTGGGAGGTGGCCTGTACGGTGTGATAACGGAAATTGTTGACGGACGGGCGGACGTCCCGACGTCGGGACGGCTCGACGGACGGATAGACGCCAACCATATATATATATATCAAAGATTATAGAAAATTGTTTTATAATTTCGTTTTGAATCGCGACGAAAATTTCTAATCTTCAGTCAGGGATGTGGCTGGATGGTCTCCGTGTGTGTGGGGGGGGGGGGTAACCTTGGAATTTACAATTGTCTTCATGGAATTTCAGTCCAATGATTTGATTCAAAGCATGAAAAGTTTCGAATTTTGGTCTAAAAACAACTTTTTCCGCAATAAATTCTGGTTGGAATATTAAACTATCAGTACAGTTTCAACCTAAAGTTCCTAAACCCATATTTTAGTCTGCCATTTCAAACTAGCGTTGTGTCAGGCATAAAATGTCCAACTAGATTGAACATTTTGGCGAAAGTTGGGGTTTAGGCGCAAGTGTGTCACCCCCCCCCCCCCCGCATTTTTGGTACATTTTCAGGCGGCGGTACGCGAGATTTACAGCCCTCTGTTAACCGGTATTCAGGATTCTTAGCCGCGTCTAAGATATAACCGGAAGTCAAATATAAAGCTGGTACGAGACATTTATGAATGATGACGCAAATTGTGGTATTTGATGGCAAGTATAGGCCTCTTTAGTCCCATTTATAAAACCTTTTTCGGTCTCATTCTGTTACTTGGGTATTTAGTTTGCCCGTGACAGGCTAGATCATGCATGCTATGAATCTCCACTCTGGCTAATGTCCGTATAGTGATCATATTCCACCAGTACAAAACCTTAAAAGCTTTGACATGGAACCTTATAAAGTCGAAAACATAACGCGGGTAATATATTTCTTAGTTATTATCTGTTCCTTAATAATGCACTTCACTGTAGGTAATTGTCCCAACTCAAAATTGAATGTTTTTTCTGACTCTTGTGAGCCGATATCCAAATGATTAAACACCGAATTAATTACTCAGGATAAATTCCATAATTGTAAGCGACGCAAATAGCTCACAAAATCACTTAATTCCTGAAATTTCGAATTGGGACTTTCGCCTACAGTGAAGTACATTATTAAGAATAGATAATACATAGGAAATCTATTTCCCGCGTTATGTTTTCGACTTTATAAGGTTTCCTGTCAAAACTTCAAAAAGTTCCAAGGCTTTGTACTGGTGGAATATGATCCTTACGGGCGTTAGCTAGAGTAGATATTCATGGCATGGTCTAGTGACAGGCATGGACATGTCAACCGCGTCGCACCTGACCATCACTGTGCCGGACAATATATTTGTAGCTTTGGAGAAACATTTCTATAGCTCTTTGAAAACTAGGTCCTATTTATGTTTTTTATGTCTAATTTTCCGTTCCTTTGGAATATGCAATCGAAAGGCATTTAAATTTGAAAAATGCAACATAAACAAATTATTTTGTTGTATATTGGACTGAAATATGTCATTTCGTGTACAATTCGATTGTCAAAATTCAAAATGGCGCCAGAATATCGTAAATTTTTTTGATTTTCACTAAATTTCACTAAGTTTCATTCTATTAAATTAAATGGCCATTTGTTCCAACATATTCCATTTTAAATCAATATCACGAGCCATTTCACGAGGATGGGCCCTTCGGTGTCCCTTAAATTCGAAATAGATGTACTAAATTTCGATAAAAAATCAGTTATTATCGTAATTAGATGTTAGGTATGAACCACTAGTGCCATCACTTCCAAAAATAGGGACAAAATGGCTACCGAAAGTAGTTAAATTGGGCAATATTCGTTAATGTTCACCAGATTGGTTCTATATATAAATAGACGAAAACTATTAACGTAATTGTCTAGTTGCACCAAACGATCTTCAATCTTAATCCGATAATGATGAGAATTTGTCCTTCGGGGTCCCAAAGTGGCGGCGGAAATGGCGATCGAAAGTAAAAAAATTCTTTGTTTTCATTCATTTGTAACTAAATCTTCTCATATCGACTATCATTTATAGCCAATTGTCCTATAAGCCATCAGACGAATGTCCAAAGCATCCAAACTAGTATCCAAGTACATGCAAATGAGTGTCAACAGCCACTTAACGAGTGCCCCAAACCATCTATATAAGGGGCGTAAAACCATGCAACGGGTGTCTCAAACCACCTTCTTAATAGTATACTATAAAAGCGTGGCATATACCACCGACGCTCAGTTTAGAGAGTCACTGTGGGCAATGGATGGAAATTTGTTTTTAAATCCAATAAGTGGGTATTCTTTCCTTTAAACAGGGCTATCAATACATCAAAGCACAACCAAATTCTATGATCCATATATACCCAAGGTACAAGCTGAAGTGTTCATACAGAGACAAAATTAAGAAATTCACAAGTTAAACAAGGGCTGTAACTCTGGTAAAAATGAATGGACGAAACCTGTAGTATAAGTCGGCATCTTTCCCCCGAACTGTTTTTATCAACACAACAAAGCACAACTTGCACAATGTTCTTTCGGACACAAAATTAACAAATTTCCAAGTCAAACAAGGGCTGTAACTGTGGTAAAATTTAATGGACGAAATCCGTAGTATGTGGATATCCTTTTCCCCTACCAACTATCACTATTATGACTATAATCCCAATTGTGATTTTTGGTAAAATTGTATACCGCGTTTTCTAAAATCGAATTGTTGAGGGTTCGGAAGGTCCCATGGGTCACGAAAAATGCATATTTCATTCCTCCAATGATCAGTTAATATCAACAATATAAAATACAGTCACAATTCTCAACCAGTTCCAAATAGCAGAACTGATAATGATAATAAAACGTCAATGTGTTCACATTCGGCGGCATTCACGAACAAATATACATACATTTTGTTTACATCTGACAAGATTTTCTACTATAATTTACATCAAACTGACTTAGTGCCCTGTCTGAAAAACAGCGGCCATGTTGGACCCCATCTTGTCTGGTGTCTGGGCGGCCACGTTATTTTCAAAGCTCAAAAATTGAGGGACACAATACGGAAGAAAATGTGTGGGATAAAGTTAAATCCGGTGGGGGTGCAGGAATACCCCTACCTATATATCAGCTCCCGAATTAGATCGCCGTTACAAACTTGATGTGCACACGGAAGAAAATGACTAAGAAGTACATTACATATTATACTACTAATGTGTCAATTAGGCCATGTATCATGCCATAGATAGACTGTGATGAGTATGAATTAATGATTGATTAGATGTCCGGGTATATATACCGAGGTATGCACAGTGCATCCGATATCTCAGTTCAAACTCGACACCCGGTCAAACATCGAAAGGACGTTCAGGACACCCGATCAAACAACGAAAGGAAGTTCAGGACACCCGGTCAAACATCGAAAGGACGTTCAGGACACCCGATCAAACAACGAAAGGAAGTTCATCTCTAATTTAACATGGATATTAAGTGCTTCACCGGGCTTATTTGTGCGCTTCTTGGTAAGTTTATAACACTTTCTATACTAAGAGAATTATCCCACTCAGTTATAAAAGTATATATTGGAACAGTCTATTATTAACTTGGAGGGGTGTTCGTGTAATAAAAGCAGACGACACAGCTGGACGACAGACAGAAAATATATGCAGATGATACAAAAGCAGAATTCTTCATATATTCATTGGCTTGACATGTTCAGAGATAATAAGGTCGCTTGTTGAAATTATTATCTCAAAATTTCCCAAGGGAACTATTCGTCAACGAGTATTTAGTATATAGAGGGTTAAAGTGACGTGAAACTGAGCTGATCAGACCGGAATAACAAATATTCATGTCAAAAATAAGTTATTTTCATAAATTTCAAATCCGAATAGGCAGAACAGGATCGCCCCGAAAAAAATAGTAACTATTTGAATGTTTTGTTCTCTGAATATAAATGGTACAGTCGATGTAGTTGGAAATTTCGACTATCTTAGTTGATTGCTACATTCTGCCAGTGGGTATAGTGTTTAGATACAAACTTATTGGTTTTATTCACTGAAGTATATAAGTCCATAATATGCATTCAAAGTGACATGACACATTAATTTTACAGCTAGTTTGGTTAGATTTTCTGAAATAATCTTGCAACACGTTAATTCCATAAATATAAAATGAACACACATCTTTAAAGCCGGATAACTAATGTATTTACATTAAATCTGTTTATGTTTATAACTCTATGATTTTTACTCACAAAAATATTTATTTGGGTCTGGAAGCTGCCCACATCTGGACATGAATGATATTATTATGTGTTAAATAAATGTCTTTTTTGTGAGAGCTATTTTGTCAGAAAAGCCAAATTATCTGACATATTTAAAGTTGCAGTTTTGTTGCACGTCGACGTAATTTGTAAGAAGGTATAATCTAGTTTGATAGATACACGATTTATTGATAGAACGGCTTGATATGCTCTGAAAAATAACGTGCAAATGTCACAACTATTTTCCAGCTGTTTTAAATTTTTCGCTCATAAGTGAAACAAACGCTCTTTATTTCTACAATGCCATGCTTATGGACTAACAATGAACGCTCTTTATTGGGCAGTTGTGAAATATAATATAATGTACGATATAATGTAAATAACTCTGTAAGTAAAACAATATATTACACATGCACCATAACACAGTATTTACCTATACAATCGGTCTGTATAGTATATAACATATTGTATAACATGTTTCTTTTCGCTTCACAGCTTTGGTTCAGAGCACATTGTCTCAGACATGTGACCCATCATTCATGCTACAAACCTCACAGAGATGTCCCATGTATACAAACGATGGTGATCTAGATGATGTGTGCCAGTAAGTATACGTAGTTCAGGGAGGGGGTTGGTGTGGGAATTGGTGGGGTGGGCTGTTGAACCCAACATAGATGCCCCGTGTATGTTGTGTGCCAGTAAGTATTAAAATAAAGTTAGTTCAGGGGTGAGGGTGTCGGGTAAACTTTGGAAATTTGAGGGTCTAAGCCACGAATGATGAAAAATTCAAGCATTAATGTATCCGTGAAATATGCTGTTAAAGTTAAAATTCCTTTTTCGTCAGAATTCAATTCAAATTTAGTGCTCCCTTTTTTTTACTTTTTTTTTCAGAATTTTTCAGAATCAACCATGGACCCTTCACAACATGCAAATACGAGCTCAGTTTAATTTATTAGTTTAGGATGTTTCAGCAATTACTATTAATTCACAGAAGACATTGAGAAATATTCAGTCGAAAATCATACATGGTTCATTGAAATACAGTGGAGAGTTTTAATTTGAAAAAAAAAAACAACATTTATTGTCTCGCAGTCTCAATATATGAAAATATATTTAACCACGAGTTTAAAGGACAAAAGCTATTATTGACTGGTGCATTCAACTCGAATTTCTCAAAGCCTGAGTCTGGAATCTAATTTATATACTGAAGTTCACGGGAGAGCGACACCATCTTTATATATTGCTGACACGTTTTCTGCAGATGTAAGCCTGAGTTTAGTGTGCCTATCATTTGCAGAATGATGTCCTCAGAGGGTGAATTTGGTGACGCTATCCCGCATAGCAGGCTAGCATCACCAAATTCACACACAGGGGACTTCATTCTGTTTGGGCCTTATTTGCTCTGGGAGACATACTCAGATTGAAGTTCCCAATGGTGCTTATTGTGATGTACACCCATTGGGAACCTCGATTATGCAATGCGTCGTCTGCCAATTTGGAGATATATAGAGAAACCATACACTGGAAAAGAAATAGAATCTAAGATTCTATAGACATTTAAATAATTAAGAAACTTTCCAGAGAAAAAATGAGGCCTGAGCAGAATGAGGTCCACAGAGGGTGAATTTAGTGCTGCTAGCCCTCTATGTGGGATGGCGTCACTAAATGCACCCTCTGAGGACATCATTCTGCAAATGACAGGCACACTGAACTCAGACTTTTTCGCATGTCCTCATGTTCCTTCCCCCAAGCAAAGACAGAGCAAACCTCGGTTTTAATACAGATTTCTTCTATTCCAGGTCATACAGGAACTATATCTCCTGCTTTGAGAGTGCATTCACCGGATGTCAGCTTCCCACCGCCCAACAGGCTGGACTACAGAGAGCTATCAACCAGCTAGATATCAGATGTGGAGCATGTAAGTTCATTTAGAGAAGTATTCATAGCCCACACCTACCACCCCAACTGCCCTCCTCACCCACCTACCGCCCAACAGACTGGATTACAGAGAGCTATCAACCAGCTCGATATCAGATGTGGAGCATGTAAGTTCATTTAGAGAAGTATTTATAACCCACACCTACCACCCCAACAACCCTCCTCCCCCACCATCCACAACAAACAAGATGGGTTACAGAGAGCTATCAACCAGCTCGATATCAGATGTGGAGCATGTAAGTTCATTTAGAGAAGTATTTATAACCCACACCTACCACCCCAACAACCCTCCTCCCCCACCCATCCACAACAAACAAGATGGGTTACAGAGAGCTATCAACCAGCTCGATATCAGATGTGGAGCATGTAAGTTCATTTAGAGAAGTATTTATAACCCATGCCAACCCAACCCGACAACTCCCTTCCCACACCCACCACACCCACCCACACACCGCCCAACAGGCTGGACTACAGAGAGCTACCAACCAGCTCGATATCAGATGTGGAGCATGTAAGTTCATGTAGAGAAGTATTTATAACCCATGCCTACCACCCCCAACAATTCCCCTCCCCACCCACCCACCCACCACCCAACAGGCTGAGTTACAGAGAGCTATCAACCAGCTCGATATCAGATGTGGAGCATGTAAGTTCATTTAGAGAAGTATTTATAACCCACACCTACTACCCCCAACAACTCCCCTCCACACCCACCCACCACCCAACAGGCTGGGTTACAAAGAGCTATCAACCAGCTCGATATAAGATGTGGAGCATGTAAGTTCATTCAGAGAAGTATTCATGGCCCACACCTACTACCCCCCCCCCCCCAACAACTCCCCTACCCACCCCAACTGTCCTCCCCCACCGCCCAACAGACTGGGTTACAGAGAGCTATCAACCAGCTCAATATTAGATGTGGAGCGTGTAAGTTCATTTAGAGAAGTATTCATATATAGCCCATGCTACCACACCACCAAAACCAACAACACACAGCCCAACAACTCCCATCCTTCACCGTACAACAACTCCCCTGGTATATTGGGGCAGTGCAAAGGGGGTGGGCAGCGGAGCGCGTTACAGGCCCTGTGTTGGGGTCATTGGATTTCGACCGACAGAGTAACTAAAGATGCATAATCCGAATTAACACTCATAAATTACTATTTCTTTGGCGTCGGGGGTAAACAATATTTGATTCTAGTCGAGGAACCCACCCATCAAAGCTCAGAGTTATCAAATATCGATTTTTAAAATAATTTATTTTTCATCAACTGGAATATTTGGCGGTTTAGCAAATATTAAAAAAATGCCGACCGACATACTCTTGATACAAATTTGCGTTGAACAAAATGTTGACATATAAAACTTTTTGGGCAATTTTATACTATAGTTGACAGTGGTTAGCATTATTTTTTTTTTGGCAATTAATCGATTCTGATAACTGAAGCGGCATTTCAAGAACTGTTGTTGTTGGAATATGATGATATGGGGGACCATCGAATCGGAGTGTGTGAATCACACAAACTTTTTTAAATTACATTTAAAAACAAACTGGATAAAACCTCATGGGCATGTTATAACTCAAAACTATCACCAAGTATTCATAGTAATAATTTTGATGCCCATGAAAAACGTAATATTCCCTGACATTTTATTAAACCTACAAAATGCTGAAAGAGTTAAAGAATATAAGAAAAAATTATTAAAATTGTAAAAAATATAATAACAAATGATAAAAAATTGTTAGGCCAATGCATTCTCTTATATATGCGAGGCGACCTATGGTCGACTCGCATATATAAGAGAATGCATTGGCACAGGGTATATGGGTTGATACAAAAATCGAACCTGGCACTGAAAGGGTTAATTACTCTGCCGGTCAAAACCAATGACAACAATCGATCTTCCAGTTATTCCTTATAATCATATACAAGTGCATTTTAATAGAGCAGTAATAACATGAACAACTTTTCAAAGCTATCAAAACAATTGTAAGTAACATACAGTTCAAATTCCTAGTCTCCTGTGTGCATATAATCGGCTTGAAGTTACATAGGTGGTTCGTCGTTTTTTATGCAGTGGAGGCTGCAGTTATTTCTTGATAAACATGGGAAACGTTCGTGTAAACCGTATGGTGATTTGTACTGATTCTTACGGGCGCTAATTGTGTGAATGTAGAGGGTGTATGATTATGGCCGTTTGTTTTATTATCAATGAAGATGTTCACATTTGCCAGTTACTGTATACACTGGTAACTGGTTATATTATATTAAGTCGACAGTCACAATGACTGATAATCCAGTTTCATCTGGTTTTATTTGCAACTGTAAGAAAATAATGATAAAAATCAGCGTTATATTGTGAGCAGCTCAGCTAATCATACGGATCTTTCTATATATTTACAATTGGTGTTATATTGTTAGCCACTCGGCTAATCATATGGATCTTTCTATTTACAGGCGGAATCTTGCCTCAGCTTACTTTGTTGGCTGTGTGTATTCTTGGATATTTCGGAGCAAAACGGAATGCTTAATGTTGGAAATTTCATCTCAGTATTTGCGGATTGTGAACTGAATTCCAGCAGGCAGCCAAGAGTCTCGGTTACATCCAACAATGTCGTATTTTTGTTCAGTATCATGGGAATTAAATGTTCTGTTACTATAACTGCACGGCAGTTATTACTTATTCATTCTTATTTGGAAGACAATTAGTATGAAATGGCATATCTAGATATACTAAAATTTTTGAATGAATCAAAAATAAATATGGCACAGAAGTCATATGAATTGATGTTTTAGAACAGTAATCATAACATAATACAAAGTTTTGGAGCTTCCTCTTTCGAATGGTATATAATATTGAACATGTTGTATATAATATAATCTGTTTATTTGAAAACAATAGGCAACAGATTTGTGGACAACAAATATTGCTATCAAATAAGATACTAACGGATGAGACAAATGCGCTGCAATTCTGTATTTGAACATTCAAGTTATGATTGTTTTTAACTATTGTTTCGGAGCAATAGCAGAAAACGTTACCAACAAAAATGCAAATGTGCCCGGACTATGTATATATCTTTATTACACGATCTTACCCTTATTCCATTAAAAAAAATTTTTTTTATAAATTGATATGAAACTGTCGTTGCATAACAGGAAATAGTGCCAGATGACCTTTGGCTTCCAGTTTGTCATCTGTTTATATACCATACGCTACGTCTAAAATAGTATGGCTTTAAATATTTTTATAACAAACTCTAATGAGTGAAGAGTTTGAAAGGTTATGCCATTAAATTTGTCAAAGAGTCTTTATTTATCTCGGACTATTTCTTTATGCGGTCAAACAACGCATAGCTACGTGAAACGTCATCGCATGCCGTATAGAAGCCGATGTTAGTTTCACGTCCCATTTGTTGATTCAAGTATGTTTTATCGAGGTTGTTTATCGTGTAATAAATAGAATCTACAACTCGTCACCAGTAACTGTTTATAGCCCGGACTATTTTGTATATATCTTTATTATATGCCTATTACTATATTTATTGAAATACCACTATATTACCAGGATGCTTGCGTGATTAACGGGGCAGTAAAAGCGTCAGGGTCTGATTTCGTGACGACCATCCTCTGAATCATGACAATGCTCATGATATATTTTGTGGATTTATATATATTTATGACTTAACCAACTGGCTTAATGACCCAACCCAAATTAAATGACATCAATCAGTCTTTATATTCCCACTTAGAAATGTATTAATTAAATAAATTTCTCTCAAAGTGTTCAGTGTTAACCGGTGAAATTGATGAAATCGATTAAACGCATCAATTAAATGCCATGGGGAATGAGGCCAATGTTATGCTCACGAAAGAGGAGTGATCAAAAGAGGAGGTCTGTAGAGTGGACTTTCTGTCATATTTGTATTGGTCATATAATAAACCTATTATCAAGTGAATTAAGAGATATGGGTATCACATTACGTCTCTTTGAAAAGGTAAGATTCTGCATCAAACGCTAGCTACCTGTTGAGAATTTTGCATTCTCAACTAGATGTGATCACTGGTGATAGCTAGGGAGCTCCAGATCACACACTGTAGTGATTTGTATATATATCGTGATAGGGAGCTCCATATATCTCCACTCTGGTGATTTGTATATATGTGTATATATATTGTTGCTCATTTGACAATAAAATTATGTGAATATAATTGTTAAAATGGAAATTGAAAACCCACTTTGCAGAATGATGTTCTATGGGGTTGTCTATCGTTTGTCATCGAGAGCAGTATGATAATGCCCACAAACAACAAACCCAGCAGTGCGCCGTGCTTATATTTATAACCTAATGTGTGATAGCAATGATTAATTGTGTGATATCACAAGATCGAATATATGATATCATTAAATAAGTTATGATATCACAAAATGCTTTTATCGAATTATTATGCTTAAATCGAATTATTGATATCACAAAATAGTAAGCAATTAGTGATATCACTAATTGGATTTTGTGATCTCATAAATTCATTTAGTGATATCATAAATTTGAATTTGTGATATCGCTGTTTCATTTTGTGATATCAATAAATAGAAAATCATATATATGAATTTATGATATCACTAATCCCATTTTGAGATATCTTAAAATCATTTTGTGTTATCACAAATTCCCCAACATTTTATGACATCACAAAATCAAATTATTGATATCACTAAATACTTACGATATTGTTATATTAATAATTCGATTTTGGGGTGAATTTATTATATCATAAATTGGAATTAGTGATAAAATAATTTTGATATATTCGATTTTGTGATATAATATATTCATTTAGTGATATTATAAAATGAATTATTGATATCACGAAATATGTCATAAATAGAAGAACGGCGCCCTTGTATTAGTAAAACCTCTCCAAGCCGGACCCTCTATAAACCGAATCCCTCTCCAGATCGAACAAATTGTTCGGTCCCGAATTCACTCAAGTGCATTCTCACTAACAATTACTGCTACAAACCGGAAACTCTCTATTCCGAACATCGGACGGCTTTTCTAGTCCACAAGTGAACGAATACATTATTTTTTACCCCCGAAATCCAAACGCGGAAAGCGATACCAACCGAACGCACGTGCGGTATATTTGACATACTTGATGCTGAACTCTGTCTGGCTCTGGTGTAGACAAGGGGTCCTTTATAAGTTTAGATGTCTGGTCTACATTCAACTCTGGGTGGTAGTTTTCGTGACGGCTCATTCACTGTGACAGGTTAATTAAGGAGGAGGTCATGTGACCAAATTTGAATAGGGATTTCCTTGCAAATCTCCCCAGCAAAAGTTATATATGAAGCAATTGTCTGGGAACTAAAGCAGCCATATCATTAAACAGGCATAACATTTAACTGGTGGCTGTGCTTGGTAAATAGGCAATTGTTGCTATAAATTTATTTTTGAGAACTTTTTTCTGGAAATACAACACTTGACCTAGATTTGAGAAATCAATAAAAAATTAAAAATTGAATAAATCAACATTCTAAAGTCACAAATTCCAAGCCGACCCGCCAGATAAATGTGTATTGTTTTCAATACCGCACAAAGTCATACCCAGAAATATTTGCAACTTGTTAACTTTTGCTGTGGAGATTTGCATGGAATGCCCATTAAAAATTGGTCACTTGACCTCCTTAAAACTGTTTTCATGACAACACCATCGTGACTGAACCAATGGCTGCGGACACACGTACCACAGTCGCGATGGCATAGTAGGTGTGACAATTTATTATGTTGGAGTTTGGTGACAAGTGGTCGTCATAATTAATATGCCATAGCAAGCCATGTCGCCATCGGCAAATTCGCACAATGAGTCTACCAAGATCTACCAGCGACGGTCGATCTCTCAAACCTGAATGTCTTGTCGCTGTTGATCTTTACTCAACACGCAGTGTTATATTTTGCATGCTAACACACAAGTCCACTTGATAACTTGATGAATAACCCATTTCTGTCAACAGCCATGATTGTTCTTTACTAAGAACAAATCGCCCGTGTAATTTCTCAGCAAATGTAAGTGAGTCAAAACTTATGCGTAGAACTAAACGTCGCAAAATAAAAAACGCAATTGGGGAACTGTCTTAATACTCATGAAATTAATATAAGTAGATAAACATGCATGCATTGAGATCATATAAAAAACGTACCACGTGCATGATATGCATGTGAGTCAATGAGAACTGCCTCCAGGCAACGGTCAAACACAATTCTGGACGATCGATCGTGCAATTGTATATATCGTAGCGAATACAATTTAGCAAAACGTAATGAGTAGAGATCAACTTTGGTGAAACGCAATGGGTTAATTGGTCCAGTCGACTCATTATGTGGAAACTCAGCGGGCAACATAGCTAGCTATGGCATGTTATTTATGATGACCAATTGTCACCAAACTCCACCATAATAAATTGTCACACCTACTATGCCATAGCTATTGTGGTACTTGTGTCCGCAGCCAATAATGTAAAGCCTAATAACAATAAATAAGAAAACTGCGTTTCCAAATAATGTATAATACTTTCCGATTTAATATGTGAAATACCAGACACAGACGCACCATTTATATCATACAATGTACATTCAGCCAGATGCAGATACATGGTAGGGTGAACCAAATGATTTAGTCACACAAAGAGTAAAATCCAAGATGGCTGCCGGCGGTCATGTTTTGCATCGAAAATCGTTCAAATTCGACAGCTCCCATCTGGAGTTTATACAAAACATGCCTGTAAATTTTCAAAACAATTCTCCAATAAATGTGGGCTGCAGGATGTGGCGTGGATTAAATTTGAAATCCAAGATGGCTGCTGGTGGCCATGTTTTTTAATAAAATATGGAAACCGTAATTTATGGCTCCCATATGAAGTTAGTAAAAAGTCTTCATATGAAGTTTAGTGATGTTTGGATGAGGGATGTGGTCTGTATGGTGTGCCAAAGTATTTAGTACATGCAAAGAGTAATGTTTTTTTTACAAATTTGAGAAACTTATTGAAAACTCCCATCTAGAGGTCACCCTGAAGTAACAGGTCCATATGAAGTTTGGTAAAAATTGGATGAGGGATGTGGTCTATAGGGTGTGCCAAAGGATTTAGTCATGCAAAGAGTAAAATCCAAGATGGCTGCTGGCAGTCATTTTTTTTCACTGAAAATTGATAGCTCCTATCAAGAGGTGATTCTAAACATGCCTGTAAATTTTCAAAACAATTCTCCAATAAATGCGGGCTGCAGGGAGTGGCGATGGATTCAAATTTGAAATCAAAGATGGCTGCTGGCGGCCATGTTTTTTTAACGAATTTTGTAAAAAAATGATGGCTTCCAACTAGAGGTCACCCTGAAGATCCATATGAAGTTTGGTGATGATTGGATGAGAGATGTTGTCTGTAGGGTGCAGCAAAGGAAATTGTTGACAGACGCACGGATGTACAGACGGACAACAACCCATAACAATAGCTCAAATTTGACTTCGTCAAGTTGTGCTGAAAATGTCCCACAGCAAATTTAATACTGTAGCATGTGAGATTCCACATGATGTGCACATGGCCGCTTTACTGCTTTTCGTAGAGTGCTTGCTTCAGTCTTTATATTTTGTATTAGTGAGCCATTTTTCAGCAAACACAGTTGCCCATTTTGTTTGACAGAATGGTGACAGGCAGAGATATAATCCCTTAGACGGACAGGTGGGCGACTAAATGAATTTACAGTCAATCCAGTATATATAAATGAAAGTGTCAATGACACTCTAGCTCAACTTGGGAAGGAGTTAATTTTTTGCTGAGCAATGAATAGAATGATAAAGAAGAAGGAAAGTAAACTAGAGGTCACCCTGAAAAGACGTTTGGTGATGAACAGATATGAGGGATATGGTCTGTTGAGTGCGCCATAGGATTTAGCCATCAAAGAGTAAATTCCAATATGTATGCTGGTGGCCATGTTTTTCCAACGAATTTCGGTCAAAATAGGATCTCCCATCTAGTGGTCACCCCGAAGATCCATGACGTTTGGTGATCATCTGATGAGGAATGTGGTCTGTAGGATGTGCCAAAGGATTTAGTCATGCAAGAATAATATCCAAGATGGCTGCCGGCGGCAATGTTTTTTATCTAAAAAAAATTCAAATTTGATAGCTCCCATCTAGATGCGATTCTAAACATGCCTGTAAATTTTCAAATCAATTCTTCAATAAATGCGGGCTGCAGGGTGTGCCGATGGATTCAAATTTGAAATCAAAGATGGCCACTGTTTTTTAACAAATTTTGGTCACAATAAGAGGCTCGCATCTAGAGGTCACCCCGAAGATCTATATGAAGTTTGGTGATGATTGGATGAGGGATGTGGTCTGAGGGTGTGCCGAAGGGTTTAGTCAATCAAAGATTAAAATCAAAGATGGCTGCTGGCAGCCATGTTTTTCATAAAAAATCATTCAAATTCGATAGCTCCCATCTACAGGTGATCACAATCGCGCCTGCAAAACTTAAAAAATTATCTGGCCATAAATACGGGCTGTAAGGTGTGCCCATTGGATTCAAATTTGAAATGGCTATTGGTGTGGCGATGTATTCAAATTTGAAATGGCTGCTGGCAGCCATGTTTTTCATCGAAATTCGGAAATATTTGATAGCTCCTATATATAGGTCAACCTGAAGATACGTATGAAGTTTGGTGAAGATCGAATAAGGGATGCGGCATGCAGGGCCTGCCAAAGGAAATTGTTGACACACGGATGGACACCAACCAATGGCAATAGCTCAAACTTTACAGAGAATATCACACACATCTGAAGTGGGGATAGAGCCAAATCAGATACATGGTTATGGATGTCGAAGTTACTATAGTTGGCAATTTTCCAACTGGTAGCCATTCTGTTACAAAATATTTACCAAAAGTAGCTAAATATTAAGACTTATGGACTAAATTTTTTTAATTTTTTTTTTACACTAAATATAGTTGGGAAATCAAACTGTTGAGGGAGGTCTTTGGGTGGTTGAGAACCCCCCCCCCCCCGCCCTTGTTGCCAGGTCCCTGTGCTATGGATAAGAAGGAAAAACAGAAGAGAGTGTGTAACAAATATATTTAGATTTCATATAGAAAAATTTATTTCCATACAAATTACCATGTTCACACTTTCATGAAAACAGAAATAAATAATGATTTGGACGGACAGTAAGAAATCACATACAAAAAGAGCACAGAAAAAGAAACGACAATAAACACCGGTATTCTCATGTCAGCACTCATGTCTCGTAATTTAACCCTTTCTATACTAAATGGATTCTCCCACTCAGTTATAATTGTATACATTGGACTGGTTTATTATTCATTTGGAGGGGTGTTCAGAAAAAATGAGCAGACAACAGACAGCCGAAAAGATAATATTAGTTCAGAAGGATTCATATTCATTGAAGGGAAAATGTTTAGAAAATAAGTTCAACTTATTATCTGAACATTTCCTATGGGAACTACTCGTCAAGGAGTATTTTAGTATAGAAAGGGTTAATTAAATATGTTCTGCATGTTGTATAATGCTGAAACGATTAATCAACTGAAGGCAGAACATTATTCACTGACTAAACGCCCTATTTTTGCATTGGTATCCATGGCTGCATTACACAATTACGGCGAGATGTACGAAGCTTGTGTAGTATACTCACGTGTGTATCAACTGGAGAAACTCAAGAAATGAACACAGAGTATTGAGCATGTATCAACAGCCTCATATTGTCTGCTATGGTGTGAATGTTTGATAGGATCATCGGGTGTTAGATTTGCATTCAGATTTGCATTCATCGGGGGTTAGATTTGTATTCAGATTAACAGTTTATATTTCCAAGTCAATGTTGCTGTTTGGTCACATTTCATGAAGGTTAGTCAATGGTGGAAATAGACGCTTTTTTTCATTTTAGATTTTACACATTATTTTTTGTTATCTGCATCTTGATTTCTGCTATAGTTGCATACAATGTAGACCATATATAGTCAATGAAAATCTCTCCACATTCTGATCGCACGGAGCATAAACCTATAAGATGTTTGTGTTATCAATAGATACGGACGACCGATCGTCCAACAACACGACATGATGATACATCGACAATGTATTGTTGTTACAAAGGAAAGAATGAGTTTTGCTTGTGTATATCCCCTGCATACTCAGTGTATAATACACAAGCTTCATACATCTCGCTGTTAGTGTTGTAAATACCAGACTGTACCTATCGTCAGGTTTTGCTTCAAAAATGCACTAACATAACATTTTAATTTATGATCAAGTGCTGAAAGAGATGTTCTGGAATGAGCAAAATTAAATTCAATCAGAGCGTGAAGTGAGATTCTACACACACAGTCTACTCTGAGAATCTAAAGATATAATAATGTAATAAAATCCACATTACATCCAACATTGTTGAATATGTCATCAAGTTGGAAATGTTATTCAATTATTCCACTCATACATATAAATTATTGATTCTCAATCTCAGTGCCAGGAAGTTTTGTGAATGACCACTAGCCACTACAGCAACGTTTTTATAACATCAGGGTCAGGAACTATGCCACTAACACGGTAATGATAATGCATAATGGCACCTATTTTGTAGTAATGCCAATTAATGTGTAATGCAACCTTTACATGTAATGAAAGTATTGCATTACTTCACCAAAAAGGCATGTAATTCAATTACATACAATCACACACCCTCTAAATTCACACAATTAGCGATCGGTAAAATTCGCCATATGGTTAACTTGAGCGTGTCCGATGTTCATAAACCAATAACTGAAGTCGACACTTCAGTTATTGGCAGATTAACAAAACGTCTACTTCACTTCAAGTGGACTGTGTGCACGCACTTGTACATGTTTTTATTGGGAGATTTTGTTGGAATTTGAACATTTGAATTTATGTTACTGACAATTGTTTTGAAAGTTTGGAATAGTTGTTCAAATGATTAATGTTCTATTAAATTGTACTGGTATATGATTAAAAGGAATGACTTGCAGATCGATTGGGGGTCATTGGTTTTGACCAGCAGAGTAATTAAACAAAGTGAGTGTGTGCCGGAAAAATCCAATGACTCCAATCGATCTGCAAGTCATTTGTTAATTGAATTACATTAAGTCATTAACATACCTGGCTGTCTTTGGAAGATACTGTTTCTCAAAGCAAATTGTAAAAACATTTCTACAGTAATATCAGCATCTTCAAGACTGACTTCCAATTTCACAACACAATCTCTAAACCTTCGCTTCAGATGTTGGGTTAGCTGCTACCTGGAACTCATGCACTGGATGAGTTAGTTAATTGTTGTAGGAGTTATTGTACTTATGAGTGAAAGGGATTATGGACATTTTAGGAACGCCCATTAAATGGTTCAAAATCAGGGCACAATCGATACCTATTTCCTTGTAAATTTCAGTTATAAATATGAGTTTTAACCCTTTGAGTGCCAGGTCGATTTTGTATCAACCCATATACCCTGTGCCAATGCATTCAGTTATATATGCGAGTCGACCATAGGTCGCCTCGCATATATAAGAGAATGCATTGGCCTAACATTTTTTTTTTATTACAATTTTTTACAATTTTTTACAATTTTAATAATTTATTCTTATATTCTTTAACAGACTTATTTTGTAGGTTTAGGGCCGATGAGATTGGCCCCTGGCACTCAAAGGGTTAACGATTACTGAATTCTGAAAGTTCATTGTGAATTTCCACAGTTCATGTACTAGTTTATCCCGCCAGACAAACGTTTATATATGTTTTAACTCTTTGAGTGCCAGGGGCCGATCTCATCGGCCCTAAACCTACAAAATAAGTCTGTTTAAAGAATATAAGAATAAATTATTAAAATTGTAAAAAATAATAACAAATGATAAAAAATTGTTAGGCCAATGCATTCTCTTATATATGCGAGGCGACCTATGGTCGACTTGCATATATAAGAGAATGCATTGGCACAGGGTATATGGGTTGTTACAAAAATCGACCTGGCACTCAAAGGGTTAAAGGTACTCAATCTGAATTAACGCTCGCAAATTACTATTTCTTTGGCTTCGGGGGTAAAAAATATTTGATTCGAGTCGAGGAACCCACCCATCAAAGCTCAGAGTGATCAGATATCGATGTTTGAACTCTATTATTTCAATTTTAGGTGGCCCAGTAAACAGTTGACGAGAGGAATTTCTCTGACCAAATTGCAGATGAAGATGGATAACTCTAAAATCAAGTGGCTTTTTTGTGTCAGATATTTGACAAACCGGCAAAATTTCGTTGACCAAAATGTTGATAAGTAACAGTTTTTGTGCAATTTTATACTATAGTTGACTGTGGTTAGCATTATTTTTGGGCAATTAATCTATTCTGATAACTGAAGTAGCATTTAACAAATTGTGTTGTTGTTGGAATCTGATGATATGGAGACCATCAAATCGGATTGAGTACCTTTAAACAAATTTATAATCAAAACGGCTTTAGGTTAGAGACTTGATCAGTGACGTAGGTTCCTGGCTCTGAATCTTGATACTAGAAATCACTCAACAAACGGCAACAATCTCTCACATACTTTTGATAGAAAAAGCTGCTGTGTACAAAACACATACAACATGGTTACCTTACAGTTCTCATAAAATTCTCTAATAAAATTTCAAACTATTTTGATAAAATTTGTTCAATTCTGATGTGTTGCACTATATTTATTATCTTCGTAAGTTATGATAGCGCGTATAAAATATATACATATATATATAGGTGAAACTTTTGGAGGTGCATTATTTAGTTATCTATCAAAATAGTGGGACAAGCATAATTAGTTACCTATCAAAATAAATAACTTTGTCAATCTTAACAAATTTGTCAACAACAACAATAAACAATAGACCACTACCCCCTCCCCTGGAATCCGGTATCTGGCTTTAAAAAGTGCATGTAATCCACAATCGAAATTGACTGGAGTTACCTCCCTTATTAACCCTTCCATGACTGGAGTTACCTCCCTTATTAACCCTTCCATGACTGGAGTTACCTCCCTTATTAACCCTTCCATGACTGGAGTTACCTCCCTTATTAACCCTTCCATGACTGAGATTGCTGAAATTTTGCAAAAACCCTGTGCCAATGCATTCTATACTCATACCAAGTTTAATTCTAATTGGATAATACTGACAGGAGTTATTATCTGGACAACATGAAAATCAAAATTTCAGGGAACAATAAATTGTAAAATTCTGCTGAAATGGTATTTTATCATGCATTTCGAATCCGCAGTATGGTAGTCGGAATCTGACATAAGGATCTAAAAAAGAACAGAAACCAGTGAACAAAAAAGGGGGTTGTGGTCATATATATTAAATCTTATAAACAGACACACAGCATACAGGCAAAAAATATACAGATCAATGTTCAATATCCACAACACAATATACAAATATAACATCTGAGAATCACAATGTTTTATGGTCGGTGAGAAGGGCAGTTTGTATGAAGTGAGAATGATATATGAAGGATTTGATATGTTCGTCTGTAACCATGACAGTTACCATGTCACCATTCAGTGAAATATGGCAAAATTATTACATCAGATAAGAAATGACTTGTAGATCGATTGGGATCATTGGATTTTTGACGGCAGACAAGCCTGCAAATAGCGTGCCTGTCATTTGCAGAATGAGGTCCCCAGAGGGTGAATTTAGTGACGCTATCCCGCATAGCGGGCTAGCATCACTAAATTCACCGTCTGGAGACCTCATTCTGCTTATTAGGCCTCATCTTGGAAGTATCTATGGTATCAAATTAACATTGTTTTTAGTTACATTTTCCCTTCTGGGAAGTTTCTATATCCCCTAATTTGCAGCAGATAAAATGCATAATCGAGGCGCCCAATGGGTGAACATCACCAACTTCAACTGGGGAACTTCATTCTGATCCTAGGTCTACCATAGCAGTTGACGGCCTAAGCAGAATGAGGTCCCCAGAGGGTGAATTTAGTGATGCTAGCCCGTTTTGCGGGATAGCGTCACTAATTGTGTGAATGCAGAGGGTGTGTGATTATACTCTAATGACACCATCAGAGACCTATAATGAAGGGGGAATATGGGATCTACACTTCACACTGGTCACAAAATTATATTGACCAAAGTTTTGCATGGAAAAAACTGAAATAGATCCAGCTGGACACGTTTATCAACAAAAAGGACCTCAGATGTGCCTACATTGTCTTAATTTTAAAACCACAAAGCAGTATTATCACTTGATTAAGGACACGTTCTGGCAGTTAATTATCATTGTTTTGTTCAGTAAGCCTGTGATTTTTGTTATATTGTTATCCATGCACGGATCTCCTGTTAACAAATTAAGGGTTTCATGGAGATCGTTTCATGGAGATCGTTTCATGGAGATCGTTTCATGGATATCGTTTCATGGATATCGTTTCATGGAGATCTGATGATAGAGAGGTGATTGCAGATGATAGCCTTGAATCTTTTTGGTCAAATGAAATTTTCTGTGGCCTTTTAGAAAAATATTGGCCGTTGACACAAAAAGTTTAATAATAAATATGGGTATTATGAGTAAACGCTATGTGCAGCACAGAAACCAGCCTGGAGGGTGACTTGGAAAAATATTCCACTTCTCCCTATTTTTGTCCAAGGGAAAAGTGACTTCTATCTCACATACTAGTATATATGACCAAACAGAATATTCAAAGTGTAATTACGGAATTTAATGGTGTAGTTACTCATTATAATGTATTATAAATGGACTATTGTATTGCATAATACTTATTGGATCATAGAAGGTTGATGCTGAGGTGTAAACTGAACTTCAGGCATGGCTACTTCTCCCTGATAACAAACAGTCCATTTCTCCCTTATAACCAAAATAGGGAGAAGTAACTTTTCTCAGTTTGAAACCTCAAGGATGGTCCCTGATGCAGCAGAGAAACCCTATACATGTAATGATCTGTGTAGGATGGTCCCTGATGCAGCAGAGAAACCCTATACATGTACTGATCTGTGTAGGATGGTCCCTGATGCAGCAGAGAAACCCTATACATGTAATGATCTGTGTTCTGGATGGTCCCTGATGCAGCAGAGAAACCCTATACATGTAATGATCTGTGTAGGATGGTCCCTGATGCAGCAGAGAAACCCTATACATGTAATGATCTGTGTAGGATGGTCCCTGATGCAGCAGAGAAACCCTATACATGTAATGATCTGTGTAGGATGGTCCCTGGTGCAGCAGAGAAACTCTATACATGTAATGATCTGTGTTCTGGATGGTCCCTGATGCAGCAGAGAAACCCTATACATGTAATGAAGTGTGTTCTGAAACCCTATACATGTAATGAAGTGTGTTCTGAAACCCTGGTGATACTAAATAACAAATAAATTACAAACCATTATGTGCATTTATAAATACATGAATTAAAGAAATGAAGCTGATGGACTTATGAGAGTGATATCACAGAAATGGCATAGTGGCAGGGGTGAGGAGGTGTACATGATATCGCAGCCAAGGGCGTAGTGACAGGGGTGAGGAGGTGTACATATGCTATCACAGCCAAGGGCGTAGTGACAGGGGTGAGGAGGTGTACATATGCTATCACAGCCAAGGGCGTAGTGACAGGGGTGAGGAGGTGTACATATGCTATCACAGCCAAGGGCATAGTGATATAACATTCGCCAAGTTTCCATGTTTCCTTTAATTATGGTACTCGGGATATCCAGTATTATGGAGATTCTGGGTATAATAACATATAATATAATATATATATATAAGGATTAACTGTCATGTGGACTGTTTTTATGGAGATGTAACCGTGAGGTAAGTGGTCATAACTTGTGTAAAAACCGAAGGGTTTTACATACAAGTTATGACCACTTACCTCACGGTTACATCTCCATAAAAACAGTCCACATGACAGTTAATCCTTATATATTTATATACATTTAGCGAAAAAGCCACTTTTGTAAATGTATTTAAATCGAAATGTGTATCGTGACAAAACCAGCCCAAAATATCCCATAGCACCCTTGGCAAAAGTTAACAGGAACAATTTCTTTATATTGAAACCAGATGATTTAATTTAAGTCAATCCTGCGCGAGTCCAAATGCGCCCAAAACATTACGCGTGTTTCTTTCCGGTATCGATGACGTATCGATGTAATTATGGGGTTGCAGTTATGAGCTGTTGCACATTCACCGAGAAATAACTGCAACTAGTCACGTGGGCGCCGACCAATCGGAATGCTGGATTTAGTGATAATCACACTTAGTATGTAAATATATATATATATATAATAACTTGCTTGAAATACTGGATACCGTAATCAATGAAAACATGTGAATTTGTTCAACTAAGGCAAAATAAATAAAAATTCTGAGTTAAAAGCATCGTCAAGCATTTGTTTTATTTGAACAACGAAAATGAATTGTTATGGTTTCTGGATTAAGTTTTCCAGATTTTGAGAAAAATATTTAAAATAAATAGCTAATTGACTGACAACACAGCTAGGCACAGTGAAATGGGGGTGTAGGGGTATGATATCATCACAGCTAGGCACAGTGAAATGGGGGGTGTAGGGGTATGATATCATCACAGCTAGGCACAGTGAAAGGGGGATGTAGGGATCACATATAGGCACAGTGAAAGGGGGATGTAGGGGTATGATATCATCACAGCTAGGCACAGTGAAATGGGGGTGTAGGGGTATGATATCATCACAGATTGCATGATAACAATGATACATCTGGGTTACTGTCTATCTCAAGTGAATCCTACCAAAGTGTATTAGAGACCTGGTAGAAAAAAATATAAAGTAAAAAGAGTAACTCTCTCGTAAGGAACGCATACCGAGCTGTGAAAAGTCAATTGAAATGTTTATAATGAACTTTGAAAGTCAAAACTTTATTTTTGTTTCTACCATAGAATCCAAGGTTTACTGACTCATTTACACATATCTTTTAAATCACAGATGTTCTAATATTCTTGCAATTCTATGCATTGTTTACAACATCATAAGTAAATTTGAGGAATACGGTAGCCTTATTTTAATTAGCAGGAATTTGTCTAGACTAAAAGTTTTCCTAGGCCAGAAAGTGTACCTTGGCTAAACAGCCTAGGATAGGTATGCTCCACATATACATTGTATAAACTTCAGTTTAGAATTTTTGGATCTTGACCCCTTATCATTAGACTTTGTTTGGCTCCAGTTTAACCCTTTACCCAACAGAATGGCCCTGTGCCAATGCATTCTCTTATATATGCGAGTCGACCATAGGTCGCCTCGCATATATAAGAGAATGCATTGGCTTAACACATATTTTTTTAGGCCAATGCATTCTCTTATATATGCGAGGCGACCTATGATAAGAGAATGCATTGGCACAGGGCATAACTGCAGCCCTCTTAATTCAGATTGTTTGGCTTCGGCAATCCGCTACGGCAACAGTATGCCGTGACCCAGTTTGCTTCAGCAAATTGCTTCGGCAATGCTGATTGCCGTAGCCAATTATGCAGGCTGTAACTGTAACCATCACAATGTGGTCAATGAACCGGTTCCAATGATATCCATATTTGTATGGTGTTATTGAGACAGACCGAAGATATTTTAGGCTGTTGAAGCTTTATTTGGGCGTTTTTGGCCGTTTTGTTGGGTAAAGGGTTAACATACATGCAGTAAATCCTCTTTTGAAGAGCCCTACTGATGAAGAAACCCTTCTAAAATGTTATTCTTTAGTTATTGGTTTATTGTTTATTAATAAACCACAATAGAGGCGAGAATAATTAATAACTAACTGCTTTCCTATCGATATCAAGTCGTTCAAATGGTGATTTTCAAAATATAAGACTCAATGTTGCAGAAACTGATACTATCAGTGATACCATTTGGCAAATTCTAAAATGATTTGGCAAAAACAAATTTCACAGGCAAAAGTAAATTTAGGTCGAGCGCCGACACTGTAAAGGATGACAGTTCCCAGATGATGAGTAAAAATGAATGAATACTGTTACTAACATGATCGCAAGGATGACCTCTTAATGACCTGATTGAATCTGAATTAAACCTGGTGAAGAGAAGACAAATGTCCGTCTGATTTCTTTCAAAGATTCACACATCTCAATGATAACCTGAAATTAAAGAATATGAGAGTTATCATCAGTGACCAAACCAAAAAAATATATATAAAAGTAGTACGGTAATGTGGAGTTTTGAAATTTCATTTCAGCATTGTTTTTTAAGAAAAAGCAGGTTTTGGTTATGGTTTTACTCAATAGTTGAATTCAGGATGTGCTGATTTGATATAGCTCTTACCTCCTTTAGAATATATAGTGGTTATCACTGACTTGCTAAATCTCTTACCTATTATAGACTATAGGGGTTATCACTGACACCGTTCATCATAAGGTTAAATCTCTTACCTATTATAGACTATAGGGGTTATCACTGACACCGTTCATCATAAGGTTGGGGCCCTCGATTGTCCCCATGTCATCCAAGTCTGGTATATCTGCACCAATTGGTTTCTTTTTCGGAGACAGCACTGCAATTATAAAATAGTGTTTTAACCCTTCCATAATGGTGCAACATTAAAGGTCCTGTGCCAGTACATTATCTAATATATGTGAGTCTACCATAGGGAGCCTCGTATATATAAGTGAATGCACTGGTGTATTATAGTACACAAGATAGTATAGTTATTGTTATATGTTTTCCGGATCTAGGATAAACTTCCTTTCCCCAGTGATTGTAATAATAGGGTTATTTGTATAGATAAGCACAGCACGTCGAGATGTAAATGATATAGTATAAGAACACACAAGCATAATTAACAAGATCATATTCTTAATTGGTTATGACTGGTAGCAACCATTGTATAAGTGAGGGAAGATCAAACCAGTATCATTCTATAGTAAACAATAGTATAATACATGTCATTGACAAGGGTATCATGGTATCTCAGACCTTATTTGGACGCATGATACACCATATGTTGGAATAAATACTTGTGGCGAGAAATACAGAGACGCTCCCGCTTAGACCGCGATCCACCAAATCCTCTGTTCATCTACCTATGCTGTGCTTATTGACAGAGACTTACTTAAGAATATAAAAGTTATCGAATCTTCTGGACTCTTTATTGTTTCAAATGTTAACCCTTTACCCAACAAAACGGCCAAATAAAGCTTCAACAGCCTAAAATATCTTCGGTCTGTCTCAATAACACCATACAAATATGGATATCATTGGAACCGGTTCATTGACCACATTGTGGTGGTTACAGTTATGCCCTGTGCCAATGCATTCTCTTATATATGCGAGTCGACCATAGGTCGCCTCGCATATATAAGAGAATGCATTGGCCTAAAAAAAATCTTTTTTTAACACTTTTTACCATTTTTTTCTTACATTCTTTAACAATTTTATAATTTTTAATGTGTTAAGCCAATGCATTCTCTTATATATGCGAGGCAACCTATGGTCGACTCGCATATATAAGAGAATGCATTGGCACAGGGCCGTTCTGTTGGGTAAAGGGTTAAATTGGCTGTTTTCAAATACCGTTTTTGCTGTAAAACTAATTTACTGTCCTTTTAATTTGTGCTCTACTTTATCCATTATTATAAAAGTGTCATTGACACTGTAGCTCAACTTTGAAAGGAAATAGTTTCATGTGTTACAGTCAATGGAGTGATTAGGAATGTGGAAAGTTGAAAGGCCTAGTTATGCAAAGAGTAAAATCCAAGATGGCCACTGGCAGCCATGTTTTTTTGCCAAATGACCGCAAAAAGACTCGTTCCCATTAACATGTCATTGTTAACATCCATCACGAATTTCATGATGATCAGACCAAAGCTACGACCTGTAGCCCGTGCCAAAGGATTTAGTCATGCAAAGAGTAAAATCCAGATGGCTGCTGGCGGCCATGTTTTTTAGCCGAACGACCCCAAAATGAATCGTTCCCATCTACATGTCAATATTAACATCCATGACAAATTTCATGATGATCAGACGAACAGTACGACCTGTAGCCCGTGCTAATGGATTGAATTTTGAAATCCAAGATGGCTGCTGGCGGCCATGTTTTTTTGCCGAATGACCCCAAAATGACTCGTTCCCATCTACATGTCAATGTCAACAGCCATGACAAATCTCATAATGATCTGACCAAAGGTACGACCTGTAGCCTGTGCCAAAGGATTTAGTCATGCAAAGAGTAAAATCCAAGATGGCTGCTGGCGGCCATGTTTTTTGGCCGAATGACCCCAAAATGACTCGTTCCCATCTACATGTCATTGTTAACAGCCATGACAAATTTCATAATGATCTGACCAAAGGTACGACCTGTAGCCCGTGCTAAAGGAAATTGTTGACGGATCAAGCACACACGCACCCTCACACAAGCACACATGGACGAGTTGAGCTAATAATAATGTCGTTCATTTTGCATTACACTAATTATATTTCTAAGCGACCCCACAGGGAACCCCACATATCAGGAAGAATGCACTATGGGGTGTCGTCTGTTCCAGTCTGTGTGGGGCTCTCTATGGGTGAATGTCTGACCAGGTAGCCTGACTGCCAGGGTAAACGACCCCACAGGGAACCCCACACATCACGAAGCATGCACTATGGGGTGTCGTCTGTTCCAGTCTGTGTGGGGCTCTCTATGGGTGAATGTCTGACCAGGTAGCCTGACTGCCAGGGTAAACGACCCCACAGGGAACCCCACACATCACGAAGCATGCACTATGGGGTGTCGTCTGCTCCAGTCTGTGTGGGGCTCTCTATGGGTGAATGTCTGACCAGGTAGCCTGACTGCCATGGTAAACGACACCAAAACCTAGCACACTAGAATGACAGAAAGCAAGTCAGAGTAATGCAATGGCATGTTGACCTAAAGGCCTTTTAGAAGGTCAAGCTCCTTGATATGTTATATCATAATTAAATCTAACTTCTATCTAAGTTAGGCCAATATGACACATTTCATAAATATGTTATAGCCCAATCAATGCAAATTAGAGTAATAAGCCTACCTTCTGACAGATCTCTAGCCGGTTCCGCTAACGGTGCCAGACTCTCTAATTTAGAGTAATGAGCCTACCTTCTGACAGATCTCTAGTCGGTTCCGCTAACGGTGCCAGACTCTCTAATTTAGAGTAATGAGCCTACCTTCTGACAGATCTCTAGCAGGTTCCGCTAACGGTGCCAGACTCTCTAATTTAGAGTAATGAGCCTACCTTCTGACAGATCTCTAGCAGGTTCCGCTAGTGGTGCCAGACTCTCTAATTTAGAGTAATGAGCCTACCTTCTGACAGATCTCTAGCAGGTTCCGTTAACGGTGCCAGACTCTCTAATTTAGAGTAATGAGCCTACCTTCTGACAGATCTCTAGTCGGTTCCGCTAACGGTGCCAGACTCTCTAATTTAGAGTAATGAGCCTACCTTCTGACAGATCTCTAGCAGGTTCCGCTAACGGTGCCAGACTCTCTAATTTAGAGTAATGAGCCTACCTTCTGATAGATCTCTAGCCGGTTCCGCTAACGGTGCCAGACTCTCTAATTTAGAGTAATGAGCCTACCTTCTGACAGATCTCTAGCAGGTTCCGCTAGTGGTGCCAGACTCTCTAATTTAGAGTAATGAGCCTACCTTCTGACAGATCTCTAGCCGGTTCCGCTAACGGTGCCAGACTCTCTAATTTAGAGTAATGAGCCTACCTTCTGACAGATCTCTAGCCGGTTCCGCTAATGGTGCCAGACTCTCTAATTTAGAGTAATGAGCCTACCTTCTGACAGATCTCTAGCAGGTTCCGCTAGTGGTGCCAGACTCTCTAATTTAGAGTAATGAGCCTACCTTCTGACAGATCTCTAGCCGGTTCCGCTAACGGTGCCAGACTCTCTAATTTAGAGTAATGAGCCTACCTTCTGACAGATCTCTAGCCGGTTCCGCTAATGGTGCCAGACTCTCTAATTTAGAGTAATGAGCCTACCTTCTGACAGATCTCTAGCCGGTTCCACTAACGGTGCCAGACTCTCTATTTTAGAGTAATGACTACCTTCTGACAGATCTCTAACAGGTTCTGCTAGTGGTGCCAGACTCTCTAATTTAGAGTAATGAGCCTACCTTCGGACAGATCTCCAGCCGGTTCTGCTAGTGGTGCCAGACTCTCTAATTTAGAGTAATGAGCCTACCTTCTGACAGATCTCTAGCAGGTTCCCCTAGTGGTGCCAGACTCTCTAATTTAGAGTAATAAGCCTACCTTCTGACAGATCTCTAGCAGTTTCCGCTAACGGTGCCAGACTCTCTAATTTAGAGTAATGAGCCTACCTTCTGACAGATCTCTAACAGGTTCTGCTAGTGGTGCCAGACTCTCTAATTTAGAGTAATGAGCCTACCTTCTGACAGATCTCCAGCCGGTTCTGCAAGTGGTGCCAGACTCTCTAATTTAGAGTAATGAGCCTACCTTCTGACAGATCTCTAGCAGGTTCCCCTAGTGGTGCCAGACTCTCTAATTTAGAGTAATAAGCCTACCTTCTGACAGATCTCTAGCAGTTTCCGCTAACGGTGCCAGACTCTCTAATTTAGAGTAATGAGCCTACCTTCCGACAGATCTCTAGCCGGTTCTGCTAGTGGTGCCAGACTCTCTAATTTAGAGTAATGAGCCTACCTTCTGACAGATCTCTAGCCGGTTCCGCTAACGGTGCCAGACTCTCTAATTTAGAGTAATGAGCCTACCTTCTGACAGATCTCTAGCCGGTTCCGCTAGTGGTGCCAGACTCTCTAATTTAGAGTAATGAGCCTACCTTCTGACAGATCTCTAGCCGGTTCTGCTAACGGTGCCAGACTCTCTAATTTAGAGTAATGAGCCTACCTTCTGACAGATCTCTAGCAGGTTCTGCTAGTGGTGCCAGACTCTCTAGTTTAGAGTAATGAGCCTACCTTCTGACAGATCTCTAGCCGGTTCCGCTAGTGGTGCCAGACTCTCTAATTTAGAGTAATGATCCTACCTTTTGACAGATCTCTAGCAGGTTCCGCTAACGGTGCCAGACTCTCTAATTTAGAGTAATGAACATACCTTCTGACAGATCTCTAGCAGGTTCCGCTAACGGTGCCAAACTATCTAATTTAGAGTAATGAGCCTACCTTCTGACAGATCTCTAGCCGGTTCCGCTAACGGTGCCAGACTCTCTAATTTAGAGTAATGAGCCTACCTTCTGACAGATCTCTAGCAGGTTCCGCTAACGGTGCCAGACTATCTAATTTAGAGTAATGAGCCTACCTTCTGACAGATCTCTAACAGGTTCCGCTAGTGGTGCCAGACTCTCTAATTTAGAGTAATGAGCCTACCTTCTGACAGATCTCTAGCAGGTTCCGCTAACGGTGCCAGACTCTCTAATTTAGAGTAATGAGCCTACCTTCTGACAGATCTCTAGCAGGTTCCGCTAACGGTGCCAGACTCTCTAATTTAGAGTAATGAGCCTACCTTCTGACAGATCTCTAGCCGGTTCCGCTAACGGTGCCAGACTCTCTAATTTAGAGTAATGAGACTACCTTCTGACAGATATCTAACAGGTCCCGCTAACGGTGCCAGACTCTCTAATTTAGAGTAATGAGCCTACCTTCTGACAGATCTCTAGCAGGTTCCGCTAACGGTGCCAGACTCTCTAATTTAGAGTAATGAGCCTACCTTCTGACAGATCTCTAGCTGGTTCCGCTAACGGTGCCAGACTATCTAATTTAGAGTAATGAGCCTACCTTCTGACAGATCTCTAACAGGTTCCGCTAGTGGTGCCAGACTCTCTAATTTAGAGTAATGAGCCTACCTTCTGACAGATCTCTAGCAGGTTCCGCTAACGGTGCCAGACTCTCTAATTTAGAGTAATGAGCCTACCTTCTGACAGATCTCTAGCCGGTTCCGCTAACGGTGCCAGACTCTCTAATTTAGAGTAATGAGCCTACCTTCTGACAGATATCTAACAGGTTCCGCTAACGGTGCCAGACTCTCTAATTTAGAGTAATGAGCCTACCTTCTGACAGATCTCTAGCAGGTTCCGCTAACGGTGCCAGACTCTCTAATTTAGAGTAATGAGCCTACCTTCTGACAGATCTCTAGCAGGTTCCGCTAACGGTGCCAGACTCTCTAATTTAGAGTAATGAGCCTACCTTCTGACAGATCTCTAGCAGGTTCCCCTAGTGGTGCCAGACTCTCTAATTTAGAGTAATGAGCCTACCTTCTGACAGATCTCTAGCTGGTTCCGCTAACGGTGCCAGACTCTCTAATTTAGAGTAATGAGCCTACCTTCTGACAGATCTCTAGCTGGTTCCGCTAACGGTGCAAGACTCTCTAATTTAGAGTAATGAGCCTACCTTCTGACAGATCTCTAGCAGGTTCCGCTAACGGTGCCAGACTCTCTAATTTAGAGTAATGAGCCTACCTTCTGACAGATCTCTAGCCGGTTCCGCTAACGGTGCCAGACTCTCTAATTTAGAGTAATGAGCCTACCTTCTGACAGATCTCTAGCCGGTTCCGCTAACGGTGCCAGGCTCTCTAATTTAGAGTAATGAGCCTACCTTCTGACAGATCTCTAGCCGGTTCCGCTAACGGTGCCAGGCTCTCTAATTTAGAGTAATGAGCCTACCTTCTGACAGATCTCTAGCCGGTTCCGCTAACGGTGCCAGACTCTCTAATTTAGAGTACTGAGCCTACCTTCTGACAGATCTCTAGCCGGTTCCGCTAACGGTGCCAGGCTCTCTAATTTAGAGTAATGAGCCTACCTTCTGACAGATCTCTAGCCGGTTCCGCTAACGGTGCCAGACTCTCTAATTTAGAGTAATGAGCCTACCTTCTGACAGATCTCTAGCTGGTTCCGTAACGGTGCCAGACTCTCTAATTTAGAGTAATGAGCCTACCTTCTGACAGATCTCTAGCCGGTTCCGCTAACGGTGCCAGGCTCTCTAATTTAGAGTAATGAGCCTACCTTCTGACAGATCTCTAGCCGGTTCCGCTAACGGTGCCAGGCTCTCTAATTTAGAGTAATGAGCCTACCTTCTGACAGATCTCTAGCCGGTTCCGCTAACGGTGCCAGGCTCTCTAATTTAGAGTAATGAGCCTACCTTCTGACAGATCTCTAGCCGGTTCCGCTAACGGTGCCAGACTCTCTAATTTAGAGTAATGAGCCTACCTTCTGACAGATCTCTAGCAGGTTCCGCTAACGGTGCCAGACTATCTAATTTAGAGTAATGAGCCTACCTTCTGACAGATCTCTAACAGGTTCCGCTAGTGGTGCCAGACTCTCTAATTTAGAGTAATGAGCCTACCTTCTGACAGATCTCTAGCAGGTTCCGCTAACGGTGCCAGACTCTCTAATTTAGAGTAATGAGCCTACCTTCTGACAGATCTCTAGCAGGTTCCGCTAACGGTGCCAGACTCTCTAATTTAGAGTAATGAGCCTACCTTCTGACAGATCTCTAGCCGGTTCCGCTAACGGTGCCAGACTCTCTAATTTAGAGTAATGAGCCTACCTTCTGACAGATATCTAACAGGTTCCGCTAACGGTGCCAGACTCTCTAATTTAGAGTAATGAGCCTACCTTCTGACAGATCTCTAGCAGGTTCCGCTAACGGTGCCAGACTCTCTAATTTAGAGTAATGAGCCTACCTTCTGACAGATCTCTAGCAGGTTCCGCTAACGGTGCCAGACTCTCTAATTTAGAGTAATGAGCCTACCTTCTGACAGATCTCTAGCAGGTTCCCCTAGTGGTGCCAGACTCTCTAATTTAGAGTAATGAGCCTACCTTCTGACAGATCTCTAGCTGGTTCCGCTAACGGTGCCAGACTCTCTAATTTAGAGTAATGAGCCTACCTTCTGACAGATCTCTAGCTGGTTCCGCTAACGGTGCCAGACTCTCTAATTTAGAGTAATGAGCCTACCTTCTGACAGATCTCTAGCAGGTTCCGCTAACGGTGCCAGACTCTCTAATTTAGAGTAATGAGCCTACCTTCTGACAGATCTCTAGCCGGTTCCGCTAACGGTGCCAGACTCTCTAATTTAGAGTAATGAGCCTACCTTCTGACAGATCTCTAGCCGGTTCCGCTAACGGTGCCAGGCTCTCTAATTTAGAGTAATGAGCCTACCTTCTGACAGATCTCTAGCCGGTTCCGCTAACGGTGCCAGGCTCTCTAATTTAGAGTAATGAGCCTACCTTCTGACAGATCTCTAGCCGGTTCCGCTAACGGTGCCAGACTCTCTAATTTAGAGTACTGAGCCTACCTTCTGACAGATCTCTAGCCGGTTCCGCTAACGGTGCCAGGCTCTCTAATTTAGAGTAATGAGCCTACCTTCTGACAGATCTCTAGCCGGTTCCGCTAACGGTGCCAGACTCTCTAATTTAGAGTAATGAGCCTACCTTCTGACAGATCTCTAGCTGGTTCCGTAACGGTGCCAGACTCTCTAATTTAGAGTAATGAGCCTACCTTCTGACAGATCTCTAGCCGGTTCCGCTAACGGTGCCAGGCTCTCTAATTTAGAGTAATGAGCCTACCTTCTGACAGATCTCTAGCCGGTTCCGCTAACGGTGCCAGGCTCTCTAATTTAGAGTAATGAGCCTACCTTCTGACAGATCTCTAGCCGGTTCCGCTAACGGTGCCAGACTCTCTAATTTAGAGTAATGAGCCTACCTTCTGACAGATCTCTAGCCGGTTCCGCTAACGGTGCCAGACTCTCTAATTTAGAGTAATGAGCCTACCTTCTGACAGATCTCTAGCCGGTTCCGCTAACGGTGCCAGACTCTCTAATTTAGAGTAATGAGCCTACCTTCTGACAGATCTCTAGCAGGTTCCGCTAACGGTGCCAGACTCTCTAATTTAGAGTGATGAGCCTACCTTCTGACAGATCTCTAGCCGGTTCCGCTAACGGTGCCAGGCTCTCTAATTTAGAGTAATGAGCCTACCTTCTGACAGATCTCTAGCCGGTTCCGCTAACGGTGCCAGACTCTCTAATTTAGAGTAATGAGCCTACCTTCTGACAGATCTCTAGCCGGTTCCGCTAACGGTGCCAGACTCTCTAATTTAGAGTAATGAGCCTACCTTCTGACAGATCTCTAGCCGGTTCCGCTAACGGTGCCAGACTCTCTAATTTAGAGTAATGAGCCTACCTTCTGACAGATCTCTAGCCGGTTCCGCTAGTGGTGCCAGACTCTCTAATTTAGAGTAATGAGCCAACCTTCTGACAGATCTCTAGCCGGTTCTGCTAACGGTGCCAGACTCTCTAATTTAGAGTAATGAGCCTACCTTCTGACAGATCTCTAGCCGGTTCCGCTAGTGGTGCCAGACTCTCTAATTTAGAGTAATGAGCCTACCTTCTGACAGATCTTTAGCAGGTTCCGCTAGTGGAGCTAGACTCTCTAATTTAGAGTAATGAGCCTACCTTCTGACAGATCTCTAGCAGGTTCCGCTAACGGTGCCAGACTCTCTAATTTAGAGTAATGAGCCTACCTTCTGACAGATCTCTAGCAGGTTCCCCTAGTGGTGCCAGACTCTCTAATTTAGAGTAATGAGCCTACCTTCTGACAGATCTTTAGCAGGTTCTGCTAGTGGTGCCAGACTCTCTAATTTAGAGTAATGAGCCTACCTTCTGACAGATCTCTAGCCGGTTCCGCTAGTGGTGCCAGACTCTCTAATTTAGAGTAATGAGCCTACCTTCTGACAGATCTCTAGCAGGTTCCGCTAACGGTGCCAGACTCTCTAATTTAGAGTAATGAGCCTACCTTCTGACAGATCTCTAGCAGGTTCCGCTAACGGTGCCAAACTCTCTAATTTAGAGTAATGAGCCTACCTTCTGACAGATCTCTAGCAGGTTCCGCTAACGGTGTCAAACTCTCTAATTTAGAGTAATGAGCCTACCTTCTGACAGATCTCTAGCCGGTTCCGCTAACGGTGCCAGACTCTCTAATTTAGAGTAATGAGCCTACCTTCTGACAGATCTCTAACAGGTTCCGCTAACGGTGCCAGACTCTCTAATTTAGAGTAATGAGCCTACCTTCTGACAGATCTCTAGCCGGTTCCGCTAACGGTGCCAGACTCTCTAATTTAGAGTAATGAGCCTACCTTCTGACAGATCTCTAGCCGGTTCCGCTAACGGTGCCAGACTCTCTAATTTAGAGTAATGAGCCTACCTTCTGACAGATCTCTAGCCGGTTCCGCTAGTGGTGCCAGACTCTCTAATTTAGAGTAATGAGCCTACCTTCTGACAGATCTCTAGCCGGTTCTGCTAGTGGTGCCGGACTCTCTAATTTAGAGTAATGAGCCTACCTTCTGACAGATCTCTAGCAGGTTCCGCTAACGGTGCCAGACTCTCTAATTTAGAGTAATGAGCCTACCTTCTGACAGATCTCTAGCAGGTTCCGCTAACGTTGCGAGACTCTCTAATTTAGAGTAATGAGCCTACCTTCTGACAGATCTCTAGCCGGTTCCGCTAACGGTGCCAGACTCTCTAATTTAGAGTAATGAGCCTACCTTCTGACAGATCTCTATCCGGTTCCGCTAACGGTGCCAGACTCTCTAATTTAGAGTAATGAGCCTACCTTCTGACAGATCTCTAGCAGGTTCCGCTAGTGGTGCCAGACTCTCTAATTTAGAGTAATGAGCCTACCTTCTGACAGATCTCTAGCCGGTTCCGCTAACGGTGCCAGACGCTCTAATTTAGAGTAATGAGCCTACCTTCTGACAGATCTCTAGCAGGTTCCGCTAACGGTGCCAGACTCTCTAATTTAGAGTAATGAGCCTACCTTCTGACAGATCTCTAGCAGGTTCCGCTAACGGTGCCAGACTCTCTAATTTAGAGTAATGAGCCTACCTTCTGACAGATCTCTAGCAGGTTCCGCTAACGGTGCCAGACTCTCTAATTTAGAGTAATGAGCCTACCTTCTGACAGATCTCTAGCCGGTTCCGCTAACGGTGCCAGACTCTCTAATTTAGAGTAATGAGCCTACCTTCTGACAGATCTCTAGCCGGTTCCGCTAACGGTGCCAGACTATCTAATTTAGAGTAATGAGCCTACCTTCTGACAGATCTCTAGCAGGTTCCGCTAGTGGTGCCAGACTCTCTAATTTAGAGTAATGAGCCTACCTTCTGACAGATCTCTAGCAGGTTCCGCTAACGGTGCCAGACTCTCTAATTTAGAGTAATGAGCCTACCTTCTGACAGATCTCTAGCCGGTTCTGCTAACGGTGCCAGACTCTCTAGTTTAGAGTAATGAGCCTACCTTCTGACAGGTCTCTAGCAGGTTCCGCTAGTGGTGCCAGACTTTCTAATTTAGAGTAATGAGCCTACCTTCTGACAGATCTCTAGCAGGTTCCGCTAACGGTGCCAGACTCTCTAATTTAGAGTAATGAGCCTACCTTCTGACAGATCTCTAGCAGGTTCCGCTAACGGTGCCAGACTCTCTAATTTAGAGTAATGAGCCTACCTTCTGACAGATCTCTAGCAGGTTCCGCTAACGGTGCCAGACTCTCTAATTTAGAGTAATGAGCCTACCTTCTGACAGATCTCTAGCCGGTTCCGCTAACGGTGCCAGACTCTCTAATTTAGAGTAATGAGCCTACCTTCTGACAGATCTCTAGCCGGTTCCGCTAACGGTGCCAGACTATCTAATTTAGAGTAATGAGCCTACCTTCTGACAGATCTCTAGCAGGTTCCGCTAGTGGTGCCAGACTCTCTAATTTAGAGTAATGAGCCTACCTTCTGACAGATCTCTAGCAGGTTCCGCTAACGGTGCCAGACTCTCTAATTTAGAGTAATGAGCCTACCTTCTGACAGATCTCTAGCCGGTTCTGCTAACGGTGCCAGACTCTCTAGTTTAGAGTAATGAGCCTACCTTCTGACAGGTCTCTAGCAGGTTCCGCTAGTGGTGCCAGACTTTCTAATTTAGAGTAATGAGCCTACCTTCTGACAGATCTCTAGCAGGTTCCGCTAACGGTGCCAGACTCTCTAATTTAGAGTAATGAGCCTACCTTCTGACAGATCTCTAGCAGGTTCCGCTAACGGTGCCAGACTCTCTAATTTAGAGTAATGAGCCTACCTTCTGACAGATCTCTAGCAGGTTCCGCTAACGGTGCCAGACTATCTAATTTAGAGTAATGAGCCTACCTTCTGACAGATCTCTAGCAGGTTCCGCTAACGGTGCCAGACTCTCTAATTTAGAGTAATGAGCCTACCTTCTGACAGATCTCTAGCAGGTTCCGCTAACGGTGCCAGACTCTCTAATTTAGAGTAATGAGCCTACCTTCTGACAGATCTCTAGCCGGTTCCGCTAACGGTGCCAGACTATCTAATTTAGAGTAATGAGCCTACCTTCTGACAGATCTCTAGCAGGTTCCGCTAGTGGTGCCAGACTCTCTAATTTAGAGTAATGAGCCTACCTTCTGACAGATCTCTAGCAGGTTCCGCTAACGGTGCCAGACTCTCTAATTTAGAGTAATGAGCCTACCTTCTGACAGATCTCTAGCCGGTTCTGCTAACGGTGCCAGACTCTCTAGTTTAGAGTAATGAGCCTACCTTCTGACAGGTCTCTAGCAGGTTCCGCTAGTGGTGCCAGACTTTCTAATTTAGAGTAATGAGCCTACCTTCTGACAGATCTCTAGCAGGTTCCGCTAACGGTGCCAGACTCTCTAATTTAGAGTAATGAGCCTACCTTCTGACAGATCTCTAGCAGGTTCCGCTAACGGTGCCAGACTCTCTAATTTAGAGTAATGAGCCTACCTTCTGACAGATCTCTAGCAGGTTCCGCTAACGGTGCCAGACTCTCTAATTTAGAGTAATGAGCCTACCTTCTGACAGATCTCTAGCAGGTTCCGCTAACGGTGTTAGACTCTCTAATTTAGAGTAATGAGCCTACCTTCTGACAGATCTCTAGCAGGTTCTGCTAGTGGTGCCAGACTCTCTAATTTAGAGTAATGAGCCTACCTTCTGACAGATCTCTAGCCGGTTCTGCTAACGGTGCCAGACTCTCTAATTTAGAGTAATGAGCCTACCTTCTGACAGGTCTCTAGCAGGTTCCGCTAGTGGTGCCAGACTTTCTAATTTAGAGTAATGAGCCTACCTTCTGACAGATCTCTAGCAGGTTCCGCTAACGGTGCCAGACTCTCTAATTTAGAGTAATGAGCCTACCTTCTGACAGATCTCTAGCAGGTTCCGCTAGTGGTGTTAGACTCTCTAATTTAGAGTAATGAGCCTACCTTCTGACAGATCTCTAGCAGGTTCTGCTAACGGTGCCAGACTCTCTAATTTAGAGTAATGAGCCTACCTTCTGACAGATCTCTAGCCGGTTCCGCTAACGGTGCCAGACTCTCTAATTTAGAGTAATGAGCCTACCTTCTGACAGATCTCTAGCCGGTTCTGCTAACGGTGCCAGACTCTCTAATTTAGAGTAATGAGCCTACCTTCTGACATATCTCTAGCAGGTTCCGCTAGTGGTGCCAGACTCTCTAATTTAGAGTAATGAGCCTACCTTCTGACAGGTCTCTTGCAGGTTCCCCTAGTGGTGCCAGACTATCTAATTTAGAGTAATGAGCCTACCTTCTGACAGATCTCTAGCAGGTTCCGCTAACGGTGCCAGACTCTCTAATTTAGAGTAATGAGCCTACCTTCTGACAGATCTCTAGCTGGTTCCGCTAACGGTGCCAGACTCTCTAATTTAGAGTAATGAGCCTACCTTCTGACAGATCTCTAGCAGGTTCCGCTAACGGTGCCAGACTATCTAATTTAGAGTAATGAGCCTACCTTCTGACAGATCTCTAGCCGGTTCCGATAACGGTGCCAGACTCTCTAATTTAGAGTAATGAGCCTACCTTCTGACAGATCTCTAACAGGTTCCGCTAGTGGTGCCAAACTCTCTAATTTAGAGTATGAGCCTACCTACTGACAGATCTCGAGCAGGTTCCGCTAACGGTGCCAGACTCTCTAATTTAGAGTAATGAGCCTACCTTCTGACAGATCTCTAGCAGGTTCCGCTAACGGTGCCAGACTCTCTAATTTAGAGTAATGAGCCTACCTTCTGACAGATCTCTAGCAGGTTCCGCTAACGGTGCCAGACTCTCTAATTTAGAGTAATGAGCCTACCTTCTGACAGATCTCTAGCCGGTTCTGCTAGTGGTGCCAGACTCTATAATTTAGAGTAATGAGCCTACCTTCTGACAGATCTCTAACAGGTTCCGCTAACGGTGCCAGACTCTCTAATTTAGAGTAATGAGCCTACCTTCTGACAGATCTATAGCTGGTTCCGCTAACGGTGCCAGACTCTCTAATTTAGAGTAATGAGCCTACCTTCTGACAGATCTCTAGCCGGTTCCGCTAACGGTGCCAGACTCTCTAATTTAGAGTAATGAGCCTACCTTCTGACAGATCTCTAGAAGGTTCCGCTAACGGTGCCAGACTCTCTAATTTAGAGTAATGAGCCTACCTTCTGACAGATCTCTAGCCGGTTCCGCTAACGGTGCCAGACTCTCTAATTTAGAGTAATGAGCCTACCTTCTGACAGATCTCTAGCAGGTTCCGCTAACGGTGCCAGACTCTCTAATTTAGAGTAATGAGCCTACCTTCTGACAGATCTCTAGCCGGTTCCGCTAACGGTGCCAGACTCTCTAAGTTAGAGTAATGAGCCTACCTTCTGACAGATCTCTAGCCGGTTCCGCTAACGGTGCCAGACTCTCTAATTTAGAGTAATGAGCCTACCTTCTGACAGATCTCTAGCCGGTTCCGCTAACGGTGCCAGACTCTCTAATTTAGAGTAATGAGCCTACCTTCTGACAGATCTCTAGCCGGTTCCGCTAACGGTGCCAGACTCTCTAAGTTAGAGTAATGAGCCTACCTTCTGACAGATCTCTAGCCGGTTCCGCTAACGGTGCCAGACTCTCTAATTTAGAGTAATGAGCCTACCTTCTGACAGATCTCTAGCCAGACTCTCTAATTTAGAGTAATGAGCCTACCTTCTGACAGATCTCTAGCCGGTTCCGCTAACGGTGCCAGACTCTCTAATTTAGAGTAATGAGCCTACCTTCTGACAGATCTCTAGCAGGTTCCGCTAACGGTGCCAGACTCTCTAATTTAGAGTAATGAGCCTACCTTCTGACAGATCTCTAGCAGGTTCCGCTAGTGGTGCCAGACTCTCTAATATAGAGTAATGAGCCTACCTTCTGACAGATCTCTAGCAGGTTCCGCTAACAGTGCCAGACTCTCTAATTTAGAGTAATGAGCCTACCTTCTGACAGATCTCTAGCAGGTTCCGCTAACGGTGCCAGACTCTCTAATTTAGAGTGATGAGCCTACCTTCTGACAGATCTCTAGCCGGTTCCGCTAACGGTGCCAGGCTCTCTAATTTAGAGTAATGAGCCTACCTTCTGACAGATCTCTAGCCGGTTCCGCTAACGGTGCCAGACTCTCTAATTTAGAGTAATGAGCCTACCTTCTGACAGATCTCTAGCCGGTTCCGCTAACGGTGCCAGACTCTCTAATTTAGAGTAATGAGCCTACCTTCTGACAGATCTCTAGCCGGTTCCGCTAACGGTGCCAGACTCTCTAATTTAGAGTAATGAGCCTACCTTCTGACAGATCTCTAGCCGGTTCCGCTAGTGGTGCCAGACTCTCTAATTTAGAGTAATGAGCCAACCTTCTGACAGATCTCTAGCCGGTTCTGCTAACGGTGCCAGACTCTCTAATTTAGAGTAATGAGCCTACCTTCTGACAGATCTCTAGCCGGTTCCGCTAGTGGTGCCAGACTCTCTAATTTAGAGTAATGAGCCTACCTTCTGACAGATCTTTAGCAGGTTCCGCTAGTGGAGCTAGACTCTCTAATTTAGAGTAATGAGCCTACCTTCTGACAGATCTCTAGCAGGTTCCGCTAACGGTGCCAGACTCTCTAATTTAGAGTAATGAGCCTACCTTCTGACAGATCTCTAGCAGGTTCCCCTAGTGGTGCCAGACTCTCTAATTTAGAGTAATGAGCCTACCTTCTGACAGATCTTTAGCAGGTTCTGCTAGTGGTGCCAGACTCTCTAATTTAGAGTAATGAGCCTACCTTCTGACAGATCTCTAGCCGGTTCCGCTAGTGGTGCCAGACTCTCTAATTTAGAGTAATGAGCCTACCTTCTGACAGATCTCTAGCAGGTTCCGCTAACGGTGCCAGACTCTCTAATTTAGAGTAATGAGCCTACCTTCTGACAGATCTCTAGCAGGTTCCGCTAACGGTGCCAAACTCTCTAATTTAGAGTAATGAGCCTACCTTCTGACAGATCTCTAGCAGGTTCCGCTAACGGTGCCAAACTCTCTAATTTAGAGTAATGAGCCTACCTTCTGACAGATCTCTAGCCGGTTCCGCTAACGGTGCCAGACTCTCTAATTTAGAGTAATGAGCCTACCTTCTGACAGATCTCTAACAGGTTCCGCTAACGGTGCCAGACTCTCTAATTTAGAGTAATGAGCCTACCTTCTGACAGATCTCTAGCCGGTTCCGCTAACGGTGCCAGACTCTCTAATTTAGAGTAATGAGCCTACCTTCTGACAGATCTCTAGCCGGTTCCGCTAACGGTGCCAGACTCTCTAATTTAGAGTAATGAGCCTACCTTCTGACAGATCTCTAGCCGGTTCCGCTAGTGGTGCCAGACTCTCTAATTTAGAGTAATGAGCCTACCTTCTGACAGATCTCTAGCCGGTTCTGCTAGTGGTGCCGGACTCTCTAATTTAGAGTAATGAGCCTACCTTCTGACAGATCTCTAGCAGGTTCCGCTAACGGTGCCAGACTCTCTAATTTAGAGTAATGAGCCTACCTTCTGACAGATCTCTAGCAGGTTCCGCTAACGTTGCGAGACTCTCTAATTTAGAGTAATGAGCCTACCTTCTGACAGATCTCTAGCCGGTTCCGCTAACGGTGCCAGACTCTCTAATTTAGAGTAATGAGCCTACCTTCTGACAGATCTCTATCCGGTTCCGCTAACGGTGCCAGACTCTCTAATTTAGAGTAATGAGCCTACCTTCTGACAGATCTCTAGCAGGTTCCGCTAGTGGTGCCAGACTCTCTAATTTAGAGTAATGAGCCTACCTTCTGACAGATCTCTAGCCGGTTCCGCTAACGGTGCCAGACGCTCTAATTTAGAGTAATGAGCCTACCTTCTGACAGATCTCTAGCAGGTTCCGCTAACGGTGCCAGACTCTCTAATTTAGAGTAATGAGCCTACCTTCTGACAGATCTCTAGCAGGTTCCGCTAACGGTGCCAGACTCTCTAATTTAGAGTAATGAGCCTACCTTCTGACAGATCTCTAGCAGGTTCCGCTAACGGTGCCAGACTCTCTAATTTAGAGTAATGAGCCTACCTTCTGACAGATCTCTAGCCGGTTCCGCTAACGGTGCCAGACTCTCTAATTTAGAGTAATGAGCCTACCTTCTGACAGATCTCTAGCCGGTTCCGCTAACGGTGCCAGACTATCTAATTTAGAGTAATGAGCCTACCTTCTGACAGATCTCTAGCAGGTTCCGCTAGTGGTGCCAGACTCTCTAATTTAGAGTAATGAGCCTACCTTCTGACAGATCTCTAGCAGGTTCCGCTAACGGTGCCAGACTCTCTAATTTAGAGTAATGAGCCTACCTTCTGACAGATCTCTAGCCGGTTCTGCTAACGGTGCCAGACTCTCTAGTTTAGAGTAATGAGCCTACCTTCTGACAGGTCTCTAGCAGGTTCCGCTAGTGGTGCCAGACTTTCTAATTTAGAGTAATGAGCCTACCTTCTGACAGATCTCTAGCAGGTTCCGCTAACGGTGCCAGACTCTCTAATTTAGAGTAATGAGCCTACCTTCTGACAGATCTCTAGCAGGTTCCGCTAACGGTGCCAGACTCTCTAATTTAGAGTAATGAGCCTACCTTCTGACAGATCTCTAGCAGGTTCCGCTAACGGTGCCAGACTCTCTAATTTAGAGTAATGAGCCTACCTTCTGACAGATCTCTAGCCGGTTCCGCTAACGGTGCCAGACTCTCTAATTTAGAGTAATGAGCCTACCTTCTGACAGATCTCTAGCCGGTTCCGCTAACGGTGCCAGACTATCTAATTTAGAGTAATGAGCCTACCTTCTGACAGATCTCTAGCAGGTTCCGCTAGTGGTGCCAGACTCTCTAATTTAGAGTAATGAGCCTACCTTCTGACAGATCTCTAGCAGGTTCCGCTAACGGTGCCAGACTCTCTAATTTAGAGTAATGAGCCTACCTTCTGACAGATCTCTAGCCGGTTCTGCTAACGGTGCCAGACTCTCTAGTTTAGAGTAATGAGCCTACCTTCTGACAGGTCTCTAGCAGGTTCCGCTAGTGGTGCCAGACTTTCTAATTTAGAGTAATGAGCCTACCTTCTGACAGATCTCTAGCAGGTTCCGCTAACGGTGCCAGACTCTCTAATTTAGAGTAATGAGCCTACCTTCTGACAGATCTCTAGCAGGTTCCGCTAACGGTGCCAGACTCTCTAATTTAGAGTAATGAGCCTACCTTCTGACAGATCTCTAGCAGGTTCCGCTAACGGTGCCAGACTATCTAATTTAGAGTAATGAGCCTACCTTCTGACAGATCTCTAGCAGGTTCCGCTAACGGTGCCAGACTCTCTAATTTAGAGTAATGAGCCTACCTTCTGACAGATCTCTAGCAGGTTCCGCTAACGGTGCCAGACTCTCTAATTTAGAGTAATGAGCCTACCTTCTGACAGATCTCTAGCCGGTTCCGCTAACGGTGCCAGACTATCTAATTTAGAGTAATGAGCCTACCTTCTGACAGATCTCTAGCAGGTTCCGCTAGTGGTGCCAGACTCTCTAATTTAGAGTAATGAGCCTACCTTCTGACAGATCTCTAGCAGGTTCCGCTAACGGTGCCAGACTCTCTAATTTAGAGTAATGAGCCTACCTTCTGACAGATCTCTAGCCGGTTCTGCTAACGGTGCCAGACTCTCTAGTTTAGAGTAATGAGCCTACCTTCTGACAGATCTCTGGCAGGTTCCGCTAACGGTGCCAGACTCTCTAATTTAGAGTAATGAGCCTACCTTCTGACAGATCTCTAGCCGGTTCTGCTAACGGTGCCAGACTCTCTAGTTTAGAGTAATGAGCCTACCTTCTGACAGATCTCTGGCAGGTTCCGCTAACGGTGCCAGACTATCTAATTTAGAGTAATGAGCCTACCTTCTGACAGATCTCTAGCAGGTTCCGCTAACGGTGTTAGACTCTCTAATTTAGAGTAATGAGCCTACCTTCTGACAGATCTCTAGCAGGTTCTGCTAGTGGTGCCAGACTCTCTAATTTAGAGTAATGAGCCTACCTTCTGACAGATCTCTAGCCGGTTCTGCTAACGGTGCCAGACTCTCTAATTTAGAGTAATGAGCCTACCTTCTGACAGGTCTCTAGCAGGTTCCGCTAGTGGTGCCAGACTTTCTAATTTAGAGTAATGAGCCTACCTTCTGACAGATCTCTAGCAGGTTCCGCTAACGGTGCCAGACTCTCTAATTTAGAGTAATGAGCCTACCTTCTGACAGATCTCTAGCAGGTTCCGCTAGTGGTGTTAGACTCTCTAATTTAGAGTAATGAGCCTACCTTCTGACAGGTCTCTTGCAGGTTCCCCTAGTGGTGCCAGACTATCTAATTTAGAGTAATGAGCCTACCTTCTGACAGATCTCTAGCAGGTTCCGCTAACGGTGCCAGACTCTCTAATTTAGAGTAATGAGCCTACCTTCTGACAGATCTCTAGCTGGTTCCGCTAACGGTGCCAGACTCTCTAATTTAGAGTAATGAGCCTACCTTCTGACAGATCTCTGGCAGGTTCCGCTAACGGTGCCAGACTATCTAATTTAGAGTAATGAGCCTACCTTCTGACAGATCTCTAGCCGGTTCCGATAACGGTGCCAGACTCTCTAATTTAGAGTAATGAGCCTACCTTCTGACAGATCTCTAACAGGTTCCGCTAGTGGTGCCAAACTCTCTAATTTAGAGTATGAGCCTACCTACTGACAGATCTCGAGCAGGTTCCGCTAACGGTGCCAGACTCTCTAATTTAGAGTAATGAGCCTACCTTCTGACAGATCTCTAGCAGGTTCCGCTAACGGTGCCAGACTCTCTAATTTAGAGTAATGAGCCTACCTTCTGACAGATCTCTAGCAGGTTCCGCTAACGGTGCCAGACTCTCTAATTTAGAGTAATGAGCCTACCTTCTGACAGATCTCTAGCCGGTTCTGCTAGTGGTGCCAGACTCTATAATTTAGAGTAATGAGCCTACCTTCTGACAGATCTCTAACAGGTTCCGCTAACGGTGCCAGACTCTCTAATTTAGAGTAATGAGCCTACCTTCTGACAGATCTATAGCTGGTTCCGCTAACGGTGCCAGACTCTCTAATTTAGAGTAATGAGCCTACCTTCTGACAGATCTCTAGCCGGTTCCGCTAACGGTGCCAGACTCTCTAATTTAGAGTAATGAGCCTACCTTCTGACAGATCTCTAGAAGGTTCCGCTAACGGTGCCAGACTCTCTAATTTAGAGTAATGAGCCTACCTTCTGACAGATCTCTAGCCGGTTCCGCTAACGGTGCCAGACTCTCTAATTTAGAGTAATGAGCCTACCTTCTGACAGATCTCTAGCAGGTTCCGCTAACGGTGCCAGACTCTCTAATTTAGAGTAATGAGCCTACCTTCTGACAGATCTCTAGCCGGTTCCGCTAACGGTGCCAGACTCTCTAAGTTAGAGTAATGAGCCTACCTTCTGACAGATCTCTAGCCGGTTCCGCTAACGGTGCCAGACTCTCTAATTTAGAGTAATGAGCCTACCTTCTGACAGATCTCTAGCCGGTTCCGCTAACGGTGCCAGACTCTCTAATTTAGAGTAATGAGCCTACCTTCTGACAGATCTCTAGCCGGTTCCGCTAACGGTGCCAGACTCTCTAAGTTAGAGTAATGAGCCTACCTTCTGACAGATCTCTAGCCGGTTCCGCTAACGGTGCCAGACTCTCTAATTTAGAGTAATGAGCCTACCTTCTGACAGATCTCTAGCCAGACTCTCTAATTTAGAGTAATGAGCCTACCTTCTGACAGATCTCTAGCCGGTTCCGCTAACGGTGCCAGACTCTCTAATTTAGAGTAATGAGCCTACCTTCTGACAGATCTCTAGCAGGTTCTGCTAGTGGTGCCAGACTCTCTAATTTAGAGTAATGAGCCTACCTTCTGACAGATCTCTAGCCGGTTCTGCTAACGGTGCCAGACTCTCTAATTTAGAGTAATGAGCCTACCTTCTGACAGGTCTCTAGCAGGTTCCGCTAACGGTGCCAGACTCTCTAATTTAGAGTAATGAGCCTACCTTCTGACAGATCTCTAGCCGGTTCTGCTAGTGGTGCCAGACTCTATAATTTAGAGTAATGAGCCTACCTTCTGACAGATCTCTAGCCGGTTCCGCTAACGGTGCCAGACTCTCTAATTTAGAGTAATGAGCCTACCTTCTGACAGATCTCTAGAAGGTTCCGCTAACGGTGCCAGACTCTCTAATTTAGAGTAATGAGCCTACCTTCTGACAGATCTCTAGCCGGTTCCGCTAACGGTGCCAGACTCTCTAATTTAGAGTAATGAGCCTACCTTCTGACAGATCTCTAGCAGGTTCCGCTAACGGTGCCAGACTCTCTAATTTAGAGTAATGAGCCTACCTTCTGACAGATCTCTAGCCGGTTCCGCTAACGGTGCCAGACTCTCTAAGTTAGAGTAATGAGCCTACCTTCTGACAGATCTCTAGCCGGTTCCGCTAACGGTGCCAGACTCTCTAATTTAGAGTAATGAGCCTACCTTCTGACAGATCTCTAGCCGGTTCCGCTAACGGTGCCAGACTCTCTAATTTAGAGTAATGAGCCTACCTTCTGACAGATCTCTAGCCGGTTCCGCTAACGGTGCCAGACTCTCTAAGTTAGAGTAATGAGCCTACCTTCTGACAGATCTCTAGCCGGTTCCGCTAACGGTGCCAGACTCTCTAATTTAGAGTAATGAGCCTACCTTCTGACAGATCTCTAGCCAGACTCTCTAATTTAGAGTAATGAGCCTACCTTCTGACAGATCTCTAGCCGGTTCCGCTAACGGTGCCAGACTCTCTAATTTAGAGTAATGAGCCTACCTTCTGACAGATCTCTAGCAGGTTCTGCTAGTGGTGCCAGACTCTCTAATTTAGAGTAATGAGCCTACCTTCTGACAGATCTCTAGCCGGTTCTGCTAACGGTGCCAGACTCTCTAATTTAGAGTAATGAGCCTACCTTCTGACAGGTCTCTAGCAGGTTCCGCTAGTGGTGCCAGACTTTCTAATTTAGAGTAATGAGCCTACCTTCTGACAGATCTCTAGCAGGTTCCGCTAACGGTGCCAGACTCTCTAATTTAGAGTAATGAGCCTACCTTCTGACAGATCTCTAGCAGGTTCCGCTAGTGGTGTTAGACTCTCTAATTTAGAGTAATGAGCCTACCTTCTGACAGATCTCTAGCAGGTTCTGCTAGTGGTGCCAGACTCTCTAATTTAGAGTAATGAGCCTACCTTCTGACAGATCTCTAGCCGGTTCTGCTAACGGTGCCAGACTCTCTAATTTAGAGTAATGAGCCTACCTTCTGACAGATCTCTAGCAGGTTCCGCTAGTGGTGCCAGACTCTCTAATTTAGAGTAATGAGCCTACCTTCTGACAGGTCTCTTGCAGGTTCCCCTAGTGGTGCCAGACTATCTAATTTAGAGTAATGAGCCTACCTTCTGACAGATCTCTAGCAGGTTCCGCTAACGGTGCCAGACTCTCTAATTTAGAGTAATGAGCCTACCTTCTGACAGATCTCTAGCTGGTTCCGCTAACGGTGCCAGACTCTCTAATTTAGAGTAATGAGCCTACCTTCTGACAGATCTCTGGCAGGTTCCGCTAACGGTGCCAGACTATCTAATTTAGAGTAATGAGCCTACCTTCTGACAGATCTCTAGCCGGTTCCGATAACGGTGCCAGACTCTCTAATTTAGAGTAATGAGCCTACCTTCTGACAGATCTCTAACAGGTTCCGCTAGTGGTGCCAAACTCTCTAATTTAGAGTATGAGCCTACCTACTGACAGATCTCGAGCAGGTTCCGCTAACGGTGCCAGACTCTCTAATTTAGAGTAATGAGCCTACCTTCTGACAGATCTCTAGCAGGTTCCGCTAACGGTGCCAGACTCTCTAATTTAGAGTAATGAGCCTACCTTCTGACAGATCTCTAGCAGGTTCCGCTAACGGTGCCAGACTCTCTAATTTAGAGTAATGAGCCTACCTTCTGACAGATCTCTAGCCGGTTCTGCTAGTGGTGCCAGACTCTATAATTTAGAGTAATGAGCCTACCTTCTGACAGATCTCTAACAGGTTCCGCTAACGGTGCCAGACTCTCTAATTTAGAGTAATGAGCCTACCTTCTGACAGATCTATAGCTGGTTCCGCTAACGGTGCCAGACTCTCTAATTTAGAGTAATGAGCCTACCTTCTGACAGATCTCTAGCCGGTTCCGCTAACGGTGCCAGACTCTCTAATTTAGAGTAATGAGCCTACCTTCTGACAGATCTCTAGAAGGTTCCGCTAACGGTGCCAGACTCTCTAATTTAGAGTAATGAGCCTACCTTCTGACAGATCTCTAGCCGGTTCCGCTAACGGTGCCAGACTCTCTAATTTAGAGTAATGAGCCTACCTTCTGACAGATCTCTAGCAGGTTCCGCTAACGGTGCCAGACTCTCTAATTTAGAGTAATGAGCCTACCTTCTGACAGATCTCTAGCCGGTTCCGCTAACGGTGCCAGACTCTCTAAGTTAGAGTAATGAGCCTACCTTCTGACAGATCTCTAGCCGGTTCCGCTAACGGTGCCAGACTCTCTAATTTAGAGTAATGAGCCTACCTTCTGACAGATCTCTAGCCGGTTCCGCTAACGGTGCCAGACTCTCTAATTTAGAGTAATGAGCCTACCTTCTGACAGATCTCTAGCCGGTTCCGCTAACGGTGCCAGACTCTCTAAGTTAGAGTAATGAGCCTACCTTCTGACAGATCTCTAGCCGGTTCCGCTAACGGTGCCAGACTCTCTAATTTAGAGTAATGAGCCTACCTTCTGACAGATCTCTAGCCAGACTCTCTAATTTAGAGTAATGAGCCTACCTTCTGACAGATCTCTAGCCGGTTCCGCTAACGGTGCCAGACTCTCTAATTTAGAGTAATGAGCCTACCTTCTGACAGATCTCTAGCAGGTTCCGCTAACGGTGCCAGACTCTCTAATTTAGAGTAATGAGCCTACCTTCTGACAGATCTCTAGCAGGTTCCGCTAGTGGTGCCAGACTCTCTAATATAGAGTAATGAGCCTACCTTCTGACAGATCTCTAGCAGGTTCCGCTAACAGTGCCAGACTCTCTAATTTAGAGTAATGAGCCTACCTTCTGACAGATCTCTAGCAGGTTCCGCTAACGGTGCCAGACTCTCTAATTTAGAGTAATGAGCCTACCTTCTGACAGATCTCTAGCCGGTTCCGCTAACGGTGCCAGACTCTCTAATTTAGAGTAATGAGCCTACCTTCTGACAGATCTCTAGCAGGTTCCGCTTACGGTGCCAGACTCTCTAATTTAGAGTAATGAGCCTACATTCTGACAGATCTCTAGCCGGTTCCGCTAACGGTGCCAGACTCTCTAATTTAGAGTAATGAGCCTACCTTCTGACAGATCTCTAGCCGGTTCCGATAGTGGTCCCAGACTCTCTAATTTAGAGTAATGAGCCTACCTTCTGACAGATCTCTAGCCGGTTCCGCTAACGGTGCCAGACTCTCTAATTTAGAGTAATGAGCCTACCTTCTGACAGATCTCTAGCCGGTTCCGCTAACGGTGCCAGACTCTCTAATTTAGAGTAATGAGCCTACCTTCTGACAGATCTCTAGCCGGTTCCGCTAACGGTGCCAGACTCTCTAAGTTAGAGTAATGAGCCTACCTTCTGACAGATCTCTAGCCGGTTCCGCTAACGGTGCCAGACTCTCTAATTTAGAGTAATGAGCCTACCTTCTGACAGATCTCTAGCCGGTTCCGCTAACGGTGCCAGACTCTCTAATTTAGAGTAATGAGCCTACCTTCTGACAGATCTCTAGCCAGACTCTCTAATTTAGAGTAATGAGCCTACCTTCTGACAGATCTCTAGCCGGTTCCGCTAACGGTGCCAGACTCTCTAATTTAGAGTAATGAGCCTACCTTCTGACAGATCTCTAGCAGGTTCCGCTAACGGTGCCAGACTCTCTAATTTAGAGTAATGAGCCTACCTTCTGACAGATCTCTAGCAGGTTCCGCTAGTGGTGCCAGACTCTCTAATATAGAGTAATGAGCCTACCTTCTGACAGATCTCTAGCAGGTTCCGCTAACAGTGCCAGACTCTCTAATTTAGAGTAATGAGCCTACCTTCTGACAGATCTCTAGCAGGTTCCGCTAACGGTGCCAGACTCTCTAATTTAGAGTAATGAGCCTACCTTCTGACAGATCTCTAGCCGGTTCCGCTAACGGTGCCAGACTCTCTAATTTAGAGTAATGAGCCTACCTTCTGACAGATCTCTAGCAGGTTCCGCTAACGGTGCCAGACTCTCTAATTTAGAGTAATGAGCCTACATTCTGACAGATCTCTAGCCGGTTCCGCTAACGGTGCCAGACTCTCTAATTTAGAGTAATGAGCCTACCTTCTGACAGATCTCTAGCCGGTTCTGCTAGTGGTGCCAGACTCTATAATTTAGAGTAATGAGCCTACCTTCTGACAGATCTCTAACAGGTTCCGCTAACGGTGCCAGACTCTCTAATTTAGAGTAATGAGCCTACCTTCTGACAGATCTATAGCTGGTTCCGCTAACGGTGCCAGACTCTCTAATTTAGAGTAATGAGCCTACCTTCTGACAGATCTCTAGCCGGTTCCGCTAACGGTGCCAGACTCTCTAATTTAGAGTAATGAGCCTACCTTCTGACAGATCTCTAGAAGGTTCCGCTAACGGTGCCAGACTCTCTAATTTAGAGTAATGAGCCTACCTTCTGACAGATCTCTAGCCGGTTCCGCTAACGGTGCCAGACTCTATAATTTAGAGTAATGAGCCTACCTTCTGACAGATCTCTAGCAGGTTCCGCTAACGGTGCCAGACTCTCTAATTTAGAGTAATGAGCCTACCTTCTGACAGATCTCTAGCCGGTTCCGCTAACGGTGCCAGACTCTCTAATTTAGAGTAATGAGCCTACCTTCTGACAGATCTCTAGCCGGTTCCGCTAGTGGTGCCAGACTCTCTAATTTAGAGTAATGAGCCTACCTTCTGACAGATCTCTAGCCGGTTCCGCTAACGGTGCCAGACTATCTAATTTAGAGTAATGAGCCTACCTTCTGACAGATCTCTAGCCGGTTCCGCTAACGGTGCCAGACTCTCTAATTTAGAGTAATGAGCCTACCTTCTGACAGATCTCTAGCCGGTTCCGCTAACGGTGCCAGACTCACTAAGTTAGAGTAATGAGCCTACCTTCTGACAGATCTCTAGCCGGTTCCGCTAACGGTGCCAGACTCTCTAATTTAGAGTAATGAGCCTACCTTCTGACAGATCTCTAGCCAGACTCTCTAATTTAGAGTAATGAGCCTACCTTCTGACAGATCTCTAGCCGGTTCCGCTAACGGTGCCAGACTCTCTAATTTAGAGTAATGAGCCTACCTTCTGACAGATCTCTAGCAGGTTCCGCTAACGGTGCCAGACTCTCTAATTTAGAGTAATGAGCCTACCTTCTGACAGATCTCTAGCAGGTTCCGCTAGTGGTGCCAGACTCTCTAATATAGAGTAATGAGCCTACCTTCTGACAGATCTCTAGCAGGTTCCGCTAACAGTGCCAGACTCTCTAATTTAGAGTAATGAGCCTACCTTCTGACAGATCTCTAGCAGGTTCCGCTAACGGTGCCAGACTCTCTAATTTAGAGTAATGAGCCTACCTTCTGACAGATCTCTAGCCGGTTCCGCTAACGGTGCCAGACTCTCTAATTTAGAGTAATGAGCCTACCTTCTGACAGATCTCTAGCAGGTTCCGCTTACGGTGCCAGACTCTCTAATTTAGAGTAATGAGCCTACATTCTGACAGATCTCTAGCCGGTTCCGCTAACGGTGCCAGACTCTCTAATTTAGAGTAATGAGCCTACCTTCTGACAGATCTCTAGCCGGTTCCGATAGTGGTCCCAGACTCTCTAATTTAGAGTAATGAGCCTACCTTCTGACAGATCTCTAACAGGTTCCGCTAACGGTGCCAGACTCTCTAATTTAGAGTAATGAGCCTACCTTCTGACAGATCTCTAGCAGGTTCCGCTAACGGTGCCAGACTCTCTAATTTAGAGTAATGAGCCTACCTTCTGACAGATCTCTAGCCGGTTCCGCTAACGGTGCCAGGCTCTCTAATTTAGAGTAATGAGCCTACCTTCTGACAGATCTCTAGCCGGTTCCGCTAACGGTGCCAGGCTCTCTAATTTAGAGTAATGAGCCTACCTTCTGACAGATCTCTAGCCGGTTCCGCTAACGGTGCCAGGCTCTCTAATTTAGAGTAATGAGCCTACCTTCTGACAGATCTCTAGCCGGTTCCGCTAACGGTGCCAGACTCTCTAATTTAGAGTAATGAGCCTACCTTCTGACAGATCTCTAGCAGGTTCCGCTAACGGTGCCAGACTCTCTAATTTAGAGTAATGAGCCTACCTTCTGACAGATCTCTAGCAGGTTCCGCTAACGGTGCCAGACTCTCTAATTTAGAGTAATGAGCCTGCCTTCTGACAGATCTCTAGCCGGTTCCGCTAACGGTGCCAGACTCTCTAATTTAGAGTAATGAGCCTACCTTCTGACAGATATCTAACAGGTTCCGCTAACGGTGCCAGACTCTCTAATTTAGAGTAATGAGCCTACCTTCTGACAGATCTCTAGCAGGTTCCGCTAACGGTGCCAGACTCTCTAATTTAGAGTAATGAGCCTACCTTCTGACAGATCTCTAGCAGGTTCCGCTAACGGTGCCAGACTCTCTAATTTAGAGTAATGAGCCTACCTTCTGACAGATCTCTAGCAGGTTCCCCTAGTGGTGCCAGACTCTCTAATTTAGAGTAATGAGCCTACCTTCTGACAGATCTCTAGCTGGTTCCGCTAACGGTGCCAGACTCTCTAATTTAGAGTAATGAGCCTACCTTCTGACAGATCTCTAGCTGGTTCCGCTAACGGTGCCAGACTCTCTAATTTAGAGTAATGAGCCTACCTTCTGACAGATCTCTAGCAGGTTCCGCTAACGGTGCCAGACTCTCTAATTTAGAGTAATGAGCCTACCTTCTGACAGATCTCTAGCCGGTTCCGCTAACGGTGCCAGACTCTCTAATTTAGAGTAATGAGCCTACCTTCTGACAGATCTCTAGCCGGTTCCGCTAACGGTGCCAGGCTCTCTAATTTAGAGTAATGAGCCTACCTTCTGACAGATCTCTAGCCGGTTCCGCTAACGGTGCCAGGCTCTCTAATTTAGAGTAATGAGCCTACCTTCTGACAGATCTCTAGCCGGTTCCGCTAACGGTGCCAGACTCTCTAATTTAGAGTACTGAGCCTACCTTCTGACAGATCTCTAGCCGGTTCCGCTAACGGTGCCAGGCTCTCTAATTTAGAGTAATGAGCCTACCTTCTGACAGATCTCTAGCCGGTTCCGCTAACGGTGCCAGACTCTCTAATTTAGAGTAATGAGCCTACCTTCTGACAGATCTCTAGCCGGTTCTGCTAGTGGTGCCAGACTCTATAATTTAGAGTAATGAGCCTACCTTCTGACAGATCTCTAACAGGTTCCGCTAACGGTGCCAGACTCTCTAATTTAGAGTAATGAGCCTACCTTCTGACAGATCTATAGCTGGTTCCGCTAACGGTGCCAGACTCTCTAATTTAGAGTAATGAGCCTACCTTCTGACAGATCTCTAGCAGGTTCCGCTAACGGTGCCAGACTCTCTAATTTAGAGTAATGAGCCTACCTTCTGACAGATCTCTAGAAGGTTCCGCTAACGGTGCCAGACTCTCTAATTTAGAGTAATGAGCCTACCTTCTGACAGATCTCTAGCCGGTTCCGCTAACGGTGCCAGACTCTCTAATTTAGAGTAATGAGCCTACCTTCTGACAGATCTCTAGCAGGTTCCGCTAACGGTGCCAGACTCTCTAATTTAGAGTAATGAGCCTACCTTCTGACAGATCTCTAGCCGGTTCCGCTAACGGTGCCAGACTCTCTAATTTAGAGTAATGAGCCTACCTTCTGACAGATCTCTAGCCGGTTCAGCTAACGGTGCCAGACTCTCTAAGTTAGAGTAATGAGCCTACCTTCTGACAGATCTCTAGCCGGTTCCGCTAACGGTGCCAGACTCTCTAATTTAGAGTAATGAGCCTACCTTCTGACAGATCTCTAGCCGGTTCCGCTAACGGTGCCAGACTCTCTAATTTAGAGTAATGAGCCTACCTTCTGACAGATCTCTAGCCGGTTCCGCTAACGGTGCCAGACTCTCTAAGTTAGAGTAATGAGCCTACCTTCTGACAGATCTCTAGCCGGTTCCGCTAACGGTGCCAGACTCTCTAATTTAGAGTAATGAGCCTACCTTCTGACAGATCTCTAGCCAGACTCTCTAATTTAGAGTAATGAGCCTACCTTCTGACAGATCTCTAGCCGGTTCCGCTAACGGTGCCAGACTCTCTAATTTAGAGTAATGAGCCTACCTTCTGACAGATCTCTAGCCGGTTCCGCTAACGGTGCCAGACTCTCTAATTTAGAGTAATGAGCCTACCTTCTGACAGATCTCTAGCCGGTTCCGCTAACGGTGCCAGACTCTCTAATTTAGAGTAATGAGCCTACCTTCTGACAGATCTCTAGCAGGTTCCGCTAGTGGTGCCAGACTCTCTAATTTAGAGTAATGAGCCAACCTTCTGACAGATCTCTAGCCGGTTCTGCTAACGGTGCCAGACTCTCTAATTTAGAGTAATGAGCCTACCTTCTGACAGATCTCTAGCCGGTTCCGCTAGTGGTGCCAGACTCTCTAATTTAGAGTAATGAGCCTACCTTCTGACAGATCTTTAGCAGGTTCCGCTAGTGGAGCTAGACTCTCTAATTTAGAGTAATGAGCCTACCTTCTGACAGATCTCTAGCAGGTTCCGCTAACGGTGCCAGACTCTCTAATTTAGAGTAATGAGCCTACCTTCTGACAGATCTCTAGCAGGTTCCCCTAGTGGTGCCAGACTCTCTAATTTAGAGTAATGAGCCTACCTTCTGACAGATCTTTAGCAGGTTCTGCTAGTGGTGCCAGACTCTCTAATTTAGAGTAATGAGACTACCTTCTGACAGATCTCTAGCCGGTTCCGCTAACGGTGCCAGACTCTCTAATTTAGAGTAATGAGCCTACCTTCTGACAGATCTCTAGCAGGTTCCGCTAACGGTGCCAGACTCTCTAATTTAGAGTAATGAGCCTACCTTCTGACAGATCTCTAGCCGGTTCCGCTAACGGTGCCAGACTCTCTAATTTAGAGTAATGAGCCTACCTTCTGACAGATCTCTAGCCGGTTCAGCTAACGGTGCCAGACTCTCTAAGTTAGAGTAATGAGCCTACCTTCTGACAGATCTCTAGCCGGTTCCGCTAACGGTGCCAGACTCTCTAATTTAGAGTAATGAGCCTACCTTCTGACAGATCTCTAGCCGGTTCCGCTAACGGTGCCAGACTCTCTAATTTAGAGTAATGAGCCTACCTTCTGACAGATCTCTAGCCGGTTCCGCTAACGGTGCCAGACTCTCTAAGTTAGAGTAATGAGCCTACCTTCTGACAGATCTCTAGCCGGTTCCGCTAACGGTGCCAGACTCTCTAATTTAGAGTAATGAGCCTACCTTCTGACAGATCTCTAGCCGGTTCCGCTAACGGTGCCAGACTCTCTAATTTAGAGTAATGAGCCTACCTTCTGACAGATCTCTAGCCAGACTCTCTAATTTAGAGTAATGAGCCTACCTTCTGACAGATCTCTAGCCGGTTCCGCTAACGGTGCCAGACTCTCTAATTTAGAGTAATGAGCCTACCTTCTGACAGATCTCTAGCAGGTTCCGCTAACGGTGCCAGACTCTCTAATTTAGAGTAATGAGCCTACCTTCTGACAGATCTCTAGCAGGTTCCGCTAGTGGTGCCAGACTCTCTAATATAGAGTAATGAGCCTACCTTCTGACAGATCTCTAGCAGGTTCCGCTAACAGTGCCAGACTCTCTAATTTAGAGTAATGAGCCTACCTTCTGACAGATCTCTAGCAGGTTCCGCTAACGGTGCCAGACTCTCTAATTTAGAGTAATGAGCCTACCTTCTGACAGATCTCTAGCCGGTTCCGCTAACGGTGCCAGACTCTCTAATTTAGAGTAATGAGCCTACCTTCTGACAGATCTCTAGCAGGTTCCGCTAACGGTGCCAGACTCTCTAATTTAGAGTAATGAGCCTACATTCTGACAGATCTCTAGCCGGTTCCGCTAACGGTGCCAGACTCTCTAATTTAGAGTAATGAGCCTACCTTCTGACAGATCTCTAGAAGGTTCCGCTAACGGTGCCAGACTCTCTAATTTAGAGTAATGAGCCTACCTTCTGACAGATCTCTAGCAGGTTCCGCTAACGGTGCCAGACTCTCTAATTTAGAGTAATGAGCCTACCTTCTGACAGATCTCTAGCAGGTTCCGCTAGTGGTGCCAGACTCTCTAATTTAGAGTAATGAGCCTACCTTCTGACAGATCTCTAGCAGGTTCTGCTAACGGTGCCAGACTCTCTAATTTAGAGTAATGAGCCTACCTTCTGACAGATCTCTAGCAGGTTCCGCTAACGGTGCCAGACTCTCTAATTTAGAGTAATGAGCCTACCTTCTGACAGATCTCTAGCCGGTTCCGCTAACGGTGCCAGACTCTCTAATTTAGAGTAATGAGCCTACCTTCTGACAGATCTCTAGCAGGTTCCGCTAACGGTGCCAGACTCTCTAATTTAGAGTAATGAGCCTACCTTCTGACAGATCTCTAGCAGGTTCCGCTAGTGGTGCCAGACTCTCTAATTTAGAGTAATGAGCCTACCTTCTGACAGATCTCTAGCCGGTTCCGCTAACGGTGCCAGACTCTCTAAGTTAGAGTAATGAGCCTACCTTCTGACAGATCTCTAGCCGGTTCCGCTAACGGTGCCAGACTCTCTAATTTAGAGTAATGAGCCTACCTTCTGACAGATCTCTAGCCAGACTCTCTAATTTAGAGTAATGAGCCTACCTTCTGACAGATCTCTAGCCGGTTCCGCTAACGGTGCCAGACTCTCTAATTTAGAGTAATGAGCCTACCTTCTGACAGATCTCTAGCAGGTTCCGCTAACGGTGCCAGACTCTCTAATTTAGAGTAATGAGCCTACCTTCTGACAGATCTCTAGCAGGTTCCGCTAGTGGTGCCAGACTCTCTAATATAGAGTAATGAGCCTACCTTCTGACAGATCTCTAGCAGGTTCCGCTAACAGTGCCAGACTCTCTAATTTAGAGTAATGAGCCTACCTTCTGACAGATCTCTAGCAGGTTCCGCTAACGGTGCCAGACTCTCTAATTTAGAGTAATGAGCCTACCTTCTGACAGATCTCTAGCCGGTTCCGCTAACGGTGCCAGACTCTCTAATTTAGAGTAATGAGCCTACCTTCTGACAGATCTCTAGCAGGTTCCGCTAACGGTGCCAGACTCTCTAATTTAGAGTAATGAGCCTACATTCTGACAGATCTCTAGCTGGTTCCGCTAACGGTGCCAGACTCTCTAATTTAGAGTAATGAGCCTACCTTCTGACAGATCTCTAGCAGGTTCCGCTAGTGGTGCCAGACTCTCTAATATAGAGTAATGAGCCTACCTTCTGACAGATCTCTAGCAGGTTCCGCTAACAGTGCCAGACTCTCTAATTTAGAGTAATGAGCCTACCTTCTGACAGATCTCTAGCAGGTTCCGCTAACGGTGCCAGACTCTCTAATTTAGAGTAATGAGCCTACCTTCTGACAGATCTCTAGCCGGTTCCGCTAACGGTGCCAGACTCTCTAATTTAGAGTAATGAGCCTACCTTCTGACAGATCTCTAGCAGGTTCCGCTAACGGTGCCAGACTCTCTAATTTAGAGTAATGAGCCTACATTCTGACAGATCTCTAGCCGGTTCCGCTAACGGTGCCAGACTCTCTAATTTAGAGTAATGAGCCTACCTTCTGACAGATCTCTAGCCGGTTCCGATAGTGGTCCCAGACTCTCTAATTTAGAGTAATGAGCCTACCTTCTGACAGATCTCTAACAGGTTCCGCTAACGGTGCCAGACTCTCTAATTTAGAGTAATGAGCCTACCTTCTGACAGATCTCTAGCAGGTTCCGCTAACGGTGCCAGACTCTCTAATTTAGAGTAATGAGCCTACCTTCTGACAGATCTCTAGCCGGTTCCGCTAACGGTGCCAGGCTCTCTAATTTAGAGTAATGAGCCTACCTTCTGACAGATCTCTAGCCGGTTCCGCTAACGGTGCCAGGCTCTCTAATTTAGAGTAATGAGCCTACCTTCTGACAGATCTCTAGCCGGTTCCGCTAACGGTGCCAGGCTCTCTAATTTAGAGTAATGAGCCTACCTTCTGACAGATCTCTAGCCGGTTCCGCTAACGGTGCCAGACTCTCTAATTTAGAGTAATGAGCCTACCTTCTGACAGATCTCTAGCAGGTTCCGCTAACGGTGCCAGACTCTCTAATTTAGAGTAATGAGCCTACCTTCTGACAGATCTCTAGCAGGTTCCGCTAACGGTGCCAGACTCTCTAATTTAGAGTAATGAGCCTGCCTTCTGACAGATCTCTAGCCGGTTCCGCTAACGGTGCCATACTCTCTAATTTAGAGTAATGAGCCTACCTTCAGACAGATATCTAACAGGTTCCGCTAACGGTGCCAGACTCTCTAATTTAGAGTAATGAGCCTACCTTCTGACAGATCTCTAGCAGGTTCCGCTAACGGTGCCAGACTCTCTAATTTAGAGTAATGAGCCTACCTTCTGACAGATCTCTAGCAGGTTCCGCTAACGGTGCCAGACTCTCTAATTTAGAGTAATGAGCCTACCTTCTGACAGATCTCTAGCAGGTTCCCCTAGTGGTGCCAGACTCTCTAATTTAGAGTAATGAGCCTACCTTCTGACAGATCTCTAGCTGGTTCCGCTAACGGTGCCAGACTCTCTAATTTAGAGTAATGAGCCTACCTTCTGACAGATCTCTAGCTGGTTCCGCTAACGGTGCCAGACTCTCTAATTTAGAGTAATGAGCCTACCTTCTGACAGATCTCTAGCAGGTTCCGCTAACGGTGCCAGACTCTCTAATTTAGAGTAATGAGCCTACCTTCTGACAGATCTCTAGCCGGTTCCGCTAACGGTGCCAGACTCTCTAATTTAGAGTAATGAGCCTACCTTCTGACAGATCTCTAGCCGGTTCCGCTAACGGTGCCAGGCTCTCTAATTTAGAGTAATGAGCCTACCTTCTGACAGATCTCTAGCCGGTTCCGCTAACGGTGCCAGGCTCTCTAATTTAGAGTAATGAGCCTACCTTCTGACAGATCTCTAGCCGGTTCCGCTAACGGTGCCAGACTCTCTAATTTAGAGTACTGAGCCTACCTTCTGACAGATCTCTAGCCGGTTCCGCTAACGGTGCCAGGCTCTCTAATTTAGAGTAATGAGCCTACCTTCTGACAGATCTCTAGCCGGTTCCGCTAACGGTGCCAGACTCTCTAATTTAGAGTAATGAGCCTACCTTCTGACAGATCTCTAGCCGGTTCTGCTAGTGGTGCCAGACTCTATAATTTAGAGTAATGAGCCTACCTTCTGACAGATCTCTAACAGGTTCCGCTAACGGTGCCAGACTCTCTAATTTAGAGTAATGAGCCTACCTTCTGACAGATCTATAGCTGGTTCCGCTAACGGTGCCAGACTCTCTAATTTAGAGTAATGAGCCTACCTTCTGACAGATCTCTAGCAGGTTCCGCTAACGGTGCCAGACTCTCTAATTTAGAGTAATGAGCCTACCTTCTGACAGATCTCTAGAAGGTTCCGCTAACGGTGCCAGACTCTCTAATTTAGAGTAATGAGCCTACCTTCTGACAGATCTCTAGCCGGTTCCGCTAACGGTGCCAGACTCTCTAATTTAGAGTAATGAGCCTACCTTCTGACAGATCTCTAGCAGGTTCCGCTAACGGTGCCAGACTCTCTAATTTAAGGTAATGAGCCTACCTTCTGACAGATCTCTAGCCGGTTCCGCTAACGGTGCCAGACTCTCTAATTTAGAGTAATGAGCCTACCTTCTGACAGATCTCTAGCCGGTTCAGCTAACGGTGCCAGACTCTCTAAGTTAGAGTAATGAGCCTACCTTCTGACAGATCTCTAGCCGGTTCCGCTAACGGTGCCAGACTCTCTAATTTAGAGTAATGAGCCTACCTTCTGACAGATCTCTAGCCGGTTCCGCTAACGGTGCCAGACTCTCTAATTTAGAGTAATGAGCCTACCTTCTGACAGATCTCTAGCCGGTTCCGCTAACGGTGCCAGACTCTCTAATTTAGAGTAATGAGCCTACCTTCTGACAGATCTCTAGCAGGTTCCGCTAGTGGTGCCAGACTCTCTAATTTAGAGTAATGGGCCAACCTTCTGACAGATCTCGAGCCGGTTCTGCTAACGGTGCCAGACTCTCTAATTTAGAGTAATGAGCCTACCTTCTGACAGATCTCTAGCCGGTTCCGCTAGTGGTGCCAGACTCTCTAATTTAGAGTAATGAGCCTACCTTCTGACAGATCTTTAGCAGGTTCCGCTAGTGGAGCTAGACTCTCTAATTTAGAGTAATGAGCCTACCTTCTGACAGATCTCTAGCAGGTTCCGCTAACGGTGCCAGACTCTCTAATTTAGAGTAATGAGCCTACCTTCTGACAGATCTCTAGCAGGTTCCCCTAGTGGTGCCAGACTCTCTAATTTAGAGTAATGAGCCTACCTTCTGACAGATCTTTAGCAGGTTCTGCTAGTGGTGCCAGACTCTCTAATTTAGAGTAATGAGCCTACCTTCTGACAGATCTCTAGCCGGTTCCGCTAACGGTGCCAGACTCTCTAATTTAGAGTAATGAGCCTACCTTCTGACAGATCTCTAGCAGGTTCCGCTAACGGTGCCAGACTCTCTAATTTAGAGTAATGAGCCTACCTTCTGACAGATCTCTAGCCGGTTCCGCTAACGGTGCCAGACTCTCTAATTTAGAGTAATGAGCCTACCTTCTGACAGATCTCTAGCCGGTTCAGCTAACGGTGCCAGACTCTCTAAGTTAGAGTAATGAGCCTACCTTCTGACAGATCTCTAGCCGGTTCCGCTAACGGTGCCAGACTCTCTAATTTAGAGTAATGAGCCTACCTTCTGACAGATCTCTAGCCGGTTCCGCTAACGGTGCCAGACTCTCTAATTTAGAGTAATGAGCCTACCTTCTGACAGATCTCTAGCCGGTTCCGCTAACGGTGCCAGACTCTCTAAGTTAGAGTAATGAGCCTACCTTCTGACAGATCTCTAGCCGGTTCCGCTAACGGTGCCAGACTCTCTAATTTAGAGTAATGAGCCTACCTTCTGACAGATCTCTAGCCGGTTCCGCTAACGGTGCCAGACTCTCTAATTTAGAGTAATGAGCCTACCTTCTGACAGATCTCTAGCCAGACTCTCTAATTTAGAGTAATGAGCCTACCTTCTGACAGATCTCTAGCCGGTTCCGCTAACGGTGCCAGACTCTCTAATTTAGAGTAATGAGCCTACCTTCTGACAGATCTCTAGCAGGTTCCGCTAACGGTGCCAGACTCTCTAATTTAGAGTAATGAGCCTACCTTCTGACAGATCTCTAGCAGGTTCCGCTAGTGGTGCCAGACTCTCTAATATAGAGTAATGAGCCTACCTTCTGACAGATCTCTAGCAGGTTCCGCTAACAGTGCCAGACTCTCTAATTTAGAGTAATGAGCCTACCTTCTGACAGATCTCTAGCAGGTTCCGCTAACGGTGCCAGACTCTCTAATTTAGAGTAATGAGCCTACCTTCTGACAGATCTCTAGCCGGTTCCGCTAACGGTGCCAGACTCTCTAATTTAGAGTAATGAGCCTACCTTCTGACAGATCTCTAGCAGGTTCCGCTAACGGTGCCAGACTCTCTAATTTAGAGTAATGAGCCTACATTCTGACAGATCTCTAGCCGGTTCCGCTAACGGTGCCAGACTCTCTAATTTAGAGTAATGAGCCTACCTTCTGACAGATCTCTAGAAGGTTCCGCTAACGGTGCCAGACTCTCTAATTTAGAGTAATGAGCCTACCTTCTGACAGATCTCTAGCAGGTTCCGCTAACGGTGCCAGACTCTCTAATTTAGAGTAATGAGCCTACCTTCTGACAGATCTCTAGCAGGTTCCGCTAGTGGTGCCAGACTCTCTAATTTAGAGTAATGAGCCTACCTTCTGACAGATCTCTAGCAGGTTCTGCTAACGGTGCCAGACTCTCTAATTTAGAGTAATGAGCCTACCTTCTGACAGATCTCTAGCAGGTTCCGCTAATGGTGCCAGACTCTCTAATTTAGAGTAATGAGCCTACCTTCTGACAGATCTCTAGCCGGTTCCGCTAACGGTGCCAGACTCTCTAATTTAGAGTAATGAGCCTACCTTCTGACAGATCTCTAGCAGGTTCCGCTAACGGTGCCAGACTCTCTAATTTAGAGTAATGAGCCTACCTTCTGACAGATCTCTAGCAGGTTCCGCTAGTGGTGCCAGACTCTCTAATTTAGAGTAATGAGCCTACTTTCTGACAGATCTCTAGCCGGTTCCGCTAACGGTGCCAGACTCTCTAAGTTAGAGTAATGAGCCTACCTTCTGACAGATCTCTAGCCGGTTCCGCTAACGGTGCCAGACTCTCTAATTTAGAGTAATGAGCCTACCTTCTGACAGATCTCTAGCCAGACTCTCTAATTTAGAGTAATGAGCCTACCTTCTGACAGATCTCTAGCCGGTTCCGCTAACGGTGCCAGACTCTCTAATTTAGAGTAATGAGCCTACCTTCTGACAGATCTCTAGCAGGTTCCGCTAACGGTGCCAGACTCTCTAATTTAGAGTAATGAGCCTACCTTCTGACAGATCTCTAGCAGGTTCCGCTAGTGGTGCCAGACTCTCTAATATAGAGTAATGAGCCTACCTTCTGACAGATCTCTAGCAGGTTCCGCTAACAGTGCCAGACTCTCTAATTTAGAGTAATGAGCCTACCTTCTGACAGATCTCTAGCAGGTTCCGCTAACGGTGCCAGACTCTCTAATTTAGAGTAATGAGCCTACCTTCTGACAGATCTCTAGCCGGTTCCGCTAACGGTGCCAGACTCTCTAATTTAGAGTAATGAGCCTACCTTCTGACAGATCTCTAGCAGGTTCTGCTAACGGTGCCAGACTCTCTAATTTAGAGTAATGAGCCTACATTCTGACAGATCTCTAGCTGGTTCCGCTAACGGTGCCAGACTCTCTAATTTAGAGTAATGAGCCTACCTTCTGACAGATCTCTAGAAGGTTCCGCTAACGATGCCAGACTCTCTAATTTAGAGTAATGAGCCTACCTTCTGACAGATCTCTAGCAGGTTCCGCTAACGGTGCCAGACTCTCTAATTTAGAGTAATGAGCCTACCTTCTGACAGATCTCTAGCCGGTTCCGCTAACGGTGCCAGACTCTCTAATTTAGAGTAATGAGCCTACCTTCTGACAGATCTCTAGCCGGTTCCGCTAGTGGTGCCAGACTCTCTAATTTAGAGTAATGAGCCTACCTTCTGACAGATCTCTAGCCGGTTCCGATAGTGGTCCCAGACTCTCTAATTTAGAGTAATGAGCCTACCTTCTGACAGATCTCTAGCCGGTTCCGCTAACGGTGCCAGACTCTCTAATTTAGAGTAATGAGCCTACCTTCTGACAGATCTCTAACAGGTTCCGCTAACGGTGCCAGACTCTCTAATTTAGAGTAATGAGCCTACCTTCTGACAGATCTCTAGCAGGTTCCGCTAACGGTGCCAGACTCTCTAATTTAGAGTAATGAGCCTACCTTCTGACAGATCTCTAGCCGGTTCCGCTAACGGTGCCAGGCTCTCTAATTTAGAGTAATGAGCCTACCTTCTGACAGATCTCTAGCCGGTTCCGCTAACGGTGCCAGGCTCTCTAATTTAGAGTAATGAGCCTACCTTCTGACAGATCTCTAGCCGGTTCCGCTAACGGTGCCAGGCTCTCTAATTTAGAGTAATGAGCCTACCTTCTGACAGATCTCTAGCCGGTTCCGCTAACGGTGCCAGACTCTCTAATTTAGAGTAATGAGCCTACCTTCTGACAGATCTCTAGCAGGTTCCGCTAACGGTGCCAGACTATCTAATTTAGAGTAATGAGCCTACCTTCTGACAGATCTCTAACAGGTTCCGCTAGTGGTGCCAGACTCTCTAATTTAGAGTAATGAGCCTACCTTCTGACAGATCTCTAGCAGGTTCCGCTAGTGGTGCCAGACTCTCTAATTTAGAGTAATGAGCCTACCTTCTGACAGATCTCTAGCAGGTTCTGCTAACGGTGCCAGACTCTCTAATTTAGAGTAATGAGCCTACCTTCTGACAGATCTCTAGCAGGTTCCGCTAATGGTGCCAGACTCTCTAATTTAGAGTAATGAGCCTACCTTCTGACAGATCTCTAGCCGGTTCCGCTAACGGTGCCAGACTCTCTAATTTAGAGTAATGAGCCTACCTTCTGACAGATCTCTAGCAGGTTCCGCTAACGGTGCCAGACTCTCTAATTTAGAGTAATGAGCCTACCTTCTGACAGATCTCTAGCAGGTTCCGCTAGTGGTGCCAGACTCTCTAATTTAGAGTAATGAGCCTACCTTCTGACAGATCTCTAGCCGGTTCCGCTAACGGTGCCAGACTCTCTAAGTTAGAGTAATGAGCCTACCTTCTGACAGATCTCTAGCCGGTTCCGCTAACGGTGCCAGACTCTCTAATTTAGAGTAATGAGCCTACCTTCTGACAGATCTCTAGCCAGACTCTCTAATTTAGAGTAATGAGCCTACCTTCTGACAGATCTCTAGCCGGTTCCGCTAACGGTGCCAGACTCTCTAATTTAGAGTAATGAGCCTACCTTCTGACAGATCTCTAGCAGGTTCCGCTAACGGTGCCAGACTCTCTAATTTAGAGTAATGAGCCTACCTTCTGACAGATCTCTAGCAGGTTCCGCTAGTGGTGCCAGACTCTCTAATATAGAGTAATGAGCCTACCTTCTGACAGATCTCTAGCAGGTTCCGCTAACAGTGCCAGACTCTCTAATTTAGAGTAATGAGCCTACCTTCTGACAGATCTCTAGCAGGTTCCGCTAACGGTGCCAGACTCTCTAATTTAGAGTAATGAGCCTACCTTCTGACAGATCTCTAGCCGGTTCCGCTAACGGTGCCAGACTCTCTAATTTAGAGTAATGAGCCTACCTTCTGACAGATCTCTAGCAGGTTCCGCTAACGGTGCCAGACTCTCTAATTTAGAGTAATGAGCCTACATTCTGACAGATCTCTAGCTGGTTCCGCTAACGGTGCCAGACTCTCTAATTTAGAGTAATGAGCCTACCTTCTGACAGATCTCTAGAAGGTTCCGCTAACGGTGCCAGACTCTCTAATTTAGAGTAATGAGCCTACCTTCTGACAGATCTCTAGCAGGTTCCGCTAACGGTGCCAGACTCTCTAATTTAGAGTAATGAGCCTACCTTCTGACAGATCTCTAGCCGGTTCCGCTAACGGTGCCAGACTCTCTAATTTAGAGTAATGAGCCTACCTTCTGACAGATCTCTAGCCGGTTCCGCTAGTGGTGCCAGACTCTCTAATTTAGAGTAATGAGCCTACCTTCTGACAGATCTCTAGCCGGTTCCGATAGTGGTCCCAGACTCTCTAATTTAGAGTAATGAGCCTACCTTCTGACAGATCTCTAGCCGGTTCCGCTAACGGTGCCAGACTCTCTAATTTAGAGTAATGAGCCTACCTTCTGACAGATCTCTAACAGGTTCCGCTAACGGTGCCAGACTCTCTAATTTAGAGTAATGAGCCTACCTTCTGACAGATCTCTAGCAGGTTCCGCTAACGGTGCCAGACTCTCTAATTTAGAGTAATGAGCCTACCTTCTGACAGATCTCTAGCCGGTTCCGCTAACGGTGCCAGGCTCTCTAATTTAGAGTAATGAGCCTACCTTCTGACAGATCTCTAGCCGGTTCCGCTAACGGTGCCAGGCTCTCTAATTTAGAGTAATGAGCCTACCTTCTGACAGATCTCTAGCCGGTTCCGCTAACGGTGCCAGGCTCTCTAATTTAGAGTAATGAGCCTACCTTCTGACAGATCTCTAGCCGGTTCCGCTAACGGTGCCAGACTCTCTAATTTAGAGTAATGAGCCTACCTTCTGACAGATCTCTAGCAGGTTCCGCTAACGGTGCCAGACTATCTAATTTAGAGTAATGAGCCTACCTTCTGACAGATCTCTAACAGGTTCCGCTAGTGGTGCCAGACTCTCTAATTTAGAGTAATGAGCCTACCTTCTGACAGATCTCTAGCAGGTTCCGCTAACGGTGCCAGACTCTCTAATTTAGAGTAATGAGCCTACCTTCTGACAGATCTCTAGCAGGTTCCGCTAACGGTGCCAGACTCTCTAATTTAGAGTAATGAGCCTACCTTCTGACAGATCTCTAGCCGGTTCCGCTAACGGTGCCAGACTCTCTAATTTAGAGTAATGAGCCTACCTTCTGACAGATATCTAACAGGTTCCGCTAACGGTGCCAGACTCTCTAATTTAGAGTAATGAGCCTACCTTCTGACAGATCTCTAGCAGGTTCCGCTAACGGTGCCAGACTCTCTAATTTAGAGTAATGAGCCTACCTTCTGACAGATCTCTAGCAGGTTCCGCTAACGGTGCCAGACTCTCTAATTTAGAGTAATGAGCCTACCTTCTGACAGATCTCTAGCAGGTTCCCCTAGTGGTGCCAGACTCTCTAATTTAGAGTAATGAGCCTACCTTCTGACAGATCTCTAGCTGGTTCCGCTAACGGTGCCAGACTCTCTAATTTAGAGTAATGAGCCTACCTTCTGACAGATCTCTAGCTGGTTCCGCTAACGGTGCCAGACTCTCTAATTTAGAGTAATGAGCCTACCTTCTGACAGATCTCTAGCAGGTTCCGCTAACGGTGCCAGACTCTCTAATTTAGAGTAATGAGCCTACCTTCTGACAGATCTCTAGCCGGTTCCGCTAACGGTGCCAGACTCTCTAATTTAGAGTAATGAGCCTACCTTCTGACAGATCTCTAGCCGGTTCCGCTAACGGTGCCAGGCTCTCTAATTTAGAGTAATGAGCCTACGTTCTGACAGATCTCTAGCCGGTTCCGCTAACGGTGCCAGGCTCTCTAATTTAGAGTAATGAGCCTACCTTCTGACAGATCTCTAGCCGGTTCCGCTAACGGTGCCAGACTCTCTAATTTAGAGTACTGAGCCTACCTTCTGACAGATCTCTAGCCGGTTCCGCTAACGGTGCCAGGCTCTCTAATTTAGAGTAATGAGCCTACCTTCTGACAGATCTCTAGCCGGTTCCGCTAACGGTGCCAGACTCTCTAATTTAGAGTAATGAGCCTACCTTCTGACAGATCTCTAGCCGGTTCTGCTAGTGGTGCCAGACTCTATAATTTAGAGTAATGAGCCTACCTTCTGACAGATCTCTAACAGGTTCCGCTAACGGTGCCAGACTCTCTAATTTAGAGTAATGAGCCTACCTTCTGACAGATCTATAGCTGGTTCCGCTAACGGTGCCAGACTCTCTAATTTAGAGTAATGAGCCTACCTTCTGACAGATCTCTAGCAGGTTCCGCTAACGGTGCCAGACTCTCTAATTTAGAGTAATGAGCCTACCTTCTGACAGATCTCTAGAAGGTTCCGCTAACGGTGCCAGACTCTCTAATTTAGAGTAATGAGCCTACCTTCTGACAGATCTCTAGCCGGTTCCGCTAACGGTGCCAGACTCTCTAATTTAGAGTAATGAGCCTACCTTCTGACAGATCTCTAGCAGGTTCCGCTAACGGTGCCAGACTCTCTAATTTAGAGTAATGAGCCTACCTTCTGACAGATCTCTAGCCGGTTCCGCTAACGGTGCCAGACTCTCTAATTTAGAGTAATGAGCCTACCTTCTGACAGATCTCTAGCCGGTTCAGCTAACGGTGCCAGACTCTCTAAGTTAGAGTAATGAGCCTACCTTCTGACAGATCTCTAGCCGGTTCCGCTAACGGTGCCAGACTCTCTAATTTAGAGTAATGAGCCTACCTTCTGACAGATCTCTAGCCGGTTCCGCTAACGGTGCCAGACTCTCTAATTTAGAGTAATGAGCCTACCTTCTGACAGATCTCTAGCCGGTTCCGTTAACGGTGCCAGACTCTCTAAGTTAGAGTAATGAGCCTACCTTCTGACAGATCTCTAGCCGGTTCCGCTAACGGTGCCAGACTCTCTAATTTAGAGTAATGAGCCTACCTTCTGACAGATCTCTAGCCAGACTCTCTAATTTAGAGTAATGAGCCTACCTTCTGACAGATCTCTAGCCGGTTCCGCTAACGGTGCCAGACTCTCTAATTTAGAGTAATGAGCCTACCTTCTGACAGATCTCTAGCCGGTTCCGCTAACGGTGCCAGACTCTCTAATTTAGAGTAATGAGCCTACCTTCTGACAGATCTCTAGCCGGTTCCGCTAACGGTGCCAGACTCTCTAATTTAGAGTAATGAGCCTACCTTCTGACAGATCTCAAGCAGGTTCCGCTAGTGGTGCCAGACTCTCTAATTTAGAGTAATGAGCCAACCTTCTGACAGATCTCTAGCCGGTTCTGCTAACGGTGCCAGACTCTCTAATTTAGAGTAATGAGCCTACCTTCTGACAGATCTCTAGCCGGTTCCGCTAGTGGTGCCAGACTCTCTAATTTAGAGTAATGAGCCTACCTTCTGACAGATCTTTAGCAGGTTCCGCTAGTGGAGCTAGACTCTCTAATTTAGAGTAATGAGCCTACCTTCTGACAGATCTCTAGCAGGTTCCGCTAACGGTGCCAGACTCTCTAATTTAGAGTAATGAGCCTACCTTCTGACAGATCTCTAGCAGGTTCCCCTAGTGGTGCCAGACTCTCTAATTTAGAGTAATGAGCCTACCTTCTGACAGATCTTTAGCAGGTTCTGCTAGTGGTGCCAGACTCTCTAATTTAGAGTAATGAGCCTACCTTCTGACAGATCTCTAGCCGGTTCCGCTAACGGTGCCAGACTCTCTAATTTAGAGTAATGAGCCTACCTTCTGACAGATCTCTAGCAGGTTCCGCTAACGGTGCCAGACTCTCTAATTTAGAGTAATGAGCCTACCTTCTGACAGATCTCTAGCCGGTTCCGCTAACGGTGCCAGACTCTCTAATTTAGAGTAATGAGCCTACCTTCAGACAGATCTCTAGCCGGTTCAGCTAACGGTGCCAGACTCTCTAAGTTAGAGTAATGAGCCTACCTTCTGACAGATCTCTAGCCGGTTCCGCTAACGGTGCCAGACTCTCTAATTTAGAGTAATGAGCCTACCTTCTGACAGATCTCTAGCCGGTTCCGCTAACGGTGCCAGACTCTCTAATTTAGAGTAATGAGCCTACCTTCTGACAGATCTCTAGCCGGTTCCGCTAACGGTGCCAGACTCTCTAAGTTAGAGTAATGAGCCTACCTTCTGACAGATCTCTAGCCGGTTCCGCTAACGGTGCCAGACTCTCTAATTTAGAGTAATGAGCCTACCTTCTGACAGATCTCTAGCCAGACTCTCTAATTTAGAGTAATGAGCCTACCTTCTGACAGATCTCTAGCCGGTTCCGCTAACGGTGCCAGACTCTCTAATTTAGAGTAATGAGCCTACCTTCTGACAGATCTCTAGCAGGTTCCGCTAACGGTGCCAGACTCTCTAATTTAGAGTAATGAGCCTACCTTCTGACAGATCTCTAGCAGGTTCCGCTAGTGGTGCCAGACTCTCTAATATAGAGTGATGAGCCTACCTTCTGACAGATCTCTAGCAGGTTCCGCTAACAGTGCCAGACTCTCTAATTTAGAGTAATGAGCCTACCTTCTGACAGATCTCTAGCAGGTTCCGCTAACGGTGCCAGACTCTCTAATTTAGAGTAATGAGCCTACCTTCTGACAGATCTCTAGCCGGTTCCGCTAACGGTGCCAGACTCTCTAATTTAGAGTAATGAGCCTACCTTCTGACAGATCTCTAGCAGGTTCCGCTAACGGTGCCAGACTCTCTAATTTAGAGTAATGAGCCTACATTCTGACAGATCTCTAGCCGGTTCCGCTAACGGTGCCAGACTCTCTAATTTAGAGTAATGAGCCTACCTTCTGACAGATCTCTAGAAGGTTCCGCTAACGGTGCCAGACTCTCTAATTTAGAGTAATGAGCCTACCTTCTGACAGATCTCTAGCAGGTTCCGCTAACGGTGCCAGACTCTCTAATTTAGAGTAATGAGCCTACCTTCTGACAGATCTCTAGCAGGTTCCGCTAGTGGTGCCAGACTCTCTAATTTAGAGTAATGAGCCTACCTTCTGACAGATCTCTAGCAGGTTCTGCTAACGGTGCCAGACTCTCTAATTTAGAGTAATGAGCCTACCTTCTGACAGATCTCTAGCAGGTTCCGCTAACGGTGCCAGACTCTCTAATTTAGAGTAATGAGCCTACCTTCTGACAGATCTCTAGCCGGTTCCGCTAACGGTGCCAGACTCTCTAATTTAGAGTAATGAGCCTACCTTCTGACAGATCTCTAGCAGGTTCCGCTAACGGTGCCAGACTCTCTAATTTAGAGTAATGAGCCTACCTTCTGACAGATCTCTAGCAGGTTCCGCTAGTGGTGCCAGACTCTCTAATTTAGAGTAATGAGCCTACCTTCTGACAGATCTCTAGCAGGTTCCGCTAACGGTGCCAGACTCTCTAATTTAGAGTAATGAGCCTACCTTCTGACAGATCTCTAACAGGTTCTGCTAGTGGTGCCAGACTATCTAATTTAGAGTAATGAGCCTACCTTCTGACAGATCTCTAGCAGGTTCTGCTAGTGGTGCCAGACTCTCTAATTTAGAGTAATGAGCCTACCTTCTGACAGATCTCTAGCCGGTTCCGATAACGGTGCCAGACTCTCTAATTTAGAGTAATGCGCCTACCTTCTGACAGATCTCTAGCAGGTTCTGCTAGTGGTGCCAGACTCTCTAATTTAGAGTAATGAGCCTACCTTCTGACAGATCTCTAGCAGGTTCTGCTAGTGGTGCCAGACTCTCTAATTTAGAGTAATGAGCCTACCTTCTGACAGATCTCTAGCAGGTTCCGCTAACGGTGCCAGACTCTCTAATTTAGAGTAATGAGCCTACCTTCTGACAGATCTCTAACAGGTTCTGCTAGTGGTGCCAGACTATCTAATTTAGAGTAATGAGCCTACCTTCTGACAGATCTCTAGCAGGTTCCGCTAACGGTGCCAGACTCTCTAATTTAGAGTAATGAGCCTACCTTCTGACAGATCTCTAACAGGTTCTGCTAGTGGTGCCAGACTATCTAATTTAGAGTAATGAGCCTACCTTCTGACAGATCTCTAGCAGGTTCCGCTAGTGGTGCCAGACTCTCTAATTTAGAGTAATGAGCCTACCTTCTGACAGATCTCTAGCAGGTTCCGCTAACGGTGCCAGACTCTCTAATTTAGAGTAATGAGCCTACCTTCTGACAGATCTCTAGCCGGTTCTGCTAATGGTGCCAGACTCTCTAGTTTAGAGTAATGAGCCTACCTTCTGACAGGTCTCTAGCAGGTTCCGCTAGTGGTGCCAGACTTTCTAATTTAGAGTAATGAGCCTACCTTCTGACAGATCTCTAGCAGGTTCCGCTAACGGTGCCAGACTCTCTAATTTAGAGTAATGAGCCTACCTTCTGACAGATCTCTAGCAGGTTCCGCTAGTGGTGTTAGACTCTCTAATTTAGAGTAATGAGCCTACCTTCTGACAGATCTCTAGCAGGTTCTGCTAGTGGTGCCAGACTCTCTAATTTAGAGTAATGAGCCTACCTTCTGACAGATCTCTAGCCGGTTCTGCTAACGGTGCCAGACTCTCTAATTTAGAGTAATGAGCCTACCTTCTGACAGGTCTCTAGCAGGTTCCGCTAGTGGTGCCAGACTTTCTAATTTAGAGTAATGAGCCTACCTTCTGACAGATCTCTAGCAGGTTCCGCTAACGGTGCCAGACTCTCTAATTTAGAGTAATGAGCCTACCTTCTGACAGATCTCTAGCAGGTTCCGCTAGTGGTGTTAGACTCTCTAATTTAGAGTAATGAGCCTACCTTCTGACAGATCTCTAGCAGGTTCTGCTAGTGGTGCCAGACTCTCTAATTTAGAGTAATGAGCCTACCTTCTGACAGATCTCTAGCCGGTTCTGCTAACGGTGCCAGACTCTCTAATTTAGAGTAATGAGCCTACCTTCTGACAGATCTCTAGCAGGTTCCGCTAGTGGTGCCAGACTCTCTAATTTAGAGTAATGAGCCTACCTTCTGACAGATCTCTAGCAGGTTCCGCTAACGGTGCCAGACTCTCTAATTTAGAGTAATGAGCCTACCTTCTGACAGATCTCTAGCTGGTTCTGCTAACGGTGCCAGACTCTCTAATTTAGAGTAATGAGCCTACCTTCTGACAGATCTCTAGCAGGTTCCGCTAACGGTGCCAGACTCTCTAATTTAGAGTAATGAGCCTACCTTCTGACAGATCTCTAGCAGGTTCCGCTAACGGTGCCAGACTCTCTAATTTAGAGTAATGAACCTACCTTCTGACAGGTCTCTAGCAGGTTCCCCTAGTGGTGCCAGACTCTCTAATTTAGAGTAATGAGCCTACCTTCTGACAGATCTCTAGCAGGTTCCGCTAGTGGTGCCAGACTCTCTAATTTAGAGTAATGAGCCTACCTTCTGACAGATCTCTAGCAGGTTCTGCTAACGGTGCCAGACTCTCTAATTTAGAGTAATGAGCCTACCTTCTGACAGATCTCTAGCAGGTTCCGCTAACGGTGCCAGACTCTCTAATTTAGAGTAATGAGCCTACCTTCTGACAGATCTCTAGCCGGTTCCGCTAACGGTGCCAGACTCTCTAATTTAGAGTAATGAGCCTACCTTCTGACAGATCTCTAGCAGGTTCCGCTAACGGTGCCAGACTCTCTAATTTAGAGTAATGAGCCTACCTTCTGACAGATCTCTAGCAGGTTCCGCTAGTGGTGCCAGACTCTCTAATTTAGAGTAATGAGCCTACCTTCTGACAGATCTCTAGCAGGTTCCGCTAACGGTGCCAGACTCTCTAATTTAGAGTAATGAGCCTACCTTCTGACAGATCTCTAACAGGTTCTGCTAGTGGTGCCAGACTATCTAATTTAGAGTAATGAGCCTACCTTCTGACAGATCTCTAGCAGGTTCTGCTAGTGGTGCCAGACTCTCTAATTTAGAGTAATGAGCCTACCTTCTGACAGATCTCTAGCCGGTTCCGATAACGGTGCCAGACTCTCTAATTTAGAGTAATGAGCCTACCTTCTGACAGATCTCTAGCAGGTTCTGCTAGTGGTGCCAGACTCTCTAATTTAGAGTAATGAGCCTACCTTCTGACAGATCTCTAGCAGGTTCTGCTAGTGGTGCCAGACTCTCTAATTTAGAGTAATGAGCCTACCTTCTGACAGATCTCTAGCAGGTTCCGCTAACGGTGCCAGACTCTCTAATTTAGAGTAATGAGCCTACCTTCTGACAGATCTCTAACAGGTTCTGCTAGTGGTGCCAGACTATCTAATTTAGAGTAATGAGCCTACCTTCTGACAGATCTCTAGCAGGTTCCGCTAACGGTGCCAGACTCTCTAATTTAGAGTAATGAGCCTACCTTCTGACAGATCTCTAACAGGTTCTGCTAGTGGTGCCAGACTATCTAATTTAGAGTAATGAGCCTACCTTCTGACAGATCTCTAGCAGGTTCCGCTAGTGGTGCCAGACTCTCTAATTTAGAGTAATGAGCCTACCTTCTGACAGATCTCTAGCAGGTTCCGCTAACGGTGCCAGACTCTCTAATTTAGAGTAATGAGCCTACCTTCTGACAGATCTCTAGCCGGTTCTGCTAACGGTGCCAGACTCTCTAGTTTAGAGTAATGAGCCTACCTTCTGACAGGTCTCTAGCAGGTTCCGCTAGTGGTGCCAGACTTTCTAATTTAGAGTAATGAGCCTACCTTCTGACAGATCTCTAGCAGGTTCCGCTAACGGTGCCAGACTCTCTAATTTAGAGTAATGAGCCTACCTTCTGACAGATCTCTAGCAGGTTCCGCTAGTGGTGTTAGACTCTCTAATTTAGAGTAATGAGCCTACCTTCTGACAGATCTCTAGCAGGTTCTGCTAGTGGTGCCAGACTCTCTAATTTAGAGTAATGAGCCTACCTTCTGACAGATCTCTAGCCGGTTCTGCTAACGGTGCCAGACTCTCTAATTTAGAGTAATGAGCCTACCTTCTGACAGGTCTCTAGCAGGTTCCGCTAGTGGTGCCAGACTTTCTAATTTAGAGTAATGAGCCTACCTTCTGACAGATCTCTAGCAGGTTCCGCTAACGGTGCCAGACTCTCTAATTTAGAGTAATGAGCCTACCTTCTGACAGATCTCTAGCAGGTTCCGCTAGTGGTGTTAGACTCTCTAATTTAGAGTAATGAGCCTACCTTCTGACAGATCTCTAGCAGGTTCTGCTAGTGGTGCCAGACTCTCTAATTTAGAGTAATGAGCCTACCTTCTGACAGATCTCTAGCCGGTTCTGCTAACGGTGCCAGACTCTCTAATTTAGAGTAATGAGCCTACCTTCTGACAGATCTCTAGCAGGTTCCGCTAGTGGTGCCAGACTCTCTAATTTAGAGTAATGAGCCTACCTTCTGACAGGTCTCTTGCAGGTTCCCATAGTGGTGTCAGACTATCTAATTTAGAGTAATGAGCCTACCTTCTGACAGATCTCTAGCAGGTTCCGCTAACGGTGCCAGACTCTCTAATTTAGAGTAATGAGCCTACCTTCTGACAGATCTCTAGCTGGTTCCGCTAACGGTGCCAGACTCTCTAATTTAGAGTAATGAGCCTACCTTCTGACAGATCTCTAGCAGGTTCCGCTAACGGTGCCAGACTATCTAATTTAGAGTAATGAGCCTACCTTCTGACAGATCTCTAGCCGGTTCCGATAACGGTGCCAGACTCTATAATTTAGAGTAATGAGCCTACCTTCTGACAGATCTCTAACAGGTTCCGCTAGTGGTGCCAAACTCTCTAATTTAGAGTAATGAGCCTACCTACTGACAGATCTCGAGCAGGTTCCGCTAACGGTGCCAGACTCTCTAATTTAGAGTAATGAGCCTACCTTCTGACAGATCTCTAGCAGGTTCCGCTAACGGTGCCAGACTCTCTAATTTAGAGTAATGAGCCTACCTTCTGACAGATCTCTAGCAGGTTCCGCTAACGGTGCCAGACTCTCTAATTTAGAGTAATGAGCCTACCTTCTGACAGATCTCTAGCCGGTTCTGCTAGTGGTGCCAGACTCTATAATTTAGAGTAATGAGCCTACCTTCTGACAGATCTCTAACAGGTTCCGCTAACGGTGCCAGACTCTCTAATTTAGAGTAATGAGCCTACCTTCTGACAGATCTATAGCTGGTTCCGCTAACGGTGCCAGACTCTCTAATTTAGAGTAATGAGCCTACCTTCTGACAGATCTCTAGCCGGTTCCGCTAACGGTGCCAGACTCTCTAATTTAGAGTAATGAGCCTACCTTCTGACAGATCTCTAGAAGGTTCCGCTAACGGTGCCAGACTCTCTAATTTAGAGTAATGAGCCTACCTTCTGACAGATCTCTAGCCGGTTCCGCTAACGGTGCCAGATTCTCTAATTTAGAGTAATGAGCCTACCTTCTGACAGATCTCTAGCAGGTTCCGCTAACGGTGCCAGACTCTCTAATTTAGAGTAATGAGCCTACCTTCTGACAGATCTCTAGCCGGTTCCGCTAACGGTGCCAGACTCTCTAATTTAGAGTAATGAGCCTACCTTCTGACAGATCTCTAGCCGGTTCAGCTAACGGTGCCAGACTCTCTAAGTTAGAGTAATGAGCCTACCTTCTGACAGATCTCTAGCCGGTTCTGCTAACGGTGCCAGACTCTCTAATTTAGAGTAATGAGCCTACCTTCTGACAGATCTCTAGCCGGTTCCGCTAACGGTGCCAGACTCTCTAATTTAGAGTAATGAGCCTACCTTCTGACAGATCTCTAGCCGGTTCCGCTAACGGTGCCAGACTCTCTAATTTAGAGTAATGAGCCTACCTTCTGACAGATCTCTAGCCGGTTCCGCTAACGGTGCCAGACTCTCTAATTTAGAGTAATGAGCCTACCTTCTGACAGATCTCTAGCCAGACTCTCTAATTTAGAGTAATGAGCCTACCTTCTGACAGATCTCTAGCCGGTTCCGCTCACGGTGCCAGACTCTCTAATTTAGAGTAATGAGCCTACCTTCTGACAGATCTCTAGCAGGTTCCGCTAACGGTGCCAGACTCTCTAATTTAGAGTAATGAGCCTACCTTCTGACAGATCTCTAGCAAGTTCCGCTAACAGTGCCAGACTCTCTAATTTAGAGTAATGAGCCTACCTTCTGACAGATCTCTAGCAGGTTCCGCTAACGGTGCCAGACTCTCTAATTTAGAGTAATGAGCCTACCTTCTGACAGATCTCTAGCCGGTTCCGCTAACGGTGCCAGACTCTCTAATTTAGAGTAATGAGCCTACATTCTGACAGATCTCTAGCCGGTTCCGCTAACGGTGCCAGACTCTCTAATTTAGAGTAATGAGCCTACCTTCTGACAGATCTCTAGAAGGTTCCGCTAACGGTGCCAGACTCTCTAATTTAGAGTAATGAGCCTACCTTCTGACAGATCTCTAGCAGGTTCCGCTAACGGTGCCAGACTCTCTAATTTAGAGTAATGAGCCTACCTTCTGACAGATCTCTAGCCGGTTCCGCTAACGGTGCCAGACTCTCTAATTTAGAGTAATGAGCCTACCTTCTGACAGATCTCTAGCCGGTTCCGCTAGTGGTGCCAGACTCTCTAATTTAGAGTAATGAGCCTACCTTCTGACAGATCTCTAGCCGGTTCCGATAGTGGTCCCAGACTCTCTAATTTAGAGTAATGAGCCTACCTTCTGACAGATCTCTAGCCGGTTCCGCTAACGGTGCCAGACTCTCTAATTTAGAGTAATGAGCCTACCTTCTGACAGATCTCTAACAGGTTCCGCTAACGGTGCCAGACTCTCTAATTTAGAGTAATGAGCCTACCTTCTGACAGATCTCTAGCAGGTTCCGCTAACGGTGCCAGACTCTCTAATTTAGAGTAATGAGCCTACCTTCTGACAGATCTCTAGCCGGTTCCGCTAACGGTGCCAGACTCTCTAATTTAGAGTAATGAGCCTACCTTCTGACAGATCTCTAGCAGGTTCCGCTAACGGTGCCAGACTCTCTAATTTAGAGTAATGAGCCTACCTTCTGACAGATCTCTAGCCGGTTCTGCTAGTGGTGCCAGACTCTCTAATTTAGAGTAATGAGCCTACCTTCTGACAGATCTCTAGCCGGTTCTGCTAACGGTGCCAGACTCTCTAATTTAGAGTAATGAGCCTACCTTCTGACAGATCTCTAGCAGGTTCCGATAACGGTGCCAGGCTCTCTAATTTAGAGTAATGAGCCTACCTTCTGACAGATCTCTAGCCGGTTCTGCTAACGGTGCCAGACTCTCTAATTTAGAGTAATGAGCCTACCTTCTGACAGATCTCTAGCAGGTTCCTATAACGGTGCCAGGCTCTCTAATTTAGAGTAATGAGCCTACCTTCTGACAGATCTCTAGCAGGTTCTGCTAACGGTGCCAGACTCTCTAATTTAGAGTAATGAGCCTACCTTCTGACAGATCTCTAGCAGGTTCCGCTAACGGTGCCAGACTCTCTAATTTAGAGTAATGAGCCTACCTTCTGACAGATCTCTAGCAGGTTCCGCTAACGGTGCCAGACTCTCTAATTTAGAGTAATGAACCTACCTTCTGACAGGTCTCTAGCAGGTTCCCCTAGTGGTGCCAGACTCTCTAATTTAGAGTAATGAGCCTACCTTCTGACAGATCTCTAGCAGGTTCCGCTAGTGGTGCCAGACTCTCTAATTTAGAGTAATGAGCCTACCTTCTGACAGATCTCTAGCAGGTTCTGCTAACGGTGCCAGACTCTCTAATTTAGAGTAATGAGCCTACCTTCTGACAGATCTCTAGCAGGTTCCGCTAACGGTGCCAGACTCTCTAATTTAGAGTAATGAGCCTACCTTCTGACAGATCTCTAGCCGGTTCCGCTAACGGTGCCAGACTCTCTAATTTAGAGTAATGAGCCTACCTTCTGACAGATCTCTAGCAGGTTCCGCTAACGGTGCCAGACTCTCTAATTTAGAGTAATGAGCCTACCTTCTGACAGATCTCTAGCAGGTTCCGCTAGTGGTGCCAGACTCTCTAATTTAGAGTAATGAGCCTACCTTCTGACAGATCTCTAGCAGGTTCCGCTAACGGTGCCAGACTCTCTAATTTAGAGTAATGAGCCTACCTTCTGACAGATCTCTAACAGGTTCTGCTAGTGGTGCCAGACTATCTAATTTAGAGTAATGAGCCTACCTTCTGACAGATCTCTAGCAGGTTCTGCTAGTGGTGCCAGACTCTCTAATTTAGAGTAATGAGCCTACCTTCTGACAGATCTCTAGCCGGTTCCGATAACGGTGCCAGACTCTCTAATTTAGAGTAATGAGCCTACCTTCTGACAGATCTCTAGCAGGTTCTGCTAGTGGTGCCAGACTCTCTAATTTAGAGTAATGAGCCTACCTTCTGACAGATCTCTAGCAGGTTCTGCTAGTGGTGCCAGACTCTCTAATTTAGAGTAATGAGCCTACCTTCTGACAGATCTCTAGCAGGTTCCGCTAACGGTGCCAGACTCTCTAATTTAGAGTAATGAGCCTACCTTCTGACAGATCTCTAACAGGTTCTGCTAGTGGTGCCAGACTATCTAATTTAGAGTAATGAGCCTACCTTCTGACAGATCTCTAGCAGGTTCCGCTAACGGTGCCAGACTCTCTAATTTAGAGTAATGAGCCTACCTTCTGACAGATCTCTAACAGGTTCTGCTAGTGGTGCCAGACTATCTAATTTAGAGTAATGAGCCTACCTTCTGACAGATCTCTAGCAGGTTCCGCTAGTGGTGCCAGACTCTCTAATTTAGAGTAATGAGCCTACCTTCTGACAGATCTCTAGCAGGTTCCGCTAACGGTGCCAGACTCTCTAATTTAGAGTAATGAGCCTACCTTCTGACAGATCTCTAGCCGGTTCTGCTAACGGTGCCAGACTCTCTAGTTTAGAGTAATGAGCCTACCTTCTGACAGGTCTCTAGCAGGTTCCGCTAGTGGTGCCAGACTTTCTAATTTAGAGTAATGAGCCTACCTTCTGACAGATCTCTAGCAGGTTCCGCTAACGGTGCCAGACTCTCTAATTTAGAGTAATGAGCCTACCTTCTGACAGATCTCTAGCAGGTTCCGCTAGTGGTGTTAGACTCTCTAATTTAGAGTAATGAGCCTACCTTCTGACAGATCTCTAGCAGGTTCTGCTAGTGGTGCCAGACTCTCTAATTTAGAGTAATGAGCCTACCTTCTGACAGATCTCTAGCCGGTTCTGCTAACGGTGCCAGACTCTCTAATTTAGAGTAATGAGCCTACCTTCTGACAGGTCTCTAGCAGGTTCCGCTAGTGGTGCCAGACTTTCTAATTTAGAGTAATGAGCCTACCTTCTGACAGATCTCTAGCAGGTTCCGCTAACGGTGCCAGACTCTCTAATTTAGAGTAATGAGCCTACCTTCTGACAGATCTCTAGCAGGTTCCGCTAGTGGTGTTAGACTCTCTAATTTAGAGTAATGAGCCTACCTTCTGACAGATCTCTAGCAGGTTCTGCTAGTGGTGCCAGACTCTCTAATTTAGAGTAATGAGCCTACCTTCTGACAGATCTCTAGCCGGTTCTGCTAACGGTGCCAGACTCTCTAATTTAGAGTAATGAGCCTACCTTCTGACAGATCTCTAGCAGGTTCCGCTAGTGGTGCCAGACTCTCTAATTTAGAGTAATGAGCCTACCTTCTGACAGGTCTCTTGCAGGTTCCCATAGTGGTGTCAGACTATCTAATTTAGAGTAATGAGCCTACCTTCTGACAGATCTCTAGCAGGTTCCGCTAACGGTGCCAGACTCTCTAATTTAGAGTAATGAGCCTACCTTCTGACAGATCTCTAGCTGGTTCCGCTAACGGTGCCAGACTCTCTAATTTAGAGTAATGAGCCTACCTTCTGACAGATCTCTAGCAGGTTCCGCTAACGGTGCCAGACTATCTAATTTAGAGTAATGAGCCTACCTTCTGACAGATCTCTAGCCGGTTCCGATAACGGTGCCAGACTCTATAATTTAGAGTAATGAGCCTACCTTCTGACAGATCTCTAACAGGTTCCGCTAGTGGTGCCAAACTCTCTAATTTAGAGTAATGAGCCTACCTACTGACAGATCTCGAGCAGGTTCCGCTAACGGTGCCAGACTCTCTAATTTAGAGTAATGAGCCTACCTTCTGACAGATCTCTAGCAGGTTCCGCTAACGGTGCCAGACTCTCTAATTTAGAGTAATGAGCCTACCTTCTGACAGATCTCTAGCAGGTTCCGCTAACGGTGCCAGACTCTCTAATTTAGAGTAATGAGCCTACCTTCTGACAGATCTCTAGCCGGTTCTGCTAGTGGTGCCAGACTCTATAATTTAGAGTAATGAGCCTACCTTCTGACAGATCTCTAACAGGTTCCGCTAACGGTGCCAGACTCTCTAATTTAGAGTAATGAGCCTACCTTCTGACAGATCTATAGCTGGTTCCGCTAACGGTGCCAGACTCTCTAATTTAGAGTAATGAGCCTACCTTCTGACAGATCTCTAGCCGGTTCCGCTAACGGTGCCAGACTCTCTAATTTAGAGTAATGAGCCTACCTTCTGACAGATCTCTAGAAGGTTCCGCTAACGGTGCCAGACTCTCTAATTTAGAGTAATGAGCCTACCTTCTGACAGATCTCTAGCCGGTTCCGCTAACGGTGCCAGATTCTCTAATTTAGAGTAATGAGCCTACCTTCTGACAGATCTCTAGCAGGTTCCGCTAACGGTGCCAGACTCTCTAATTTAGAGTAATGAGCCTACCTTCTGACAGATCTCTAGCCGGTTCCGCTAACGGTGCCAGACTCTCTAATTTAGAGTAATGAGCCTACCTTCTGACAGATCTCTAGCCGGTTCAGCTAACGGTGCCAGACTCTCTAAGTTAGAGTAATGAGCCTACCTTCTGACAGATCTCTAGCCGGTTCTGCTAACGGTGCCAGACTCTCTAATTTAGAGTAATGAGCCTACCTTCTGACAGATCTCTAGCCGGTTCCGCTAACGGTGCCAGACTCTCTAATTTAGAGTAATGAGCCTACCTTCTGACAGATCTCTAGCCGGTTCCGCTAACGGTGCCAGACTCTCTAATTTAGAGTAATGAGCCTACCTTCTGACAGATCTCTAGCCGGTTCCGCTAACGGTGCCAGACTCTCTAATTTAGAGTAATGAGCCTACCTTCTGACAGATCTCTAGCCAGACTCTCTAATTTAGAGTAATGAGCCTACCTTCTGACAGATCTCTAGCCGGTTCCGCTCACGGTGCCAGACTCTCTAATTTAGAGTAATGAGCCTACCTTCTGACAGATCTCTAGCAGGTTCCGCTAACGGTGCCAGACTCTCTAATTTAGAGTAATGAGCCTACCTTCTGACAGATCTCTAGCAAGTTCCGCTAACAGTGCCAGACTCTCTAATTTAGAGTAATGAGCCTACCTTCTGACAGATCTCTAGCAGGTTCCGCTAACGGTGCCAGACTCTCTAATTTAGAGTAATGAGCCTACCTTCTGACAGATCTCTAGCCGGTTCCGCTAACGGTGCCAGACTCTCTAATTTAGAGTAATGAGCCTACATTCTGACAGATCTCTAGCCGGTTCCGCTAACGGTGCCAGACTCTCTAATTTAGAGTAATGAGCCTACCTTCTGACAGATCTCTAGAAGGTTCCGCTAACGGTGCCAGACTCTCTAATTTAGAGTAATGAGCCTACCTTCTGACAGATCTCTAGCAGGTTCCGCTAACGGTGCCAGACTCTCTAATTTAGAGTAATGAGCCTACCTTCTGACAGATCTCTAGCCGGTTCCGCTAACGGTGCCAGACTCTCTAATTTAGAGTAATGAGCCTACCTTCTGACAGATCTCTAGCCGGTTCCGCTAGTGGTGCCAGACTCTCTAATTTAGAGTAATGAGCCTACCTTCTGACAGATCTCTAGCCGGTTCCGATAGTGGTCCCAGACTCTCTAATTTAGAGTAATGAGCCTACCTTCTGACAGATCTCTAGCCGGTTCCGCTAACGGTGCCAGACTCTCTAATTTAGAGTAATGAGCCTACCTTCTGACAGATCTCTAACAGGTTCCGCTAACGGTGCCAGACTCTCTAATTTAGAGTAATGAGCCTACCTTCTGACAGATCTCTAGCAGGTTCCGCTAACGGTGCCAGACTCTCTAATTTAGAGTAATGAGCCTACCTTCTGACAGATCTCTAGCCGGTTCCGCTAACGGTGCCAGACTCTCTAATTTAGAGTAATGAGCCTACCTTCTGACAGATCTCTAGCAGGTTCCGCTAACGGTGCCAGACTCTCTAATTTAGAGTAATGAGCCTACCTTCTGACAGATCTCTAGCCGGTTCTGCTAGTGGTGCCAGACTCTCTAATTTAGAGTAATGAGCCTACCTTCTGACAGATCTCTAGCCGGTTCTGCTAACGGTGCCAGACTCTCTAATTTAGAGTAATGAGCCTACCTTCTGACAGATCTCTAGCAGGTTCCGATAACGGTGCCAGGCTCTCTAATTTAGAGTAATGAGCCTACCTTCTGACAGATCTCTAGCCGGTTCTGCTAACGGTGCCAGACTCTCTAATTTAGAGTAATGAGCCTACCTTCTGACAGATCTCTAGCAGGTTCCGATAACGGTGCCAGGCTCTCTAATTTAGAGTAATGAGCCTACCTTCTGACAGATCTCTAGCAGGTTCCGCTAGTGGTGCCAGACTCTCTAATTTAGAGTAATGAGCCTACCTTCTGACAGATCTCTAGCAGGTTCCGCTAACGGTGCCAGGCTCTCTAATTTAGAGTAATGAGCCTACCTTCTGACAGATCTCTAGCCGGTTCCGCTAACGGTGCCAGACTCTCTAATTTAGAGTAATGAGCCTACCTTCTGACAGATCTCTAGAAGGTTCCGCTAACGGTGCCAGACTCTCTAATTTAGAGTAATGAGCCTACCTTCTGACAGATCTCTAGCCGGTTCCGCTAACGGTGCCAGATTCTCTAATTTAGAGTAATGAGCCTACCTTCTGACAGATCTCTAGCAGGTTCCGCTAACGGTACCAGACTCTCTAATTTAGAGTAATGAGCCTACCTTCTGACAGATCTCTAGCCGGTTCCGCTAACGGTGCCAGACTCTCTAATTTAGAGTAATGAGCCTACCTTCTGACAGATCTCTAGCCGGTTCAGCTAACGGTGCCAGACTCTCTAAGTTAGAGTAATGAGCCTACCTTCTGACAGATCTCTAGCCGGTTCCGCTAACGGTGCCAGACTCTCTAATTTAGAGTAATGAGCCTACCTTCTGACAGATCTCTAGCCGGTTCCGCTAACGGTGCCAGACTCTCTAATTTAGAGTAATGAGCCTACCTTCTGACAGATCTCTAGCCGGTTCCGCTAACGGTGCCAGACTCTCTAAGTTAGAGTAATGAGCCTACCTTCTGACAGATCTCTAGCCGGTTCCGCTAACGGTGCCAGACTCTCTAATTTAGAGTAATGAGCCTACCTTCTGACAGATCTCTAGCAGGTTCCGCTAACGGTGCCAGACTCTCTAATTTAGAGTAATGAGCCTACCTTCTGACAGATCTCTAGCAGGTTCCGCTAGTGGTGCCAGACTCTCTAATATAGAGTAATGAGCCTACCTTCTGACAGATCTCTAGCAGGTTCCGCTAACAGTGCCAGACTCTCTAATTTAGAGTAATGAGCCTACCTTCTGACAGATCTCTAGCAGGTTCCTCTAACGGTGCCAGACTCTCTAATTTAGAGTAATGAGCCTACCTTCTGACAGATCTCTAGCCGGTTCCGCTAACGGTGCCAGACTCTCTAATTTAGAGTAATGAGCCTACATTCTGACAGATCTCTAGCCGGTTCCGCTAACGGTGCCAGACTCTCTAATTTAGAGTAATGAGCCTACCTTCTGACAGATCTCTAGAAGGTTCCGCTAACGGTGCCAGACTCTCTAATTTAGAGTAATGAGCCTACCTTCTGACAGATCTCTAGCCGGTTCCGCTAACGGTGCCAGACTCTCTAATTTAGAGTAATGAGCCTACCTTCTGACAGATCTCTAGCAGGTTCCGCTAACGGTGCCAGACTCTCTAATTTAGAGTAATGAGCCTACCTTCTGACAGATCTCTAGCCGGTTCCGCTAGTGGTGCCAGACTCTCTAATATAGAGTAATGAGCCTACCTTCTGACAGATCTCTAGCAGGTTCCGCTAACAGTGCCAGACTCTCTAATTTAGAGTAATGAGCCTACCTTCTGACAGATCTCTAGCAGGTTCCGCTAACGGTGCCAGACTCTCTAATTTAGAGTAATGAGCCTACCTTCTGACAGATCTCTAGCCGGTTCCGCTAACGGTGCCAGACTCTCTAATTTAGAGTAATGAGCCTACATTCTGACAGATCTCTAGCCGGTTCCGCTAACGGTGCCAGACTCTCTAATTTAGAGTAATGAGCCTACCTTCTGACAGATCTCTAGAAGGTTCCGCTAACGGTGCCAGACTCTCTAATTTAGAGTAATGAGCCTACCTTCTGACAGATCTCTAGCAGGTTCCGCTAACGGTGCCAGACTCTCTAATTTAGAGTAATGAGCCTACCTTCTGACAGATCTCTAGCCGGTTCCGCTAACGGTGCCAGACTCTCTAATTTAGAGTAATGAGCCTACCTTCTGACAGATCTCTAGCCGGTTCCGCTAGTGGTGCCAGACTCTCTAATTTAGAGTAATGAGCCTACCTTCTGACAGATCTCTAGCCGGTTCCGATAGTGGTCCCAGACTCTCTAATTTAGAGTAATGAGCCTACCTTCTGACAGATCTCTAGCCGGTTCCGCTAACGGTGCCAGACTCTCTAATTTAGAGTAATGAGCCTACCTTCTGACAGATCTCTAACAGGTTCCGCTAACGGTGCCAGACTCTCTAATTTAGAGTAATGAGCCTACCTTCTGACAGATCTCTAGCAGGTTCCGCTAACGGTGCCAGACTCTCTAATTTAGAGTAATGAGCCTACCTTCTGACAGATCTCTAGCCGGTTCCGCTAACGGTGCCAGACTCTCTAATTTAGAGTAATGAGCCTACCTTCTGACAGATCTCTAGCAGGTTCCGCTAACGGTGCCAGACTCTCTAATTTAGAGTAATGAGCCTACCTTCTGACAGATCTCTAGCCGGTTCTGCTAGTGGTGCCAGACTCTCTAATTTAGAGTAATGAGCCTACCTTCTGACAGATCTCTAGCCGGTTCTGCTAACGGTGCCAGACTCTCTAATTTAGAGTAATGAGCCTACCTTCTGACAGATCTCTAGCAGGTTCCGATAACGGTGCCAGGCTCTCTAATTTAGAGTAATGAGCCTACCTTCTGACAGATCTCTAGCCGGTTCTGCTAACGGTGCCAGACTCTCTAATTTAGAGTAATGAGCCTACCTTCTGACAGATCTCTAGCAGGTTCCGATAACGGTGCCAGGCTCTCTAATTTAGAGTAATGAGCCTACCTTCTGACAGATCTCTAGCAGGTTCCGCTAGTGGTGCCAGACTCTCTAATTTAGAGTAATGAGCCTACCTTCTGACAGATCTCTAGCAGGTTCCGCTAACGGTGCCAGGCTCTCTAATTTAGAGTAATGAGCCTACCTTCTGACAGATCTCTAGCCGGTTCCGCTAACGGTGCCAGGCTCTCTAATTTAGAGTAATGAGCCTACCTTCTGACAGATCTCTAGCCGGTTCCGCTAACGGTGCCAGACTCTCTAATTTAGAGTAATGAGCCTACCTTCTGACAGATCTCTAGCCGGTTCCGCTAACGGTGCCAGACTCTCTAATTTAGAGTAATGAGCCAACCTTCTGACAGATCTCTAGCCGGTTCCGCTAACGGTGCCAGACTCTCTAATTTAGAGTGATGAGCCTACCTTCTGACAGATCTCTAGCCGGTTCCGCTAACGGTGCCAGACTCTCTAATTTAGAGTAATGAGCCTACCTTCTGACAGATCTCTAGCCGGTTCCGCTAACGGTGCCAGACTCTCTAATTTAGAGTAATGAGCCTACCTTCTGACAGATCTCTAGCCGGTTCCGCTAACGGTGCCAGACTCTCTAATTTAGAGTAATGAGCCTACCTTCTGACAGTTCTCTAGCCGGTTCCGCTAACGGTGCCAGACTCTCTAATTTAGAGTAATGAACCTACCTTCTGACAGATCTCTAGCCGGTTCCGCTAACGGTGCCAGACTCTCTAATTTAGAGTAATGAGCCTACCTTCTGACAGATCTCTAGCCGGTTCCGATAACGGTGCCAGACTCTCTAATTTAGAGTAATGCAGGGCTGGCGATCTAGAAAATCCAGGAGGGCTATTAATAGCCCTCCTAGATATGCCTAGGAGGGCTATAGCCCTCCTCAACTTTTAAAGTTATGATTTATTTTATCTGAGTTACTACTGCCGTTAGTTTGTCTATTTTTGATGTTGTATAACTCCATCTAAATTAAAAAAAAATTTATGTGGAAACTTAGAGTTGTGAATGTCAAAATCCCCCACAGTAATTATGGTATGGTGAATATTTAACTATGTTTTATATGTTATGATAATTTATATGAACAAGAAACAAAAGGTAATAGTGTTTGTACTCAACAATTTGTCAGTCGGTGTCCAACCCATGCAACGGAATTGGGTGAGTTTGTCCACGTTAAAAGCATTCTCCATGAAAGTGTAATTTTACATAAAATACACAATCAAGAACAATATTAAATCCAGTATATTTGCACTTGAATATTGACTGCTTTTTCTCTCAATGTAAATTAATCATATTCCATTGCCGATCACAGACTGCTGCTTGCAGCAGTCAAGTCGCTATCTATAGATTTACTGGGTGTTTGCAATTGGGGACATAGAAAATAGTTTCTGAACTTTAATAATTGAATAACAGTGTAAACTAGAATACGTGGATATATTTAGCTAATTATATTAAAATATTGTCAATCGAAGCGATAAAAGACGGCTGCAAGCTAAATACAATTTTCACTGATAGGAACCGGAAACGGAACGCAAGGTTGAACTTAATTGGGACAGTGACATTTGGTTCTCACTATCCACAAACATGTGTTCATTTTATCCAGTGAAAAATATTGTAAGCGCAATCTTATGAAGAGAAATAATTTATTTTGGTCATAAAATGTGTGAGAATCGATCAAAAGATCAGATTTACGAAACAGTTCGTTCCGGAATTTACTGATTCCGCTATAATTCCCATTTGACATTACCGTCAGGTCACGCATGCGCAGAGTCCCCACACTGTACAATATAATTACGATTTCGATGCAGTATTTTACTCATTAAACACAATAAAATAACTAAATAATAAATGTCCTATCGACTATCGTAGACGAGGCGGGCTATAAAAAGCCCGCCTTGGAAAATTCTAGGCGGGCTGTAGGCGGGCAGCCCGCCAGCCCGCCTTAAGATTTCCAGGCCTGGTAATGAGCCTACCTTCTGACAGATCTCTAGCCGGTTCCGCTAACGGTGCCAGACTCTCTAATTTAGAGTAATGAGCCTACCTTCTGACAGATCTCTAGCCGGTTCCGCTAACGGTGCCAGACTCTCTAATTTAGAGTAATGAGCCTACCTTCTGACAGATCTCTAGCCGGTTCCGCTAACGGTGCCAGACTCTCTAATTTAGAGTAATGAGCCTACCTTCTGACAGATCTCTAGCCGGTTCCGCTAACGGTGCCAGACTCTCTAATTTAGAGTAATGAGCCTACCTTCTGACAGATCTCTAGCCGGTTCCGCTAACGGTGCCAGACTCTCTAATTTAGAGTAATGAGCCTACCTTCTGACAGATCTCTAGCAGGTTCCGCTAACGGTGCCAGACTCTCTAATTTAGAGTAATGAGCCTACCTTCTGACAGATCTCTAGCAGGTTCCGCTAGTGGTGCCAGACTCTCTAATTTAGAGTAATGAGCCTACCTTCTGACAGATCTCTAGCCGGTTCCGCTAACGGTGCCAGACTCTCTAATTTAGAGTAATGAGCCTACCTTCTGACAGATCTCTAGCCGGTTCCGCTAACGGTGCCAGACTCTCTAATTTAGAGTAATGAGCCTACCTTCTGACAGATCTCTAGCAGGTTCCGCTAGTGGTGCCAGACTCTCTAATTTAGAGTAATGAGCCTACCTTCTGACAGATCTCTAGCCGGTTCCGCTAACGGTGCCAGACTCTCTAATTTAGAGTAATGAGCCTACCTTCTGACAGATCTCTAGCAGGTTCCGCTAGTGGTGCCAGACTCTCTAATTTAGAGTAATGAGCCTACCTTCTGACAGATCTCTAGCCGGTTCCGCTAACGGTGCCAGACTCTCTAATTTAGAGTAATGAGCCTACCTTCTGACAGATCTCTAGCAGGTTCCGCTAACGGTGCCAGACTCTCTAATTTAGAGTAATGAGCCTACCTTCTGACAGATCTCTAGCAGGTTCCGCTAACGGTGCCAGACTCTCTAATTTAGAGTAATGAGCCTACCTTCTGACAGATCTCTAGCAGGTTCCGCTAGTGGTGCCAGACTCTCTAATTTAGAGTAATGAGCCTACCTTCTGACAGATCTCTAACAGGTTCCGCTAACGGTGCCAGACTCTCTAATTTAGAGTAATGAGCCTACCTTCTGACAGATCTCTAACAGGTTCCGCTAACGGTGCCAGACTATCTAATTTAGAGTAATGAGCCTACCTTCTGACAGATCTCTAACAGGTTCCGCTAACGGTGCCAGACTCTCTAATTTAGAGTAATGAGCCTACCTTCTGACAGATCTATAGCAGGTTCCGCTAGTGGTGCCAGACTCTCTAATTTAGAGTAATGAGCCTACCTTCTGACAGATCTCTAGCCGGTTCCGCTAGTGGTGCCAGACTCTCTAATTTAGAGTAATGAGCCTACCTTCTGACAGATCTCTAGCCGGTTCCGCTAACGGTGCCAGACTCTCTAATTTAGAGTAATGAGCCTACCTTCTGACAGATCTATAGCAGGTTCCGCTAGTGGTGCCAGACTCTCTAATTTAGAGTAATGATCCTACCTTCTGACAGATCTCTAGCAGGTACCGCTAACGGTGCCAGACTCTCTAATTTAGAGTAATGAGCCTACCTTCTGACAGATCTCTAGCCGGTTCTGCTAGTGGTGCCAGACTCTCTAATTTAGAGTAATGAGCCTACCTTCTGACAGATCTCTAGCCGGTTCTGCTAACGGTGCCAGACTCTCTAATTTAGAGTAATGAGCCTACCTTCTGACAGATCTCTAGCCGGTTCCGCTAACGGTGCCAGACTCTCTAATTTAGAGTAATGAGCCTACCTTCTGACAGATCTCTAGCAGGTTCTGTTAACGGTGCCAGACTCTCTAATTTAGAGTAATGAGCCTACCTTCTGACAGATCTCTAGCCGGTTCCGCTAACGGTGCCAGACTCTCTAATTTAGAGTAATGAGCCTACCTTCTGACAGATCTCTAGCCGGTTCCGCTAACGGTGCCAGACTCTCTAATTTAGAGTAATGAGCCTACCTTCTGACAGATCTCTAGCCGGTTCCGCTAACGGTGCCAGACTCTCTAATTTAGAGTAATGAGCCTACCTTCTGACAGATCTCTAGCCGGTTCCGCTAGTGGTGCCCGACTCTCTAATTTAGAGTAATGAGCCTACCTTCTGACAGATCTCTAGCCGGTTCCGCTAACGGTGCCAGACTCTCTAATTTAGAGTAATGAGCCTACCTTCTGACAGATCTCTAGCCGGTTCTGCTAACGGTGCCAGACTCTCTAATTTAGAGTAATGAGCCTACCTTCTGACAGATCTCTAGCAGGTTCCGCTAGTGGTGCCAGACTCTCTAATTTAGAGTAATGAGCCTACCTTCTGACAGATCTCTAGCCGGTTCCGCTAGTGGTGCCAGACTCTCTAATTTAGAGTAATGAGCCTACCTTCTGACAGATCTCTAGCAGGTTCTGCTAGTGGTGCCAGACTCTCTAATTTAGAGTAATGAGCCTACCTTCTGACAGATCTCTAGCCGGTTCCGCTAGTGGTGCCAGACTCTCTAATTTAGAGTAATGAGCCTACCTTCTGACAGATCTCTAGAAGGTTCCGCTAGTGGTGCCAGACTCTCTAATTTAGAGTAATAAGCCTACCTTCTGACAGATCTCTAGCAGGTTCCGCTAACGGTGCCAGACTCTCTAATTTAGAGTAATGAGCCTACCTTCTGACAGATCTCTAGCCGGTTCCGCTAGTGGTGCCAGACTCTCTAATTTAGAGTAATGAGCCTACCTTCTGACAGATCTCTAGCCGGTTCCGCTAACGGTGCCAGACTCTCTAATTTAGAGTAATGAGCCTACCTTCTGACAGATCTCTAGCCGGTTCCGCTAACGGTGCCAGACTCTCTAATTTAGAGTAATGAGCCTACCTTCTGACAGATCTCTAGCCGGTTCCGCTAACGGTGCCAGACTCTCTAATTTAGAGTAATGAGCCTACCTTCTGACAGATCTCTAGCTGGTTCCGCTAACGGTGCCAGACTCTCTAATTTAGAGTAATGAGCCTACCTTCTGACAGATCTCTAGCTGGTTCCGCTAACGGTGCCAGACTCTCTAATTTAGAGTAATGAGCCTACCTTCTGACAGATCTCTAGCCGGTTCCGCTAACGGTGCCAGACTCTCTAATTTAGAGTAATGAGCCTACCTTCTGACAGATCTCTAGCAGGTTCAGCTAACGGTGCCAGACTCTCTAATTTAGAGTAATGAGCCTACCTTCTGACAGATCTCTAGCAGGTTCAGCTAACGGTGCCAGACTCTCTAATTTAGAGTAATGAGCCTACCTTCTGACAGATCTCTAGCAGGTTCAGCTAACGGTGCCAGACTCTCTAATTTAGAGTAATGAGCCTACCTTCTGACAGATCTCTAGCAGGTTCAGCTAACGGTGCCAGACTCTCTAATTTAGAGTAATGAGCCTACCTTCTGACAGATCTCTAGCAGGTTCTGCTAGTGGTGCCAGACTCTCTAATTTAGAGTAATGAGCCTACCTTCTGACAGATCTCTAGCAGGTTCCGCTAACGGTGCCAGACTCTCTAATTTAGAGTAATGAGCCTACCTTCTGACAGATCTCTAGCCGGTTCCGCTAACGGTGCCAGACTCTCTAATTTAGAGTAATGAGCCTACCTTCTGACAGATCTCTAGCCGGTTCCGCTAACGGTGCCAGACTCTCTAATTTAGAGTAATGAGCCTACCTTCTGACAGATCTCTAGCCGGTTCCGCTAACGGTGCCAGACTCTCTAATTTAGAGTAATGAGCCTACCTTCTGACAGATCTCTAGCCGGTTCCGCTAACGGTGCCAGACTCTCTAATTTAGAGTAATGAGCCTACCTTCTGACAGATCTCTAGCCGGTTCCGCTAACGGTGCCAGACTCTCTAATTTAGAGTAATGAGCCTACCTTCTGACAGATCTCTAGCCGGTTCCGCTAACGGTGCCAGACTCTCTAATTTAGAGTAATGAGCCTACCTTCTGACAGATCTCTAGCCGGTTCCGCTAACGGTGCCAGACTCTCTAATTTAGAGTAATGAGCCTACCTTCTGACAGATCTCTAGCCGGTTCCGCTAACGGTGCCAGACTCTCTAATTTAGAGTAATGAGCCTACCTTCTGACAGATCTCTAACAGGTTCCGATAACGGTGCCAGACTCTCTAATTTAGAGTAATGAGCCTACCTTCTGACAGATCTCTAGCCGGTTCCGATAGTGGTGCCAGACTCTCTAATTTAGAGTAATGAGCCTACCTTCTGACAGATCTCTAGCCGGTTCCGCTAACGGTGCCAGACTATCTAATTTAGAGTAATGAGCCTACCTTCTGACAGATCTCTAGCCGGTTCCGCTAACGGTGCCAGACTCTCTAATTTAGAGTAATGAGCCTACCTTCTGACAGATCTCTAGCCGGTTCCGCTAACGGTGCCAGACTCTCTAATTTAGAGTAATGAGCCTACCTTCTGACAGATCTCTAGCCGGTTCCGCTAACGGTGCCAGACTCTCTAATTTAGAGTAATGAGCCTACCTTCTGACAGATCTCTAGCCGGTTCCGCTAACGGTGCCAGACTCTCTAATTTAGAGTAATGAGCCTACCTTCTGACAGATCTCTAGCCGGTTCCGCTAACGGTGCCAGACTCTCTAATTTAGCTCCATGGTACAGTTCCTTTTCCTTTCTTTTGATCTTACTTTCGCCGAATCGACTTCCTATCAGTGTTTCTGTGTCGTCTGAACTAACATAAGACTGCTCAGAGAACATGTCGCCATTCTCGACAACGCTCTTGTTTGTCGATGAAACCTTCATTTTCTCTGTTTTCTCTCTTCTTATTGGCACATTCCCTATAATAATTATAAAAGACAGTGTAATTAGCAATATAACGTACAGGGAGCCCCAAACAAGCAGATCAGAAGATAGTGAGCAGCGCATGCTTATGTCTGCATTGAGCTTCATATGCTGTGTGATGTCATGACCTCTAACAGGACGCAAACAAACATGGAGATGTTTATCGCTATAAAACTGGGGGTTTCTAATCGAAATCAGAAGAGCATCGCTCGGGCGACAATTGAACTTACTCGGGCGACAACCGAACATACAGGGTGGGAATAGGAGCGAAGACATAACTCACAGTTCTCACTATTTTGCTGGCTTATTTTTGGCAACAAAATGATCAGGAAACATGTCCCAGTTGATGCTAGAGCTAAACATGAACATAATATGTTATTAAACTTACCTTATATCTGTTTTCTTAAAGTTTTTTGTTGGTAAATTTGTAAATTGCTTGGTCGACAAGCGAAATAACTCACAACAGAATCGGCATTTGCTCAGATGGAATGACTTTTTGAAGAACAGATCCCCCACAGTGGATATCCATGCATACTTCAAATGTTAAATTGCTGTTTTCAAATAACGTTTTTGCTGTCAAACTAATTTAATGTCCTTTAATTTAATAGTGCTCTACTTATCCATTATTATAAAAATGTCATTCATTTTGCATTACACTAATTATATTTCTAACATTTAACAATGAGAACAAGGTAAGTTCTTTTGGGTGCTCCTGCATAAGCACTCTGTAAAATTAATTACTGTATTACAAGCTGGGATAAATTACCTGGTTTAAAGGTACTCAATCCTATTGAATGGTCCCCATAGAATCAGATTCCAACAACAACATTTTTAGAAATGCCGCTTCAGTTAACAGAATCGATTAATTGCCCAAAAATAATACTAACGACTGTCAACTATAGTATAAAATTGCCCGAAACGTGTTATTTATCAACATGATGTTCGACAAAATTTGACCTTATTATAAACAGAAAGCCTCTTGATTTTAGATTTATCCATCTTCATCCGCAATTTGGTCCGAAACCGTCGGCTCATCGACTTTACTGGGCCACTAATAATTCTCGAATGTGAAAAATAATAGATTTCAAAAATCGATATCTAATAACTCTGAGCTTTGATAGGTGGGTTCCTCGACTCAAATCAAATATATTTAATTCCTGAATCCAAATAAATAGCAATTGATGGGCGCTTAAACGGATTATGCATCTTCAAGCCTTGAAATAGGGTGTCTGTCATTTGCAGAATGAGGTCCCCAGAGGGTGAATTTAGTGATGCTACCCCGCATAGCGGGCTAGCATCACCAAATTCACCCTCTGGGGACCTCATTCTGCTTACACCTCAGCAGAATGAGGTTCCCAGAGGGTGAATTTGGTGATGCTAGCCCGTTATGTGGGGTAGCATCACTAAATTCACCCTCTGGGGACCCCATTCTGCAAATGACAGACACACTATTTAAAGGCTTGTGCATCTTTAAACATATTTATTTGCTCAAACATACCTGTGTTTAAACAAAGTACATATGACAAAGTAAACTGGAGGACAAGTGCTAAAAGAGGTCCCCTCCTCTTCTACATTACCTACCAACAGCTAAACAACATGCCACGATAACATACCTGCTGAGAGCCCGTCGACAAGCCGCGAGCCTTTACCAAGTCGGTCACATAGCAGTGCGATGTGTTTCTTAACTTTAATTGTGTCCGGTGGTATGGATAGCGGAATGGGATTTACTGTCTGGTCCTTCGTCGTTTTGGCAAGGACTGTTCTCAGCAGATGAGTAATGGCAGCATCCACCGATTCCTCCCAACCCTGAAGAAAAATAAATCAAATGACACGAACAGATATACCATCCACCGATTCCTCCCAACCCTGAAGAAAAATAAATCAAATGATACAATGTGAAGAGACATCAACAGCAAACAGAAAAATTAAATGTCATTTAACCCTTTCAAAACTAAAGCATCATTGATGAGTAGTTATCCCTTAGGAAATGTTCAGATAATAAGTTTAACCCTTTCTATACTAAAGCATCATTGACGAGTAGTTATCCCATAGGAAATGTTCAGATAATAAGTTTAACCCTTTCTATACTAAAGCATCATTGACGAGTAGTTATCCCATAGGAAATGTTCAGATAATAAGTTTAACCCTTTCTATACTAAAGCATCATTGACGAGTAGTTATCCCATAGGAAATGTTCAGATAATAAGTTTAACCCTTTCTATACTAAAGCATCATTGACGAGTAGTTATCCCATAGGAAATGTTCAGATAATAAGTTTAACCCTTTCTATACTAAAGCATCATTGATGAGTAGATATCCCATAGGAAATGTTCAGATAATAAGTTTAACCCTTTCTATACCAAAGCATCATTGATGAGTAGTTATCCCATAGGAAATGTTCAGATAATAAGTTTAACCCTTTATATACCAACGCATCATTAATGAGTAGTTATCCCATAGGAAATGTTCAGATAATAAGTTTAACCCTTTCTATACCAAAGCATCATTGATGAGTAGTTATCTCCCATAGGAAATGTTCAGATAATAAGTTTAACCCTTTCTATACCAAAGCATCATTGATGAGTAGTTATCACATATGAAATGTTCAGATAATAAGTTTAACCCTTTCAAAACAAAAGCTTCATTGATGAGTAGTTATCTCATAGAAAATGTTCAGATAATAAGTTTAACCCTTTCTATACCAAAGCATCATTGATGAGTAGTTATCACATATGAAATGTTCAGATAATAAGTTTAACCCTTTCAAAACACAAGACAGTCAATGACTGTGGGGTCGCTCACCAGACTGCAAAGACTGATAAGACTGGGACTCTGGAGACCACAACAGTCAGAACTTTTCATAATCACTTTAAAAGTAGTAGATATCTAAAGAGTTAAATCTAAAACAAAATTTGGAGTTATGTCCCTGGTCCCGCCCACATTTGACCCAGTGACCTGATTTGAACAAATCTGAACCCCAGTCACCCAAGGATCCTTCATACCAAATATGAACCCATATAGCCTGATGGTATTTGAGAAGAAGTCACTTTAAGAATACTATGGAGGGAAAGAGTTATGGCCCTGGCTTCGCAACTATTTCAAGTAAACTCATTTGAACAGATCTGAATGTGAGTCACCTATGGAACATCCACACCAAATATGAAACCATTCGGTCTTATTGTTCTGAAGATGTTTAAAAGAATTACTATGGTGGGAAAGAGTTATGGCCCTGGCTTCGCAACTATTTGACCCAGTGACCGCATTTGAACAAATCTGAATGAGAATCACGTAGGGAACATCCACACCAAATATGAACCCATTTGGTCTTATGGTTCCAGAGGAGAAGATGTTCAAATAATTGTTGTCGGACGGATGGACGGACAGACGATGGACGGACGAGGAGTGATGACTATAGCTCCGCCGGAGCACAGGTAGGGCGGCTGGTTGATAATTAAATCTCTTATCTCCGCCCCTATTTGAACAAACGTGAATCCCCATCTATGAGATCCATTCATTTGGTAATTTCAGACATTAGATTTTAAGAGTTGAACTGAACTGATTTTCCTAAAATGACCCCAAATCTGAAAAAATCTAAACCCCAGTCACCGAAGGACCATCCATACCAAACATAATCTAAATAGTCCAGATGGTTCTTGAGAAGAAATTGTTTTAAGAATTACTATGGAAGGAAAGAGTTATGGCCCTGACTTCTCACATATTTGACCTGATGAACTCATTTGAACAAATCTGAATGTTAGTCACCTGGGGGACATCCACACCTAAATATATAAACCCATTTGGTCTTTAATATGTATCTGGAGAAGAAAACAATTGATGGACGGATAGAGACATAATGACAGATGGATGGATGGGAGAACAGTCTGACATAGAGACTAAATTCAATCCAATATACCCCCCAAGTTTTCTTTGCAAAATCCGGGTATAATGATTTCAACTGGATACTGGTGGTTAAGAACATAATATTCGAACAGACAAGCCTGAACATAGTGTCTGACATTTGCAGAATGAGGTCACCAAAGGGTGAATTTAATGACACAATCCTGCAATGCGGGCTAGCATCACCAAATTCACCCTCTGGGGACCTGATTCTGTGTAGGCCTCAACTGCTATGGGAGACATAGCATTAGATTGAAGTTCTCCAGTTAAAGTTGGTGATGTGCACCCATTGGGCACCTCAATTATGCATTTTATATTCACAAATTAGGGGATATAGAAACTAAACAGAAGGGCTAAAGTAAGTAAAAATGTCAATTTAAGTGCCTATTTACTTCCCAGAAGATGAGGCCTAAGCAGAATGAGGACCCTGGCTAGTGTATTTGGTGATGCTAGACTGCTGTGCAGGGTAGCATAACTAAATTCACCCTCTGGGGACCTCATTCTGCAAATTCCAGATAGAAGACAAATTTAATCCAATATATACCCCCCCCCCCCCCCCCATTTTTCTTTGAATATTAGTCGTATGATTTCATCTGGATAAGTGGTGATTAAAACAATAATATGAAATGGCCAAACCTGAATTTAGTATGTCTGACATTTGCAGAATTAGGTCCCAAAAATGTGGATTTAATGACAATATTCTGTAAGGCAGGCTAGCATCACCAAATTCATCCTCAATCTGATTAGGCCTCAATGGCCAATAAAACCAAGGAACAGATTGAAGTCCTACAGTTGAAATTGGTGATACACACCCATTGAGCACCTCAATTATGCATTTTATATTCTGCAAATTAGGGGGACATTGAAACTGAACAGGTGGAAAAAGTGACTAAATCAAACTGTCAATTTGATACTTAGGATACTTCCAAGAAGATGAGGACTAAGCAGAATTAGGTCCCTGGCAGGTGTATTTGGTGATGCTAGCATGCTGTATGGAATAGGAACACTAAATTCACCATCTGGGGACCTCACTATGTAAATGTCAGACACACTATTTCCAGACTTGAAGAAATCAAAGCCATTCACAGTATCATTGAATGTCAGTCATTAAATTGCCACAGATATGTTTAGATTAGAATAATACATGTCATCTGGCCAGTTTATATAATTAATGACCTGTACCTTTACAGATATATATGCTTCTGTGGTGAGAAGAGGTATTAAATTGAGAGGTGATATGGCTTGGAAGGAATGTTGGTTGATGGCAGCGTTGGGCCTGGGCCATATGGGAGGGGGTGGTGGGGGAGGGTGGAATGTTTCCATAATTTCATTAAAGAGTAAAGTTTCATAACTCTGCAGATGTTATATATAATGGTGTCACTTTTTTTCAAATTTTAAAACATGTTTAAAAAAAAATTGTCCCAGAAGATGAGGCCTAAGCAGAATAAGGTAATTGAGGTGTATTTGGTGATGCTAGCCTGTTGTATGGGGTAGCAACACTAAATTCACCATCTGGGGACTTCATTCTGCAAATGTCAGACACACTATGTCCAGGCTTGGAGAAATGAACAACGGACTATTCCTTGTAGACTCTGGTAGTTGTTTAGCTAATGTCATGTCTTGTAATGACAGATGGTAAACTGGTCTGAAGCAAGCAGTATTCAGCAAGAGGATCGGGTGACCACACTATGATAAATTGGCTTTTTCAATAATACAGGCTAGAGTGTCCTCTTAAAAATTAATAGTGCATAGCAAAGGGGTGTGAATTATAAAGGGCCATAACTCTGTTAAAATATATCGGATCAAACCCATATTTTAACTTGATCTGTATATAAGTGTCAGAAATTCATATACCAAATTTGGTGTTGATCAGATGAAAAATGTTTGAGTAATCCTGTCTTGGATGAATTCTATATCAAAACAAGAGTGGAAGGGGTTAAATAAACAATACCAAAATCCATACAGATGAAGAACATGCTAAGAAAAATCTAGGTAAGAAATATGAGGCTGTGATGTGTCCTAAACAAAAATTAAAGGTCAAAATGCAAAAATTAAATTTTTTGTTTTTAAAGTTATGTCCCTGGCTCTGCCCCTATTTGACCCAGTGACCCCATTTGAACAAATCTGAACCCCAGTCACCCAAGGTATCTCTGTACCAAATATAAGCTAAATCGGCCAAATATTTTTTTAGAAGAAGTCATTGTAAGAATCACTATAAGTTATGGCCCTGGTTTCTCAACTAATTGACCGGGTGACCTCATTTGAACAAATCTGAACAACAGTCACCCAAGGACTCACCATACCAAATATTAGCTAAATTGGCCCAATGGTTATGGACAAGAAGTTGTTGTAAGAATTACTATGGAGGAATAGAGTTATGGTCCTTGTTTCGCAACTATTTGACCCAGTGACCTCATTTGAACAAATCTGAATGAGAGTCACCTAGGGAACATACACACCAAATATGAACCAATTCGGTATGATGGTTTAAGAGGAGAAGATGTTTTTTAAAAAGTTGACGGACAGACGGACAGACGGACGGACGGACGGACGACGGACGAGGAGTGATGACTATAGCTCCACCGGAGACTTTGTCTCAGGTGAGCTAAAAAGCTTCATTGATGAGTAGTTATCTCATAGAAAATGTTCAGATAAACCATTTCTATACTAAAGCAGCATTGATGAGCAGTTATCCCACATGAAATGTTCAGAAAGTAAGTTTAACCAATTCTATACTAAAGCATCATTGATGAGTAGATATCCCATAGAAAATGTTCAGATAGTAAATTTAACCATTTCTATACTAAAGCATCGTTGATGAGTAGTTATCCCATAGAAAATGTTCAGATAGTAAGTTTAACCATTTCTATACTAAAGCATCATTGATGAGTAGTTATCCCATAGAAAATGTTCAGATAATAAGTTTAACCATTTCTATACTAAAGCATCATTGGTGAGTAGTTATCCCATAGAAAATGTTCAGATAATAAGTTTAACCATTTCTATACTAAAGCATCATTGATGAGTAGTTATCCCATAGAAAATGTTCAGATAATAAGTTTAACCATTTCTATACTAAAGCATCATTGATGAGTAGTTATCCCATAGAAAATGTTCAGATAGTAAGTTTACCCCTTTCTATACCAAAGCATCGTTGATAAGGAAATGTTCAGATAAGGCTTGATTCTTACACGATCCTCTGAGTCTAACCAATGGACTAATGATCGAGTTAGTCCTGATTCTTACACGATCCTCTGAGTCTATCATCAATGGACAAATGGCCGAGTTAGGCTTGATTCTTATCCGATCCTCTGAGTCTTTCACCAGCGGACTAATGGTCGAGTTAGGCTTGATTCTTATCCGATCCTCGTAGTCTATCACCAATGGACTAATGGTCGAGTTAGGCTTGATTCTTACCCGATCCTCTGGGTCCATCACCAATGCACTAATGGCCGAGTTAGTCCTGATTCTTATCTGATCCTCTGAGTCTATCACCAATGGACTAATGGCCGAGTTAGGCTTGATTCTTACCTGATCCTCTGAGTCTACCACCAGTGGACTAATGGCCGAGTTGAGAACTTTGTACTCCTCTTCAGTCATGTTTAACCAGAGTTTCATGAGGAAGTTGAGTAGTCTCGTAGCGCTACCGAGATTGTTCGCAGCTTCCAACAATCCTCGTGTGTTTTCATCAACAGCATCAGCTAATGCTATCAACTGTAATACCAAAGTTACAAAATCATCAACCGCGTTGGCTAATGCTACCAACTGTAGAGACGTTACAAAAATCATCAACATAATCCGCTAATGCTACCAACTGTGAAGACAATGTTACAAAATCATAAACCACGTCAGCTAAAGCTACCAACTGTAAAGACAAAATTCAAGAATGATACAATAACGCCTAGCAGTTACCTTTGTGATATTCGAACGTTTTCGAACATAAATGTTTCGAATTTGAATTGAATATTGGGCTCGAATTGAATAACGATTTGAATATCAAATATTTTCAGGACCCTACTGGATACCAAGAAAGCTAAGTTTTTTATGTTGAAAAAAAGCCATAATCCTTGCAAAAATCATCATGATTCCAACTTTTACATCAGACCTCAAACATGGTGCAGGACATTTGCAGAATGAGGCCCCCCCCCCCCATAGGTTGAATTTAGTGATTCTACCATGCAGAATGGGCTAGTAGCCAAATTCATCCCATGGGGACCTCAATCTGCATGGCTTCATCTGCAATGGGAGACCTAGACACAGGTTTAAGATTCTAGATGGTGATGTGAACACATTGGACACTTTGATTATGCAATGTGTCATCTGCCAATTTGAGGATACAGAGAAACTAAACTAAAAAAGAAAAAGAATCTTTGTGAAGAAGTTTCTAAAGAAATTAAAAAACTTGTTACTTTGGTAATAAAGATACTTTCCAGAGAAGATAAGGCCTAAGCAGAATGAGGTCCCCAGAAGGTGAATTTTGTGATGCTAGCCCACAGTGCGGGGTAGCATCACTAAATTCACCCTCTGGGGACCTCATTCTGCAAATGTCCAGCACCATATTTTCAAGCCTTGTTATGTTGCAATAGTTAACTCAAGCTTACATATATAGAGCACTATGGATCCATGACTTTTTAGCCAAGGAAATAATTCTGGCCTGAGAATTGTTTTTAAGAATAGGCAAATTTCTGATAATTAACCGGGCTATAGAATATATTATATACCTGTCTATATGTTATTATATACCTGTCTACATGTTATTATATACCTGTCTATATGTTATTATATACCTGTCTATGTTATTATATACCTGTCTATATGTTCCTTCTAAGAGTGTGTCTAAAAATATATTATATACCTGTCTATATGTTATTATATACCTGTCTATATGTTATTATATCTGTCTATATGTTATTATATACCTGTCTATGTGTTATTATATACCTGTCTATATGTTCCTTCTAAGAGCGTGTCTAAGTTATTGATATATTATATACCTGTCTATATGTTCCTTCTAAGAGTGTGTCTAAGTTATTGATAGGACCGGGTGTCTTATCTCTTAGTTTTGTGAGAAGTCTTCGCTGAATTGCACGGAACTGTGAGGCTCGCTGAGTCAGCAATTCATTACACTGAACTGCATTCGTTCTGTACTGAAACAAAAATAAATGAGGTTACTATAAATGAGAGGTTACAAAGGTGAATTATAGATTTGTTCTCTGACAAAAAATAAAACAATATATCACAGGTATCATAAATAGAAAGTTTATAGCATAATCCTTCAGTTTAGTTGTTTTAACCCATTAAATACTCATTGACTAAATGTACATGTTCCCTTAGGAAATGTTCAGATCATAGTATATTTGTTGAACTTATTATCTGAATGTTCCCCCCCCCCCCCCAGTATAATGAATATCAATTCTTCTGCACTTGTATTATATTTCCGTACGTCTGTCGTCTGCTCATTTTGATAAAAATCTCCAAATGAATAATTGGACATTCCATTTTATTCTTTGATGACTGATGGGAGAATCCATTTAGTATAGAAACAGTTAACCTCAATGACCATCCTTATGGAAAATAGTGCATATCATTATTGAATTTAAAACATTCCACAGCCTACTGACCAACCATACTTACTTCAAAATGTGTATCAATCAGATCAAAGTATTCTTGGAGTGGGAGGTTACCAGTATAGTAGACCTGGAAGTCGCCCGTCTTGTTGTAATGGTTAGACAGACGACTAGCGAGCTCCCTCAGAGGTAGCCACATCGCCTCCAGTCTATCGCTCTGTATCCGGTATCGCTCTGCAATGACATGAGTATAAAGTTGCAACCACACAATAACATATTTAATATATTTAAATTATTGTTCAGATATCCAATTTGGGACAATAAAATGGCTATTTTTACGTGACGTGTGCTAATTTCATGAGCACCATACTTGATAGTTAGTTTTAAATGTAAATTTTTACTAAATTACATGTGGACATGTCAATATTTTTGTTTATTTTCTGAATTTTCATAGAGCAGTATCTATTGTTGAAATATGCAGTAAGAATACTTTGCTATGTAAAAAAGAAAAAATATATTTGTAAGATAAAAATCATCTTTCATAAGGGAATTAAAAATAACTGTGTTCATGCTATTACTCATTCATTTATGGCATTATTATAATATGCGGAAGGTGACAAATCAATAACTATAGGACAATTAACCCTTTCATGACTGGAGCTGCACTGGTGCACCATTATAGATCCTGTGCCAGTGCATTCTCTTATATATGCGAGTCTCCCATAGGGAGCCTGGCATATATAAGAGAATTCACTGGCTTACAAGTTCACGGTAAATATTGGTAGACCAATGTATTCTCCTATATATGTGAAGCTCCCTATGGGAGACTAGCATATATAAAAGAATGCATTCGCATAGGGTTTTTGCAAAATTAATAACTAAAAAATAAAAAAAATAATAGTAATGATCTACTAACGAGACGTTTTTGATGCGAGCATTGTGATGATGGGACCGCCGTAAAACTGGAAACCAAGGGCAGCAACCTGAGTGCCTGAGCTCTCCCCCAGCAACTCTGTAAATAGATTAAATAACTAATTATATGATAAATATCACAACTCTGAAAATAGATTAAATAACTAATTATATGATAATCTCACAACTCTGTAAATAGATTAAATAAATAATTTATACGATAAATCTCACAACTCTGTAAATAGATTAAATAAATAATTAAACGATAAATCTCAAAACTCTGTAAATAGATTAAATAAATAATAGTTATACAATAAATCTCACAACTCTGTAAATAGATTAAATAAATAATTATATGATAAATCTCACAACTTTGAAAATAGATTAAATAAATAATTATACGATAAATCTCACAACTCTGAAAATATGAACAAAAACATCTGAATTATAGTAAGATGTTACCTGGGAAGAATTCATTTAGGTTAGCCGGTGGTTTGTTGGTGTCGACTGTTAATTTATGAATTATAATAATATGTTATTGATACTCACCTGGGAAGAGTTCGTTTAGGTTAGCCGGTGGTTTGTTGGTATCAACAGTTAATTTATGTACTGCATTCTTCACTGGTAATACTGGTTTTAATACTATCTTCACAGGTAACCTGAACCCAGAACTAGAAACTCTTATTGCACCTGTAATTAAGATGACGGAATAATGTCAGATATTTTTTAACATAGGAACATTATCCACTACCTGGAGAGCTACTAACCAGGAACATTAAAGCCATCAACTCTCAATATTTCTCGGCCAGTCTCTCAAATGCCTTTAAATGCAACGATTCCGGAACATGCAATGAACTAGCCTCACGTTTCAACGCTAAACTGAGCTCTCTGATTGACGATTATGCCCCTCTGAAAACGCGCACTACGTGCGACCGCCTTGCAGCGCCATGGATGACGAAGGAAATTATTGAATCTAAGCGCGCAAGAAGAAAAGCCGAACGCAAGTGGAGATCATCTAAGTTGACTGTCCACCGAGAAATATTCATGGATAGTAGTAAACATGTGTGCAACTTAATTAAAGATGCAAAAATTTGTTTCTATAATGACTCTATAACACAGTGTAAATCAATGAAAATGTTGTTTAATTTCACCAACTCTATGCTCGGCAAGTCCAAATCAACTGTACTACCAAATAACCACGATACTGCTGACTTACCAAATGTGTTTGCGCAATTCTTTGATGATAAAGTGGTGCGTATAAGATATCGCATAGAAACAAATATTGATGCTGAGTTTGCTGAATTTACCGGGAATAAACTAAACAACTTTTACCCTGTAACACAAGAGGAAGTAAAATCCCTTATCGCAAAACTGCCACCGAAATCCTGTGCCAGCGACCCTATGCCAACTCAGTTGATCCGGGAACACAGGGAAGTGCTGGCATCAGCAATAACATCTATATTTAATTCATCTCTAAGACATGGCGTTTTTCCTGACATTTTTAAGCATGCAATTGTTAAACCACTCCTGAAGAAGCCAAGATTGGACCGGAACAATTTAAGAAATTACAGACCCGTTTCAAACCTGCAATTCATCTCTAAAATGTTAGAACGTGTCGTGTTGTATCAACTTCGTGATCACTTGGATAACAACGAACTCACTGAGCCATTCCAGTCTGCATACAGAAAAAATCATAGCACAGAAACGGCCTTAATATGCATCACAAGTGATCTCCTCAATGCAGCAGATGAAGGCCTTGTAACAATTGTTGCCTGTCTGGATTTGTCCGCCGCGTTCGACACAATTGATCATTCCATCCTTATTAAGCGGCTCTCTTCCACATTTGGTTTATCGGAAACTGTTATCGATTGGTTCCAATCGTATCTGACTGATCGTACACAAAAAGTACAGATTGGCGACACGTTCTCGGAACCTAAATTGCTTCACTTCGGAGTCCCCCAAGGCTCAGTTTTAGGACCTGTTTTATATTCGATGTACGTCAAGCCGCTCGGTGATGTAATTAGATCCAATGGTGTTCGTTACCACATGTATGCTGACGACATTCAAATGTACCTTTCTTTCCCGCCTTGTGACATAATTGAAAACTTGAAACAAATACAGGACTGTATATCTGATGTAAAATCGTGGATGGAAATTAATAAACTTAAGTTAAACGAGGAAATAACGGAGTTGATGTTATGTGGAACCGATTACCGCATTAAACACACTGATGTTCACCATATTAAAATAGGTGATTCAGATATTCAGTTATCATCGTCTGTCAAAATTCTAGGTGTTGTTTTGGATAACACACTATCCATGAACTTACGGGTCAACTCAATGTGCAAATCCATGTTTATGGAACTTCGTCGGATCTCGCAGTTACGGCCATATTTAACACAGACATGCTCACAGACCCTTGTTTCTTCATTTGTATTTTCGAAACTAGACTATTGTAATGCCATTCTCGCCGGCATCACAACTGAACACTTGGATAAATTGCAAAAAGTAATTAATGTTGCTGCAAGGATTGTTTCCCGCAAACCAAAATTTTCACATGTAACACCATTGCTACAAGAACTACACTACCTTCCTATTCGTGCACGCATAGACTACAAGTGTGCGTCATTCTGTTATAAAAAATCAGAATCTAGTTCAAGTATTCTCCCTGTATTGCCTCAATATTTTGATAAACTTTTAAGTATGTATGTTCCACCTACGAATCTGAGGTCAAAGGCACAAGCTCTAATGGATATTCCATCAAAAAATTTAAAAACTTATGGCGATAGAGCATTTGATTCGTATGCGCCAAATGTTTGGAACTCACTGAGACACGACACAAGATTTGCAAACTCTCTGACCGAATTCAAAACTTTGTTAAAGTCTGAATTATTCTGTGCTCACTATGGGGAAGCTACCTCAGATGTTGTTTAATTATTTTGATGTATGTGTATATCTATAGGTATGTGGTGTGTATAGATGTATGTATATCACGTGTGATAGAGGGCAGGGTACTAGTAGGAATGTAAGCGCTCTGGGCCATATGGGATAAAGCGCTATATCAAAACTATTTATTATTATTATACTATAACACTATCATCCATTCATATTCCATTAAATTACCCAGATAAAAAAAGAAGAATATTTTCCTTAAGCATTCAACACAATATGAGCGTTTGGTATTGTGCCAAATTTTTTTATCTCTACGCTAGTATCTGATGGAACAAAATATATAGTTGGATTTAATCAAGCCTTGAAATAGGGTGTCTGTCATTTGCAGAATGAGGTCCCCAGAGGGTGAATTTATAGTGATGCTACCCCGCATAGTGGGCTAGCATCACCAAATTCACCCTCTGGGGATCTCATTCTGCTTACACCTCAGCAGAATGAGGTTCCCAGAGGGTGAATTTGGTGATGCTAGCCCGCTATGCGGGGTAGCATCACTAAATTCACCCTCTGGGGACCTCACTCTGCAAATGACAGACACCCTATTTCAAGGCTTGGATTTAATTATGGAATAATTCATGATGATTTGTCAACATCATATACACAAATGAAATGAATTCGCTTGCAGAACTTATTAACTGCAAGTACAGTAATGCCCTAAATAATTGACTCCTTAACCACAGCAGAATTATGGGTAATTTTTCAGGATTTAGTCAGAAATATGGCTTGTTGCCATTCATTGGAAAGCTCTCACTGAGAATCCGATGAATGGCAACAAGCCATATTTCCGACTAAATCCTGAAAAGTTACCCATAATTCTGCTGTGGTTAACCCTTTACCCAACAGAACGGCCCTGTGCCAATGCATTCTCTTATATATGCGAGTCGACCATAGGTCGCCTCGCATATATAAGAGAATGCATTGGCTTAACACATTAATAATTATAAAATTGTTAAAGAATGTAAGAAAAAATGGTAAAAAGTGTTAAAAAAAGATTTTTTTAGGCCAATGCATTCTCTTATATATGCGAGGCGACCTATGGTCGACTCGCATATATAAGAGAATGCATTGGCACAGGGCATAACTGTAACTATCACAATGTGGTCAAGGAGCCGGTTCCAATGATATCCATATTTGTATGGTTCTATTGAGACAGACGGAAGATATTTTAGGCTGTTGAAGCTTTATTTGGCCGGTTTTGGCCGGTTTGTTGGGTAAAGGGTTAAGGGTTAAGGAGTCGATTACCCATCAGCAAATAGCAGGCCTCAAAATATGGTGCGGATGTTTGCAGAATGAGGTCCCCAGAGGGTGATGAATTTAGTGACTTTAGTAATATAAATTAACCCTCTGGGGACCTCATCTGCAAATGTCCGGCACCATATTTGCAGGCCTGGCGCGATATGATCAAACCCACCTGACGAGCTTTTAAACTGAGCTGTGACGACCCCATCAAGGTCGACCGGGAGGCCTGGTGCTTGTAGAAATATGGCAACAAATTTCTCAAGAGGATGACTGGAATCTACAACAGAACAGAGTAGTATACCGTACAGGTCTATAACTATATCTGCCTTTCTACAGAGCACACACTCACACATACATCTGATGACTGAAGAAATTTACAACTAATGTCAACATTGGTGAGATAATATATGTTATATCCTGGCAAAATCACCGACTTATCCACACGAATACTAACTCAAAGCCTTTTACATAGGCCCTTAACTGTACCATACGTGTGAACTTATGTATATAAGCCATAGCTACGTTATTGTAAAACGCGTATACTACAATAGTATTAAACATTTAAACCGGTTACTTACTATAATAGCCATCCATGCACCATTCAATATGCAAGCCGTTGATGCATATGATTTGGATGGACTGTTAGAACGGGGGAACGATTTTGTATTCGCAGTTAGTTCAAAGTGTACATAGGGGCATTCTATATTCAAACACTCGATATCTTGGACATTATCATTTGCCAGAAAATTTAGACCGGTTTAACAATATTTTCCACATCCGATATGTTCGCGACCATTTCACGGTGTTGTAAATGGGAATTTGAATAGTTAAAGATGGAGCTGTGGCTTCACGGTCCTAATTTGATCGAGCATGACCAAGGATGATCAGATCTAATTTCAATAGCTTCACAATCCTTCTTCAGTGAAATATTAATTAGCATTTTAAATAACATGATAAAAGTGTCTATGACACTGTAGCTCAGCTTTGGGAGGCATTCATTTTAATCTGATACTGATAGAATGATAAAGAAAGAAAGTAAAAAAGTTTCAGTGAAGGGATAGTATTGTGTCGATGAAATTGTTTTCATTTAAAAACATTCCCTAATAAATGAGGGCTGCAAGGTGTGCCGATGAATTCAAATTTGAAATCTAAGATGTCTGCTAGCGGCCATGTTTAATAACAAATTAAAAAAAAAATGATGGCTCATATCTAGAGGTCAACCCGAAGATCAAAATGAAGTTTGGTGATGATCAGATAAGGGATGTGGCATGTAGGGTGTGCCAAATGAAATTGTTGATGGATCAAGGACACAGATGGACACATGGATGGATGCCAACCCATGGCAATAGATAAAACTTGAATTACTTTTCAAAACAATGATCTGATGATTGTACAACAATACAAAAGTTAATTCAATAATTCACTCGAGGTGAGAGACAATTGGGTAAGAAACTCGTTAGTGCACTCGTTTCATACCGACGTCTCTCGCCTCTCGTGAATTATTTAACGTAATTCTCGGAACCAATTGATTACTCTATTTATTACACTTCTGTATCAATTTGGTTTGCCATATATGATTAAATCCAATATTTTGTTAACCGATTGAGCAATCAACGCTGGGCAGGCAGAGACTCGACTGATAACCGAATGAGCAATCAACGCTGTGCAGGCAGAGACTCGACTGATAACCGAATGAGCAATCAACGCTGTGCAGACAGAGACTTGACTGATAACCGAATGAGCAATCAACGCTGTGCAGGCAGAGATTCAACTAAGAGAAGAGATCTTAATTTGATTTGAAACCAAGTGAGTACATCGCTGGTTGTTTGTTGCCAATTGTTCTCGCAACCCGACTATTATTTACAAGTTTCGTTAGATGTTGGCCGATAAATATAAACATGTAGATTTGGCACTGTAAAATCATATGACTGTTCCCACCATGTCCATCTCCATAGCAATACCATGGTAACACAAGTTACACATACATGTGGCTGAACCTGGCTACTAAGGGTTTATATAACCTGGCTACTAAGTGTTTATATAATACCAACCTAATGAGTTTACAGTAAATGATGACTGATTTACAGATAATGGCCACTTTACATGGATATCAACTCTCACATTGTCCAACAACACTTTCGTTTTCAATTGAATCTGAAATGAAAATGAAAACCATTCAATAAGTATAGTGAAAAAGAAAATACAATAAGTGTAGTGAAAAAAAATAATTTTCGAATCGCCAGATCACATTATATAAAACATATTCCATATTATATACCATTTGAAAGAGGAAGCTCCAAACATTGTATTATCAACTTATCTGATCAAATAAACTGTGGACATGCTGTTTTTGTCAAGGTGAAGTGTTCTGTGAATAATTTCAATCTGGTCTGTTCTGCCAGTTTATTATTCTCAATGGAAGGGGAGTAACTCTATCTCTTAGTTGTGAATTATGAAGCATTTTGGGGTAAATAATGGGGGAAGTCTTGGAGTGAATCTGAGAATCTCTAGTTGCTTGGTGGACACTATTAAGGCCACAGCTGTTCTCTATTCTGGTAGAATATATATATTTTTGGTTCCTCTTCAAAATGTTATATAACATGGAGTGTGTTGTATATAGATCTGGGCATTCGAAAATTAAAACATAGTCGTAAAAAACGACGTACTTTATCGCACAGGGTTATAGATGCGTAAACTTAAACCAAAATTTGGGTACAAACATAATCATGTTTGATCACGAGATCTTTCACTCGTATATATCACTACATCATACCGCATGACATTTCAGATAAGTAAGCTATACACTGATATTGCGAAGTACTTAGACGAAAATAAAACATAATTATAAAGTACAAGTATTTTGGCAGTATTGCTATTTAGTTAGCGAATGGGGATAATTTGAAGAGCAGAATCCTAGGAACTATATCTTTGGCCGGAGGATGCGCGCAGTTATACTGCGTTAAACATTCTTTCCAATAATTTCTTTGCCGAAGACAGTCGCTTGTGTTGACAACCCTCCCTCCCTCCCTGTTTTTTTGTTTTGGGACATACGTATTCGATAGATGTCTCCCCCTTTGGCCTACATCTGTATAGGCGGTTATTGTGCCTCAAAAATTGTCACCCACATGTTTGTATTGGTTACTACTACATTTATTGTATCGGCTTCCTGTAAATAATTATGATTTTCTAAACAGGTAGCTATAAAACGCATTCCAGTTGTTGTCTTTCACTCTAACCCTGTGGGATAAATGGGCCTTTAACATGAGAAGGAAAGAAATTAGTTGCCACATCGTTTATCTCCAATATCGACTAATGGTCTATTAAAGTGGAAACGAGTGACAAAGTGTCTCAAAACAATCCTACTACGACAAAGCGTTGGCGCGAATTGTATCATTTCATCCTGTCAGATAACAATTCAAACTTAATCTGCATTAACGCTAAATGAATGACCGCATATGTGTGATCAAGGCTAACTTACAGATTATTTGTTTGCCACATACACCTGATAAACAGAACATTATATTTGTTTGGTCTAATATTGATTTTTCTATTCATTTTTTTTCATATTTTATTATAAGCTCAACAATATTTTATAGAAGAAATAGCTGACAGATAATAATCGTTATCCACCGCTAGCTGTGAAGATATAGAAAATTACACTTTCATTGTCGCTTTGACATTACAGACGTCTATGACGTAACCAAATTTCTTGAATAACTATCATGTAAAATGTTAACCATATATAGTAGCATTTGTGTAATTCTATTATGAAGTATTAGATTTTAATGTTACCCAGTTGTAACAGGTTGTAATGGGTATTATTTAATGGATGGCCATGCATGCAAATATAATTTCCTTGTGGTGCATTTTGAATACAACAGTGATAAATGACAGCAATCAGCTCTTTCGTGGATCAAATCAAGGTTAAATGAAGCCGGGTTGTCTTTACCAATGTTCAATTTATATGCACAGCACACATATAATAAAAAGAAATTCTAGTGTTTTTGAGTGGATACCGAAAATTATCTCATTTGTGACCGAGATAAATGTTTATTTTTCGCTCGTGGCAAGCCACTCGTGAAAAATAGACATTTGTCTCGTTCACTCATCCTCTATGTATCGATGTTTTAGAGGGACAGCAATAATTATTTTGTAAATTTTACAAAATCAAAATAACATTTATTTAGGTCCCTGCGAATCGGCCATTTTCATTTCGAATCTAATCTCGAATCGAATCAGCCAAATGATTTCAAATCGCATCGAATCTAGAATCAAATAATTATCAGGCATAATATTAGTGAAGATGAAGATAATACATAACTTAATATCAATTTGCTCACTTCGTAACGACGATAAATGATCATCAGTATACAATGTAAATATTATCTGTAAATGAATCAGATGCATGTCTAACCAATCAAGCGCGCTTCTTTGTGGTCGTCTCGGTTATACAATAATGAAACAGTATCAGAAGCAATATTGAAGTCAGATAGCAATGCTTCGGTAGTCTATAGTATAGGTCAGTCAACAGCAATGCTATTTATATGCATTTGTATCACAATATATCTTTGTGAAAAAGCAACGTGTCCGTTGAAGTAATCAGAATTCAATTGGTGCCAATGATTCGATACAAATCGAATCAGGAGAGCCGATATCGAATTGAATCGAATAAGATGAAATGCGATTCGATTCGCAGGGCCCTAATTCTCTTGATGTATCATGGCAAGATTTTCGTTACGACCAATTAATTTATGAACTTATTGTACCGGCATTGTCTTTGATCCTACATCTATGACACACCGATTGAAAATATAATAAATTTCCTACATGTATCACTTGGAAAATACACTAAAGTTTGAAGTGCAGATAGGTGGAGCGTACTTTGGGGACTGCAGCGGATGTTTTACATAACCACGGACAGAGTTATCAGAAAACATGTAGTCAATGTAATCACATGCTGTAAGAGCTAAATTGATAGACAAGCCCACACTGAAATTGCATGCTTAACGTACATGTACATGACCACTGCACATGTATGGTGCACATTATGGAGATACAAACTATAACTTGAAATAGGTCTAGTTTACATCACACATTTAGATTACCTATTTTTTCACCAAAATAAAGCAAAACAAGAGGTGGCATCAGAGATGCTGTGTCTCGTTTTCGGTGGCTTACCGCCGGTGGCTACTGCCAATTGGTGTGCATCAGTATCGGTAGACTAATTAATAGGTAAAATCGAAAAATGACTAATTAAGGGCCATAACTCTATCAAATTTTATCGGACCAGGCCGGTTTTCGAACTCATCCGAGATATTCTTGGGAGACACCTATATACCAAATTTCAATCAAATCGGATAACGTTTGTTGAAGTTATCGCGCTAACGAGCTGAAAATTCGTGAAAAATGACTAATTAAGGGCCATAACTCTATCAAATTTTTATCGGACCAGGCCGGTTTTCAAACTCATCCGAGATATTCTTGGGAGACACCTATATACCAAATTTTAAACAAATCGGAGGACGTTTGTTGAAGTTATCGCGCTAACGAGCTGAAAATTCGTGAAAAATGACTAATTAAGGGCCATAACTCTATCAAATTTTATCGGACCAGGCCGGTTTTCGAACTCATCCGAGATATTCTTGGGAGACACCTATATACCAAATTTCAATCAAATCGGATAACGTTTGTTGAAGTTATCGCGCTAACGAGCTGAAAATTCGTGAAAAATGACTAATTAAGGGCCATAACTCTATCAAATTTTATCGGACCAGGCCGGTTTTTGAACTCATCCGAGATATTCTTGGGAGACACCTATATACCAAATTTCAATCAAATCGGATAACGTTTGTTGAAGTTATCGCGCTAACGAGCTGAAAATTCGTGAAAAATGACTAATTAAGGGCCATAACTCTATCAAATTTTATCGGACCAGGCCGGTTTTCGAACTCATCCGAGATATTCTTGGGAGACACCTATATACCAAATTTCAATCAAATCGGATAACGTTTGTTGAAGTTATCGCGCTAACGAGCTGAAAATTCGTGAAAAATGACTAATTAAGGGCCATAACTCTATCAAATTTTATCGGACCAGGCCGGTTTTTGAACTCATCCGAGATATTCTTGGGAGACACCTATATACCAAATTTCAATCAAATCGGATAACGTTTGTTGAAGTTATCGCGCTAACGAGCTGAAAATTCGTGAAAAATGACTAATTAAGGGCCATAACTCTATCAAATTTTATCGGACCAGGCCGGTTTTCGAACTCATCCGAGATATTCTTGGGAGACACCTATATACCAAATTTCAATCAAATCGGATAACGTTTGTTGAAGTTATCGCGCTAACGAGCTGAAAATTCGTGAAAAATGACTAATTAAGGGCCATAACTCTATCAAATTTTATCGGACCAGGCCGGTTTTCGAACTCATCCGAGATATTCTTGGGAGACACCTATATACCAAATTTCAATCAAATCGGATAACGTTTGTTGAAGTTATCGCGCTAACGAGCTGAAAATTCAAAGGGCCATAACTCTGTAATAAATGTGCGGACAAACCCGATTTTTTTGTCTGCAGCTTACGTGCATGGATATGTACTCACACACCAAATATTTTTTTAATCTGTCAATAAACGGTTGAGTTATAAGCAAAACACGCCGCCCACCCGCCCGTCCGCCGCCCGACCGCCCACCGTCCCCCATCAAACTATAAGTCGAGTTTTGAAAAAAAACTCGACTAAAAACTTAAATTAGAATTTGTAAGTCGTTGTTGGAACTGGAGGTCTGGAACACCGAGTACATCTATAAAGATATTTTTTTATCATATGCTTTAACATACCCGAAGTGTGATGGAGGGTATAGTATCTGGATCCTTCACTTCACTGCCAACGGCCATCTGTAATAAAATATAAATACTAGCACAAACAAAACACACATTTAAAAAAAAATAGACCAAACAACAGGACTGGCAGATGAGGTTGTGGTCTAGAAACAAAAACATACTGCTAAAATATATGTCAAATGGAAGTTTGGTTAGATACAAGTTTTGAAAATGAAAATGTTAAAACTTTATCTCCAAAATCTAAATCTGTCCCATGTCTCACATCAAATTTACAACCTTTTTACCTAAAGAAGCTAAGCTAGTTGTTTGTAACTCAGACATGTCTCAAAATATTAACATATTTATTTTCATTATAATGTGAATATTTACCAAGGTTTCGTCTAAGTTTTGACTAACAAGCATACTGACATCATTAATGTTATTATTTACCGAGGTCTCGTCTAAGTTTTGACTAACAAGCATACTGACATCATTAATGTTATTATTTACCGAGGTCTCGTCTAAGTTTTGACTAACAAGCAGACTGACATCATTAATGTGAATACTTACCGAGGTCTCGTCTAAGTTTTGACTAACAAGCATACTGACATCATTAATGAGATTACTTACCGAGGTTTCGTCTAAGTTTTGACTAACAAGCACACTGATGTCATTAATGCGAATACTTACCAAGGTCTCGTTTTTGACTAACAAGCACACTGACGTCATTAATGTTATTATTTACAGAGGTCTCGTCTAGCAGACTGACATCATTAATGTTATTATTTACCAAGGTCTCGACTAGCAGACTGACATCATTAATGTTAATACTTACTGAGGTCTCGTCTAAGTTTTGCACTGACGTCATTAATGTTATCATTTACAGAGGTCTCATCTAGCAGACTGACATCATTAATGTTAATACTTACCGAGGTCTCGTCTAAGTTTTGACTAACAAGCACACTTAGAGTTAGCTCATCATCTGTCTTGGATTTTGGTAGGATTACTGTGGAAAGAGAAAAAGTCAAGTTCTGTTATAATTTCACCCATACAGAGCCCCAGACAAACATGAGCAGACGACACTCTTCTATATGCTTCTATATATGTGTGGGGCTCCCTGCAGGGTAATGGATGTTTTTTTATTTTATGTCCTAAAAATTGTAAGAAACATTTATTTAAAACAAATTATAAAAAATTGTTAGGCCAATGCATTCTCTTATATATGCGAGACGACCTATGGTCGACTCGCATATATAAGAGAATGCATTGGCACAGGGTAAATTTTTTTACAAAGAGATTTATTTGTGGAGCTGTTAAAATTTAGGTCAATTCTACTTCATTTAAATGAAAAAAAACTAGTGATTGTAGACTAACACTCATAATAGTGTTACATTTGACATTCATTGACTACACACTACGCCGCTATCACTTTGTAACGTGACCACACCTAACAGACCAGAAAGGAGGAAATGACATCATTTATGTCATCAATGAAAAATGATGGAGAGTCGACATCAGCACGAGGATACTGGTTAACCATTCCATGTCTGGAGCTTCCTGAAATTTTATGAAAACCCTGTGCCAATGCATTCTCTTATAAATGCGAGTCTCCAATAGGGAGCATTGCATATATAAGATACTACATTGGCCTAACAATATTTACCTTGACCTTGTAAGCCAGTGCATTCTCTTATGTATGCGAGGCTCCCTATGGGAGACTCGCATAAAAAGAGATTGAACTGGCACATGATCTTTAATGCTGCACCAATGCAGTTCCCATCATGATAGGGTTAAACAATAGTACTTTACCTCGTGTGTTCTGCAAAAATAGTTTACATACTAATATTCAAAATAATTCTACACATATTCCAAGTCGGATATCAAAGGAATTTGTTCGGATTACATATTACCACCAGAGAAGGGCAGAATTTAGCAAAAATTAGAACATAACACACAAATATTAGTCTATATTAGTCACGGGCAGAATTCTGCCTGGCAATCCAAAATGACAATAATAACGACGACCGAAGCAGAACGTCGGCAATATATTCTGGTGTAGGTGTAGACATACTGGCTTTGTGAGAAGATTCCTTGATTTGTTGCTGTAAATCTGCCATTTCTCTGTCAAAGTCATTATAGTTCAGCTCTCTGGCCTCCACCGGTGGCGGGATAAACAAAGCGGGATCAGTACCGAGATAGTTACACTCGATGTTACCCGTCTCTCCTAATGATATTATAACTCCCTTCAGATCTCTATAAATAGAAAGGACGAGATAGTTACACTCGATGTTACCCGTCTCTCCTAATGATATTATAACTCCCTTCAGATCTCTATAAATAGAAAGGACGAGATAGTTACACTCGATGTTACCCGTCTCTCCTAATGATATTATAACTCCCTTCAGATCTCTATAAATAGAAAGGACGATAGAATATATCTCAGTACCGAGATAGTTACACTCGATGTTACCCGTCTCTCCTAATGATATTATAACTCCCTTCAGATCTCTATAAATAGAAAGGACGATAGAATATATCTCAGTACCGAGATAGTTACACTCGATGTTACCCGTCTCTCCTAATGATATTATAACTCCCTTCAGATCTCTATAAATAGAAAGGACGATAGAATATATCTCAGTACCGAGATAGTTACACTCGATGTTACCCGTCTCTCCTAATGATATTATAACTCCCTTCAGATCTCTATAAATAGAAAGGACGATAGAATATATCTCAGTACCGAGATAGTTACACTCGATGTTACCCGTCTCTCCTAATGATATTATAACTCCCTTCAGATCTCTATAAATACAAAGGATGGATCAGTACCGAGATAGTTACACTCGATGTTACCCGTCTCTCCTAATGATATTATAACTCCCTTCAGATCTCTATAAATAGAAAGGATGATAGAATATATCTCAGTTATAGGGTGAGACAAACAGTCCAAAAAGGTCTGGATCCATTAATTACCCTTTCTATACTAAATGTAATCTCCCATTCAGTTATAAAAAGTATACATCGGAACAGTCTATTATTTATTTGGAGGGGTGTTCAGGTAATAAAAGCAAACACCAGACAGAAAAACAAATTATACAAAAGCAGAAGAATTCTTATTCATTGGCGGGAAATGTTTTAATAATAAGTTCAACAAACAATAATAAACAAATATGTTTGTTTGTTGAACTTATTATCTGAACATTTCATAAGGGAACTACTCATCAAGGAGTGTTTGTCATAGAAAGGGTTAATAAATCTTGAAGTGGGCAGTCACAACAGTCATGTTTTAAAAGGGTTAATAAATCTTAGTGGGCAGTAACAACAGTCATGTTTTAAAATGGTTAATAAATCTTAGTGGGCAGTAACAAGTCATGTTTTAAAAGGGTTAATAAATCTTAGTGGGCAGTAACAACAGTCATGTTTTAAAATGGTTAATAAATCTTAGTGGGCAGTAACAACAGTCATGTTTTAAAATGGTTAATAAATCTTAGTGGGCAGTAACAACAGTCATGTTTTAAAATGGTTAATAAATCTTAGTGGGCAGTAACAACAGTCATGTTTTAAAATGGTTAATAAATCTTAGTGGGCAGTAACAACAGTCATGTTTTAAAATGGTTAATAAATCTTAGTGGGCAGTAACAACAGTCATGTTTTAAAATGGTTAATAAATCTTAGTGGGCAGTAACAACAGTCATGTTTTAAAAGGGTTAATAAATCTTAGTGGGCAGTCACAAGTCATGTTTTAACGGGAATGCCAACACACTTGTGGTTCTCATTTAGATATTACCCCATGTAAAAAAAATGGCAAGTTTCAAGACGATCAGATCAGAAAAGCAGGCTCTAGGCCATGACAATATAAAAACATATATTTAAAGGTACTCAATCCGATTTGATGGTCCCCATATAATCCGACTCCAACAACAACAACATTTTTAGAAATGTCGCTTCAGTTATCAGAATAAATTAATTGTCCAGAAATACAGCTACAGTATAAAACTGCCCGAAATGTGTTATTTATCAACATGTTGTTCGATGAAATTTTGCCTTATTATCAACACAAAGCCTCTTGATTTTACAGTTATCCATCTTCATCCGCAATTTTGTCCGAGACCGTTGGTTCATGGACTTTTTACTGGACCACTAATAAGTCTCGATGGTGAAAAATTATACATTTCAAAAATCAATATCTAATAAGCTTTGATAGGTGGGTTCCTCGACTCGAATCAAATATTCTTTACCCCCGAATCCAAATAAATAGTAATTGAGGGGCACTTAATCGGATTATGCATCTTTAAATGTATAGGAAAAGAAGACAAAGTAATGACAACACTCATCTTGACCATGTCAAGGTTGTTAAGCTGTGTTAAAAATAGATATACACTTACTTGAATGCGCCGATAGCGAGCTGTACAGGAACATACGGACATTTAGCTGCCCACTTCAGAGTAACATTCTCGTAAATCATGATGCTCCCCGAATGTGTGGCAATCATGTAATTTATTGTTCCTTCTGAAACTGTTTAAGAAAAGTTCAAGCATCAATATAAAATACAATCAGTATTTCCAGATCAGGTAACAAGATAGCGAGTCTTTATTATAATTTTGGATGGTCATTCCATAATGTCAGTTTTATGGATTTTTTTCTATATAACGTTTAGTTGTGCTCTTCAAATACAAATGTATACATCACTGTGTCTGATCAACAGGTGTAACAAATATGAGACCAGACCCCAACAAAAAATATAATAACATTAGATGACACATGATCATATACATCAAACCAAAATATTATTAACAATAATGCGCTGCTTGGCAGTTTTTCGATGGACCAGCTGAAACGGGCTTCGCGCACATTTTTATCTGTTCAACATTTTTCACTGGGGTACTCCAAGTCACCAGTGACTCACTACACCAAAGATAGATCCAGGGGTCTGTGAGAAAAATCGATAACACACAGAGAGCTCCTTCTACTTTGGACACCCAAAGTTAATTTCCTGTTTCTCAGGCCTGCGGGCATGGTCCCAAAACATCGCACAAGCATTCTTTTTATTTGCATTTTATATGTCGGAAAAAAACTGAGATTGAACATACCCGTTTTTGGATTCAAATTTCCGATTAAATCAATGACTGCCATGATGAATTGCGTCTGTAAACTCACTACAAAATATGACAATGATACTTTAAAGCGTGATGTAAAACACTCCGATGGGGTGATCACATAGAAATGGAGAACAATTTTGCTCAAAGTAGTTATTTTTACGAATATTAATCCACATTTACAGGACACACACTGTCATTCTAAAATATTAATTAAATTAAACGACTCTCGATGGCAAAAACCATTTGCGTTAGTTTATCGGCGATTGTTGCGTCCCGAATCAAGATGTAAATATTTACAATTATGCGTAGTTCAGACAATGATATCTATGGAGTGGCATGGTGGATTTCTTTGGGATTTTCGGCAATATTAGTAAAATGGTACATTCCCACAGTTGGCATATTACCTGAGCACTAACTTATCAGTTTCACTCATCCGAACAAGTCCATAATATGTCTTTAATGGGTGAAATAAATCAGCTAACTTTTGTGGACACATGTTTGGGTAATAATGGCCACGGGAAACTGATATTAAACCCAGAGCTAGCCGATCCAGAGGTGGAATACTTCATTAGCGTGTGTCTCAGAAACATTATAAAAAATATTAAAACCGAATGCATGCTTTTAATAAAAATTTGGCCAGAGAAACGGGAAATTGACTTTATGAGGAGAAGATGAAATTCCTGATATTTTCTATTTACAGCTAGCGACCTGGGTACACAAAGTCCACACCAGATACGCGGTACATGTTTGTGGCTTTGTAAAGCTCACCGGCTTCAATGAGGATCGTTTTTGCAAGGAGCTGATTCGAAAGAAGGCTACATCAATGCAGGAACATTTCAGCCAGAATAACCTGAGGACCGGGGTTGTTCCTTTCGATCAACTTCAGGGTATGTTATTTTTAATTCTACATAAATATTAAAACAGCATATAAAATATAACTCACGACATCCATATGGGAGAAAACAGCTCGGATCATATTCCAGTTTCTTCATAAACCGCAGCTTTCCCATCTCCGTTAAGCAATATATGTTTCTTTCACCTAAAGGAATAAACATAATATAATTGAGAAAAATAATGTGATTACATTACAACATGGAAGGAATATTTAACAACATAGCAGTTCATGTCCAAAATCAGGCAGCTTTCTCATCTCTGCTAGGTGATAATAATAATAATGACCAGTTTTATATAGCGATTAACCAATTACTTGCTCTAACACGCTTGGTACAATATTACCCCAGTCATTTGTACAAGCCAACCAATGAACAGGCTGCAGCCATTGCAGGCGCTGCTCTAGTTTGATCAGAACATGCTCTGATACTCATCAGTGTGACAAGTCGACTGGTACTCATTTAACGCATGAGTGATGCGAAGCCGACACAGTACGAGCGACTTTGCTCAAGGGTCACAACTGCACATTGTTCAAAGCGGCCAAGCCACTGCTGTGTGGAGACTCAATGACCGGCGACGCGTTGCGAACCCATATCGATGTGTTTACAGCAAATACAAGTCCGACAAGCTAACCACTGGACCACGGAGGTGATATATTTTGGCCTTACCTGTAGCTGATCACACTGAGACATAGCATGTTGCAATTTCAAATGAAGAGGCCAGAGGAAAAACGTACCGTACTTAGCTATCTTGTATATACAACACTGCTATTATGTGAATGTGATTGCTTACTGAATTCATTATTTCTCAAGATACTGTTTCATTATTTTATAGGAGAGATGGACACAACAAATGTGCACTTAATTGGTTAAATGCAAATTTGATCCATTTATGGATAATATTTACATTATATACCGACGATCACCTATCGTCGTTACCAAGTGAGCAAATTGATACCGGTACAGCCACTCAGTCCAGTGATATCTATATCTTCACTCTTGATGCCACTGATGCCACGATTCGATTCGAGATTCGATTCAAATCGGGATCACTTGGTTGATTCAATTCGAGATTCGATTCAAAATGAAAATGCCCGATTCGAAGGGCCCTATCTCTCACATAATAGAGAAAATATGTGCCAATAGCACAATGGCTCATGTTAGGCATTTTATGCTTCTCCCATTCAGTTGTATTCAGGCCAGATATTCATTCGAATGGTTAATCCTCCATTTTTAAAGATGTTCATATAATATAACGACAGGCAGAGAAACACCCTTCTCCTCAACATATACAATCATTCACATTAACAAATAATTATTTATTTACATTAGCATAAATTTGTCCACATGTCGATCAAGTTTTCAATAAACTGCAAACTGAAATGACAACAGTGTATTTCAACTCCAATAATTATAACTGTGGCAACTTACCCAGAATGAGTATAGAAGGAGGGCATTGTGGGAAGTTTATCACAGATATATCTAATGCTGGTTCGCCGAGACCAAAACTCCAATCATACTGAAAAGAAATTAAAAATACTCCACTGAAAGAACTCCACTGAAAGAACAACATATGTGACCCGCCATATCAAATCCAGTCGTAAGTCAGGATTTTTTTACCCTGTGCTAATGCATTCTCTTATATATGCGAGTCGACCATAGGTCACCTCGCAAATATAAGAGAATGCATTGGCCTAACAATTTTTTATAATATTTTTAAAATAAATATTTCTTACAATTTTTAGGACATAAAATAAAAAACATCCATTACCCTGCAGGGATCCCCACACATATATAGAAGCATATAGAAGAGTGTCGTCTGCTCATGTTTGTCTGGGGCTCTGTATGGGTGAAATTATAAAATTGTTAAAGAATACAAGAAAAAATTATTAAAATTGTAAAAACTTGTTAGGCCAATGCATTCTCTTATATATGCATAGGTCGCCTCGCATATATAAGAGAATGCATTGGCACAGGGTTAAAAAATCCCGACTTACGACTGGATTTGATATGGCGGGTCACATATATCTAATAAAGCCCTTGGCAATTTTCTTCCACAGCATTGCTTTAGGATTGGATAAACTTATGTTATTGGCTTATACAGCTTTTTCTAAGGCATTGCCTCTTGGGCCAAAAACAAAAAGTTTTTTGGTTCTCGGGCAATTTTTTTTTCAAATCAATGAGGGAGGGAGGGTTTTATTTTTATTTTTTTCTGCGCATAGTAAGCAGGTACAAAGATACCTTCCTCTGTCTAGTAATAACCAGAAAGGTAGAGGGAACTGTTATGCATATAAACTCATTTAGTCTTACGTAAAAATGACATTGTATACCAGTGTATGACTGGGATTACCTAACAATATATAATGCCCCTGACATTAACTACTGTTATTGTTGTCTAAAAACTGATACCTACCCATTCTAATATGTGATCCTGAATTTAGTCCTGTGCCTTTCAATTGTATAAAGTTACAATTAGTGTAAGTTGTTCACAATGACAAATTGTAAGAAGAGCATGAGGATCAGCTAATCATTTTCTTAATTGTAGTCCTCTACTTCACGGTGTAAGCCTGCAAGTCACCTTTTAACACATTACATGTTAGAGCTCAATGCACACTAATATTCAACACATATCTGCTATGGACATGTTGATAAAATCCACACAAATTTTTGTTTGTTTTTTGTTTTCAAATTAATTTTTTCGTAAGTTTTTTTGTCATAACATCAGGCATTGCAATAAAAAGGCCTAATGCGGCCCTTTTTATTCAATGCGGCGGGGCCTGAGAACCCAAACCTTTTTTTTTTGGCCTTACTGTAGATAATTTTGAGAGCTTTCCAACAAGCATCATTTGTGCCCTTTAACTATTTAATACTTAATACCTAATTCCGCCTAACACCAGGTGAATCAGATAAACGATTTTGTATCACATATGAATTGGATTTGTAGGGCCCTACTTTACGTGTCTTCGTGAATAGAGCATGGAATGATGAATGTGAAAAAAGACAGAACACAATGTGTATCCAAATAGGATTGCTTTTATAGAATGCATTGTGGATGGTGTAAAGACAGAACACAATGTGTATCCAAATTGGATAGCTTTTATAGAATGCGTTGTGGATGGTGTAATGCACAAATCATCAAACGAGTTGGAGTCATAGGTATAATAAGATGCAATTGTCTCAGAAATATGTCAAACAATTAATTCATCTTTAAAATGATGCTTTGATTGTTGAGATTGGAGATAACTCTATTTATCCACTGATGTTACTCACCACGAGATAACTCTATTTATCCACAGACGTTACTCACCACGACTTTCTTGCCCGACTTAAAATGTTGAGATTGGAGATAACTCTATTTATCCACTGATGTTACTCACCATGACTTTCTTGCCCGACTTAATATGTTGAGATTGGAAATAACTCTATTTATCCACTGATGTAGGGACCGACGAATCGGCAATTTTAACATCGAATCGAATCTCGAATCGAATCATGATGATGATTCGAAATCGAATCGAATCGAATCTTTTGCCGACACTTTAGAAGATTTGCGGTACATGTCGGTGGGAGGTATGAGCAAAATGAGGGCAAATGTCAGACGATTCTATAACGTCTGTGAGATAACGTGAAGCTTACGAAGTTACGATGGAGGTTCATTAAACTACAGTTTTATGACATGGTATGATCAACATTTAGTTTAATATGAGAATGGCACGTCAGTTCATAGTTGTTTTGTTTACACAGTAACTCTGCCACTAGTCTATGCGAGGCATACATGCGCAGAATAGTTTCCGTTTGCAATTGAGTCTGGTGCGAGTCATTGTAATCGGAAACGATTCTGCGCATGTATGTCTCGCCCTGTCGCATGCATGGCAGCATGCACCCGCGATATCACAATTGCGCATTCTGACTTGGGATTGGCGCATACAATTGGTGGTTTACCTCGCTTTTGGCAGCTGGGGCCGGGCTAGATCGCGACATTTATGGTATTATGTGGTGGAATAAACATTGTGTGTCCAACCGTGCTGAAAACGTGATGTGACCCATCACCGATCACCGACCTATATGTTGTTGTATGAGTAACCCGCCGACTTTCCGCGTCCGCGAGTAACCACCACTGGGACCGGGAAGCCTATGTGCAGTGGGTTATAGGGCAACCTATATATACATGTTAGACCACGGAGGTCGCAGATGGTCGCGGAAGGAGATTCAGGTTACGTATTGGGGATATAATGAACATTTTTAAAGATACTGCAGGTGATAAAGGACTGTTATACAACGATTCGAAATATCCCGAATCACACGACCGCTTTCGAATCGAATTGAATCGGAACGTAAGATTCGAAATCGAATCGAATCTCGAAGCTTCGTCGGTCCCTACACTGATGTTACTCACCACGACTTTCTTGCCCGACTTAACATTTTGAGATTCTTCTCTGGAGTTTGCATCCGTTGCCACAGCTAAATTTTGATATCTGTAAAAATTAATGAAAATGTGAAATGTCTCATCAAAATTGGGTGACAATTTTACATCTCAGACATAAGGACTAAACATATAAACATATTTTTTTGGAACAGCAAAAAGATCCTCACCGGATTCCAAGCCTTGAAATAGGGTGTCTGTTATTTGCAGAATGAGGTCCCCAGAGGGTGAATTTAGTGATGCTACCCCGCATAGCAGGCTAGCATCACCAAATTCACCCTCTGGGGACCTCATTCTGCTTACACCTCAGCAGAATGAGGTCCCCAGAGGGTGAATTTAGTGATGCTACCCCGCATAGCGGGCTAGCATCACCAAATTCACACTAGAGGGTGAATTTAGTGATGCTACCCCGCTATGCGGGGTAGCATCACCAAACTCACCCTCTGGGGACCTCATTCTGCAAATGACAGACACCCTATTTCAAGGCTTGCCGGATTCGTTTTGAGCTTTGAGTTGTGATACTTTTAGACTGAATTTATTTATTTTACATTACTGAGAAACATACTAGTACAACTACTGCAAAATCCTTTAAATAAGACTAACTTACTTTGGCATGATTATTTGTTATTCCATTCCGAACACCTCAACCGAGTGTTTCACATCACTCTAAATTGAGCAAGGACTTCAATAAATTTTGTTTTTTAATCAATATGTTTAAAAGATAAAAATGTGCATGAGAAGTCGCAGGCCTGTATGCTACTAAATAAAGGTGAATTATCATATAAAAAGAGATATACTTACTTATACAACTCAACTTGCCAGCTGGATGATACAGTAACAAAACTATCTAATCTTGACACATATTTAAGAGGTCCTGGTAGGAGAGCACCAGGGAAGAATCGAGTGAAGGCGAAGCTTTCCTGTTCAAACACTGACACAGCACCATCCATTGATTGTACACAGATGAAGTCTTTATCTGCAAGATAGGAAGGCCAAATAAATAAACAAGCCTTGAAATAGCGTGTCTGTCATTTGCAGAATGAGGTCCCCAGAGGGTGAATTTAGCCAAATGAAATTTTTAGTGGCTAAATAAAAAAAACAAATTGGCCACATGTTTTTTGGCCAAATTAAAAAAAACTACAGCCTAATTAAATCCTTCTGGGCTCACAATTGATGACTCTATGTCACGTCTCTGACACCATGTTCGCCAACTAGTAATGGGGTGTGTTAGTTGTCATCACTATTTTCGCACAAATAAAACAACAGTTCTGTTGCTTATTATCGTGAGGTGTTGAATACCTATTGTTGTATTAGTAACCTTTATGGTGTGAAACCCGGTTGATGTTATAAGACGGGAGGCAGTTTATGACACATTGCGTAAATGGCATGCCATCACTGGTACATCAAATTATAGGACAATGCATTTACATATTTCATCTTACATTCTGCCTAATCAACAAAATAATAATCATTATGATACAACCAGTGCAGAGATTTTGTTGACGATTAGTAATTGCCTTTGTACAACCATCACCATTCAATCAACACTCCCCTTACAAAATAAATTCGGGTTGTCATCGTATGATTTATCCGAAGTACGAAACATGTGTGCCAAAAAAAACGGCGAAATTCGTCGCCTAACTTGATCGATCTATTTAGTGTTTTTTTTATTAGATTTCTGTCTCAATTTGTGGTGAAAAAATTGGCCAGATGAAATTTTTTGTGGCCACTTTTTGACACTTTGGCCTCTGACAGCGTGAACACTGGTTATCAGCCACCTCCATCGTCACTTAAATGTCCTTTTAAAAAGCCTCGTCAAACATCTTTTTCAATATTTTCTCTTAGGAAGTTTGTTTCTGGAGTATGTTTTCCAGATTTTGAGAAAAATATAAAAATAAATAGCCTCCCTTCCTCATCGCAAAATAAATAGCCTCCCTTCCTCATCTCAAAATTAAGATCTACATGTATAATTGGCTGAGAATACGATCAGGGTTTCTGCCAGGGGAAAAAAAATGAGTCCATATACAGCCGTATTGGGGAAACAAATAACATGATGGGCGACCATGGTTCATTCTGTCTGGAGAAAATTTTGGTATATGTCACTGAAAAGTAGTCATTTCTTTGCACCCGAGATACTCACAAAGCAATCCAAAGATACAAAAATTACACAAGTTGATAATTTTCATGGGTGCATTAATTCTGTTGATGATACCCAGAGCATTAATCATGTAATTACGCCCATTAGACCGCCATCTGACTGAAGACTAAATAGATGAACAAGCTACACGTTACAGTGTTAACTAATTTATAAGATTCTGGCAGGTATAATTAAACACTAAAAAGCATCTATGCATTGACCAATAATATATAGCAAGTATTTCCAAGAATTTCAACAGGTAGCTCAAAAGGATATAATCTGTCAATAGTAAAACTATTTGTGTGCTGTGACGTCATACTGCAGAAGATATTTATAGCGGCGTAATATGAATGGCAGCGAAATCGTTCAAACTCAGAACAGTAGCTTGTTCACTAATTTTCAAGCATCTGCTCCTCTCAAGATTAAACTATTAGAAATCTCACCTTTGACTCCACCGAACGACCCGTAACAGAAGTTGTATGCTGTTCTTTTCAGTTGGTGTTCATAAAGTGTGGTAATTTGGTACTGACTTCCGTGATCAACATTGCCACTTATAGCTGGAAAGAAATTCATACATTGGTGATTAAAGGGGTACTGTACACTAAATCCAGCCATTTATGGGACCATCTCCTTTTATACTCAACTGAATATATGAAACAAATGAATGAATATGAGCTCTGGATTAGTGCAAAATACATTCATGTGCTCTATGAATGATGCAAACAACATGGTAATTTAATGAAAATGAATTTTTTCAAAATGGGCATGCGGGCAAGTTTTTATGTTTATTTTTTGCTGCAACATTGCCTGCCAGGTAGGTTTTAATTCCCACTTGATATTACCAAAATTTCCCAGCTGGAAGGTCGTTATATGTTTACTCCCGAATAAATGACTTTTCATAATTGAGTGTTAATGATATTTTAATGTATACAAGTAAAAGCCTAGTGTACAACCCAAGTACATATAGCGTAAACAAACCAAAAAGAAAACTTTAATATTATTTTAGAAATAACAAACCGAAATATCAAATACATGTTGAAATGCCTCGAGCTAAATTTTGTTCATTGTCAAGCGGCAGGATGAAAATATGGTTTTTATTTTCGGTGGGTCATAAAAAGTACCCAGCAGGCCATGTTTATATGAGAAGGGGGGGGGGGGGGGGGCAGTATCTGAGAAATAGAACATTAATTTTGTTTGGCTTTAAAGGGACCCAAGTTTGATTTGGTATCTTATTTAAATGATTGGACTTTTATCAGTAATTCCACTGCAACAGTAATGTTTATAGTAACAATTGTCTTGACATGCTAAATCTCATTAGGAGAGTTATTAATAATGAAAATAAGAACAATGGCAATCTATTTTTTCATGTACTTGTTTGACGATAGTTGATTTTCAAACTTTTATTTTATTTCACATGAACCCAATTTGTAGGCCTTTTAGTCCCTTTAACCCTTTCATGATGGGAGATGAGCTGCTGCAGTATTAAAGATCCTGTGCCCATGCATTCTCTTACATATGTGATTCTCCCATAGTTTCCTTGCACATATAAAAGAATGCACTGGCTTAAAATGTGAAGGTAAATATTGTTAGGCCAATATATTCACTCATATATACAAGGCTCCCTATGGGAGAAGAGAAGACAATGCATTGGTACAGGGTTTTTACAAAAAATCAGGAGCTACAGTCATGGAAGGAATAATATACTCACATTTGACACTGTAGACTGACAGTTTTCTGGGATGAAGTAGAGCTAACTGAAGGCTCTCAGATCCACTGAAATAGACAAAAATCATGAGTTGTCTGAAACACTCAAACTCAAAAGTTATCAGAACGCTCATGTAAAGGTTATAATTGCCAATTTCTAGCATAAATAGACTTTTAACGATATTTTAGTACAAAATGATTTGTATGATGTCTATCATTAAAGACTTACATACAATGTATGATTGGATACTCCAGACATACAAACTAAGGGGCTGAAAATCAGGACCAATTTTCAAGCTTGATTCGAGTTAAGGGACATCTCAATGTGCCATTCTGATCAATACATGGCCATTTCGTTAAGAAATGAGAATTTTTTTAATTAACGCTCGCTGAAGCAAGCACATTTGAAGCAATGAAAACTCATACTGAGTGCATGCCTCCATAAATCTGATGTATCAGTGGATACCTATCTAATTCCTATCTGTTTGACTGGATACTTACGAAGAAGCGAAGTGCCCGATCCCTATCTGTATGACTGGATACTTACGAAGAAGCGAAGTGCCCGATTCCTATCTGTATGACTGGATACTTACGAAGAAGCGAAGTGCCCGATCCCTATCTGTATGACTGGATACTTACGAAGAAGCGAAGTGCCCGATCCCTATCTGTATGACTGGATACTTACGAAGAAGAGAAGTGCCCGATCCCTATCTGTATGACTGGATACTTACGAAGAAGCGAAGTGCCCGATCCCTATCTGTATGACTGGATACTTACGAAGAAGAGAAGTGCCCGATCCCTATCTGTATGACTGGATACTTAATTGGATACTTACGAAGAAGCGAAGTGCCCGATCCCTATCTGTATGACTGGATACTTACGAAGAAGCGAAGTGCCCGATTCCTATCTGTATGACTGGATACTTACGAAGAAGTGAAGTGCCCGATCCCTATCTGTATGATTGGATACTTAATTGGATACTTACGAAGAAGCGAAGTGCTCGATCCCTATCTGTATGATTAGATACTTATGAAGAAGCGAAGTGCCCGATCCCTATCTGTATGACTGGATACTTACGAAGAAGCGAAGTGCCCGATCCCTATCTGTATGACTGGATATTTACGAAGAAGCGAAGTGCCCGATCCCTATCTGTATGACTGGATACTTACGAAGAAGCGAAGTGCCCGATCCCTATCTGTATGACTGGATACTTACGAAGAAGCGAAGTGCCCGATCCCTATCTGTATGACTGGATACTTACGAAGAAACGAAGTGCCCGATCCCTATCTGTATGACTGGATACTTACGAAGAAGCGAAGTGCCCGATCCCTATCTGTATGACTGGATACTTACAAAGAAGCGAAGTGCCCGATCCCTATCTGTATGACTGGATACTTACGAAGAAATGAAGTGCCCGATCCCTATCTGTATGACTGGATACTTACGAAGAAGCGAAGTGCCCGATCCCTATCTGTATGACTGGATACTTACGAAGAAGCGAAGTGCCCGATCCCTATCTGTATGACTGGATACTTACGAAGAAGCGAAGTGCCCGATCCCTATCTGTATGACTGGATACTTACGAAGAAGTGAAGTGCCCGATCCCTATCTGTATGATTGGATACTTAATTGGATACTTACGAAGAAGCGAAGTGCTCGATCCCTATCTGTATGATTAGATACTTATGAAGAAGCGAAGTGCCCGATCCCTATCTGTATGACTGGATACTTACGAAGAAGCGAAGTGCCCGATCCCTATCTGTATGACTGGATATTTACGAAGAAGCGAAGTGCCCGATCCCTATCTGTATGACTGGATACTTACGAAGAAGCGAAGTGCCCGATCCCTATCTGTATGACTGGATACTTACGAAGAAGCGAAGTGCCCGATCCCTATCTGTATGACTGGATACTTACGAAGAAGCGAAGTGCCCGATCCCTATCTGTATGATTGGATACTTACGAAGAAGCGAAGTGCCCGATCCCTATCCGTATGATTGGATACTTACGAAGAAGAGAAGTGCCCGATCCCTATCTGTATGACTGGATACTTAATTGGATACTTACGAAGAAGCGAAGTGCCCGATCCCTATCTGTATGACTGGATACTTACGAAGAAGCGAAGTGCCCGATCCCTATCTGTATGACTGGATACTTACGAAGAAGCGAAGTGCCCGATCCCTATCTGCATGACTGGATACTTACGAAGAAGCGAAGTGCCCGATCCCTATCTGTATGACTGGATACTTACAAAGAAGCGAAGTGCCCGATCCCTATCTGTATGACTGGATACTTACGAAGAAGCGAAGTGCCCGATCCCTATCTGTATGACTGGATACTTACGAAGAAGCGAAGTGCCCGATCCCTATCTGTATGACTGGATACTTACGAAGAAGCGAAGTGCCCGATCCCTATCTGTATGACTGGATACTTACGAAGAAGCGAAGTGCCCGATCCCTATCTGTATGACTGGATACTGCATGACCTGCTCCACCATGACATCTTCTGGACGATTTCCAGCTGTGTCAGACTCAGCCTTTGTTGAATGTGGATTATATATCCGCAAAATGCCATGGAAACTTCCTGTCACAACTTTATCTGTAAAATAGAAGTTATAGAACAATATATTTCTTGTGATGATGCCACATATGAGGAACATAAACAAGTCTCCATTGTCTTTAGTGTAATTTGGGCACATCAGGGTGAACCATGGTTCGGTCTGATGAAAGGATAAAATTTCTAAATTTAGACCAACAAGACAGTCAATGACTGTGGGGTCGTTCACCAGACTGCAAAGACTGATAAGACTGGGACTCGGGAGACCACACAGTCAGAACTTTTCATAATCACTTTAAAAGAAGTAGATCAGATAAACAGGATATGTGGCTAGAGAGACTTCACGTATGTAGATTGGTGAAAATCCACCTTGAAATTACCAACTGTACACTACTGATCACCCCCCTCCTCCAGCTCAACAAGTCCCCTCCTCTTGATGTGCCCTTTTGATGAAGCAGCCCTTCTATAATTTTTATTGTTTGGTAATTGGTTTAGTGTTCTTAGATAAACCACAGTATACAGGTGGGAATTATTAATAATTAACTGCTTTCATAATGAAAAGATATTCAAACAGCGATTGCCAAAAATTTTAACTCGATGTTGCAGAAATTTATAGCATTTGACAACTTCTATATATATTCACTTAGCAAAAGTAAATTTCAGGCCAGCATGGACCAGCATCATGGATACTACACAACAAATATTCAAATGATATAACTTCCCGACACTGTGATTAGAATAGATGGACACTCCGAGACACAAGGTTTAATCTAGTGGAGCATATACTGTAAATCCTTATTATTCGTGGGGGTTCATTATTCGTTGATTTCGTGGTTCGACCCAACCACGAAATCTAAACCCAACGAAATAATTGACTCAGAGTAAATCAGAGAAAATCAAAATGAATATCGTGCTTGAAGTTTGTCTTCGACATGTCGTAAAATGGGTTGACAAAGAACACGGAAGACGAGACGTAACGTAATTTTCGCCACCGTAATGGGAATACTCGCCACGCTTTAATTTTTTAGATGGTCGCGGTGATCTTTTGCCAACAATCGCGTCGATGGCATCGTTCATGACTTGCATTGCTGCAGTACGTTGTGCATCACTGATAATTTTTGGATCGGGAAGACCAGCAGTGTCCGGAAATCGAGTTTCAGCTTTTCCACATTTTAAACACTAAGTGAGAGACATAAAAAAATTTTAGTGACCTATTCATTGTTTGTATATAACACAGTCTGCTCCCTGTGATAATAATTTGTATAAACAATGCGTACTGAATTGATTTCTTAATAAAGGCTAATGGTTTCATCACTCGCAGGTTACATAAAACAATAAATGACTATACCTCACTAGCGTGTGAAATGAAGCCGATAGCTATTAGTACATTGATTGCGTGATGCCCTTTCGGCACCGGATATCTGGTGGCTCGATATCTCAATAATGTCTACTCTCAATGATGTCAGAAACCTGCTACTGTAGGAGCTGTTGATGAAGATAAATATGACACCTGATCCACGAATTCATGTCCCCACGAAATATGCTTTTTTAGAAGAAACCACAAAAATTGAGACCGACGAAATTAAAGCCAATCACAGTATACAGATATCCAAAGTTGACAAGGACTGAAGGAATTTATTTATATTTCTTAGTCTTAAAAGTCAAACTATGTGGAATAATTTATATTCAAGAATATTTAGTCTTATGTTATAAACTAAAGGATCAGTACTTTAACCCTTTGAGTGCCAGGTCCGATTTTTGTATCAACCCATATACCCTGTGCCAATGCATTCTCTTATATATGCGATTCGACCATAGGTCGCCTCGCATATATAAGAGAATGCATTGGCTTAAGAATTTTTTATTTTTTATTTTTTTTACAATTTTAATATATTTTATTATATTCTTTAACAGACTTATTGTGTAGGTTTAGGGCCGATAATATCGGCCCCTGGCACTCAAAGGGTTAAACAGACCCGTGAACAAACTAGAGATGACATATATACAAACCCAGTTCATTAGAAGCGTTATCCACATTGCCGACACAAAGACATCCATGATCGAATTGTTCATCTTCTCCAACCCTGGCTGACCACCAATCCCTTAATTTGAATAGAGACATGCTCCACTATACTAGTGCGTCTCTTCACTATTCAGTGTTATACACGTGAGCATTGTCTACAAAATAAAATGAAAGTGTCAATTACACTGTAGCTCAACTTGGAGAGGGGATGATGTCATACATTTCAGTCAATAGAGCGATAAGGAATGCGGAACACTTAAATGTTTAGGCAATACCAGAGGTCAAACCCAAGAGCCACCAAAAAGAAGTTTGGGATCAATTGGATGAAAAATGTTGGTTGTAGGACGTGCTGAAGTATTTTATAGTCACACAAAGAGTAAATCCAACATCCATTGAATATTTTTAAAATTTGATAGCTCCCATCTATAAGTTATCCTAAACATGCCTGTAAATTTTTTTAATATTTCTCAAAAAATAAATGTAGGCTGCAGAATGTGTCGATGAATTCAAACATAAAATTCAAGATGGCCATTGTCTGCAAAATAATAAGATGAACATGATTAAGTCCCTACAAATGCAGCAAGTCCTGTTGAAATGCAGCAAGTCCCTCTATTATATATATATATATATATATATATATATATATATATATACACACACACACACACAAAAGTTAACTGAAGACATATATACACATGCAATATAATTTAACCTGAGAAGGCTCATTTGAAGGTAGGTGTTTATTAACTTAGATAAACTCGTCTATCAAAGTGCAGATAGGCCGATCTGATTCTTTAAGCGATAATCAAAATAACGGGAGAACTGATGACTTTCCAGTCACCATACCGAAGACTGAAGAATAGTTCATGAAGCACTATATTAAATTGTGGGAATAATATACTGCAAGACAAGATGTTTAGGACATATATATTTGAGATGAGGTGAAGTTCTGCACCGATGCATCCACAAAAGCAATATGCTAAGATGGTTTCTTCCGATATTATATATAAGTTAATGAAGTATCCGATATGATAGTCTCATCATAAAACTTGAAAAGACGATATTCATCACACAACAGTTCAATTTGCACTGGGATACACCCGCCTACATGTAGACAGTATGCAAGGAATGTATCGCTATTCATGTTGTCAAGAAAAGTTTCAATTCCAAATATGTCAATCAGTGAATACCAAATTGTGTTCCGTACCATCTGTGCAAACTGTTGTTCCAAGCATATCAATAAAAAAATCCCCACCCAAAATTAACTCTTATCAATTATTCACTCCCACAATTCAGTCCAGTTTCCTTCAATATATCAGTATTTATCAGCTCATTACATGTACCTGCTGATAAACCCCTTCGCAATCAACATGTCCACTGATTAAACAAATCACTGTGTTTTGTCAGCGTCCTAGCATACCAAACATGGTTATTTGGACATATATATAGATACAGCCCATATACAGATAACACGCATGACTAATCCGCCATAAACCTTCCGCCATTTTAAAATTCAATCTCATTCTCAAAAGCTTGCTGGACCAGGACGTTTTAAAGAAAAAACATGTTCAGTATCTAATTGCAAAACCTGAATCCAATAATAGGACATTTTATTTGCTACCTAAAATACACAAACCTTTGAGCTGTTGGACTAATCCATACACACCACCCGGTCGCCCCATCATCAGCGACGTGGCTTCGGAGTCGTACCACATTTCGGAGTTTATTGATTTCTATTTGAAACCAATTGCTACCCGCCATCCGAGCTATCTAAAAGACACGGAGGACTTCCTCATTAAATTGTCGAAAATTGAAGTTCCATCTTCTGCTTACCTAATTAGTCTCGACGTGGAATCTATGTATACAAATATTGGAATCGATGCCGGATTAAAGTCAATTAAGAATGCATTTGATTTCCACCATGATCCTCATAGACCTGGAGATGAACTACTTCAATTATTAGAACTTTCTCTTAAAGGGAATGACTTTGAATTTAATGGACGATATTATTTACAGGTCTCCGGCTGCAGTATGGGCAAGAAGTTTAGTCCTAATTTTGCCTCAATTTTTGTTGCAGAGTGGGAGAAAGGCGCCTTAGCCAAATCTGATAAACAACCATTAGCCTATTACAGATTCTTGGACGACATATTTATCATTTGGACTCATGGTCTGGATGAGTTTAGGGTGTTCTTGGACATCTTGAACAGTCATGACGAATCAATCAAACTCAAAGAATCAATATCGCAAACCAGCATTGATTTCCTTGATTTAACAATATTTAAGGGCCCACAATTTACATCATGCAACATTTTAGATACAAAACTTTTTACGAAACCAACGGACTCTCACCAGCTTCTTCATCGTAAATCTTTCCATCCGCCAAAACTGTTCAATGGATTGATTAAATCTCAAATCATTCGATACCACCGGAACTGCACGAACAGAAGCGACCTAAATCAAGCTTGTTCAGTGCTGTTCCAGGCTTTACGACCGCGCGGCTACTCTAGTAGATTACTGCGCCAAGTAAAGTCCGAAACTCTCAGAGAATTGGAATCGTTACGCCATGACCCAACATCGACTGAGCCAACAAGGATACGGTACTATCGACCGGTGTTGGGTAATGGTTCAGCCTCATTTTGTCACAAAAAACGATGTTACATCAATACAATAGGATATATCAATACTAGTAACACTTTCACCAGCGAACAAACACGCATATCGTATCAAATGCATAGCGAACTTAATTGTGATTCTAAAAATGTAATTTACTTAATCACATGCAAAAGATGCCGTATACAATATGTTGGACAAACAAAAACCTCTCTCAAAGTTAGAATGTCTAATCATCTTTCCAGTGTTCGCAAAAAACTCGACATGCAAATTTCCGATCATTTCAACTCATCTAATCATGACATTAAATCCCATTTCAGCTTTCAGCCAATAGAACAGACACCAATTCTAGCCGACGAAGACCAAACCGATTCAATACGCCTAGAACGCGAAAATCATTGGATGGGCGTACTTAAAACATATCTTCCGTTCGGACTTAACATTGACTACAAAGGTGTTTCTCGAAATTTCTTGTGCTTTCCTCTGATCTACAATCGTAGAAATGTTGAAATCGCAAACATTTTCAGAAAAAACTTTGCATTATTAAACACTAAATTGACCGAGCCTCTCGACAAACGGGTTATTATTGCCTACAAGAAAAATCCCAGTTTGAGAGATATGCTCGTTCGATCTAGACTCAGACCTTGATTAACACGCAGTTCAATTAGCTTTTTAGCAATTTCAACATCATTATCCTTTGTTTGTGCTCAACACAATATTTTATGTCAATTTCCGACACAACCTAACAAAATTTAGCTAGTTCCATAGAAATAATTACATAAGAAATCGGATAACCGACCTGTGCCAGCGCCCTCCACACTTTCCAAATATATATTACGCCTGTGCCAGGGATATGATTTGTTTCTATTTACTTAACACATATATGTATTACTGTCTAATTGCGCGCTGTCACTAGGATTTGGATTAGGGGCTTCCGGTAGCCATTACACAACCCATTAAGAACGCGCGATCTTGAGGAAACATGAGCCTCGTGTCGGCGCCAAACATTTTGTAAGCATTGTTTCACTGTGTGCTTTACACACGAACATAGCTGTTGACACGTCACTCGAAACCCTGAAGCACAATGTGAGCTTATCTCACACGGGTATATAAGATCCTCGGAAAAACCTAAACATTCGAACCTAGCTTGCTTCCTGAAGAAGGTAATTCTACCGAAACGTTGAGGCAACTTGACAGTGCGCTCCTAAGTACTTTTTTATTTTATATCTTCGCGTTCCGTTCTTTGTGTATTATATGTTACTAATCATTACCTTTATTCACAGCCAAAATTCAAGTCCTGGATCAAAATGACTCAACCAAAACAACCTAAACGTGGAAAAACTAACCGCCCAGAGCGGCAAAAAGACCAGGCTTATTTAGACCATTCAAATCTAGTAAAGTTGATATACAAAATTCTACAACTTTGGCACCATATTAATTTTTTACAGGACCGTTTGGAGAAGAAGGTCCTTCCGAAAGGCTTTTCGGCCATCGTTGAGTCAGGGCGAAAGAAGACATTCCGACCAGTGCTCCCCTGTGAGGATATCTTCAATTCGCTTAAAGCGGACGCTTTTCAGTGGGGTTTAAACTCCATGAAAACTTTGGTCAATTATTATCGGAAAACGGAATCAGAAATTGAAGTCAAGGTTCTTTCGGCTCTTTCTTCTAAAACCCTTGACTTCGACCGAGCACGTGACACGGCATTAAAATGGGGACTGAAGAATTTTGGCACCAAATTAACTAATGAGACAAAATCAAAGTTCTTGAGCATCTGTGGTAATCTTCAGTCCTCGATAGGTACACGAGTTGGCGTCCAAACTCATACAAACAAACGTGGTCGGTCACCCTCCCCTCCCCCACTAATCGCTCGCCAGCTTCAATTTCAGGATAGTCCAGCCAGGGATCAGACAACGTCGTCGTCTGTGAGATCCACACCAAAACGCGTCAAAGCCACACCACAGCCACAGAGACCTGCACCAAAACCACGGACGTCACGCATATCCACTCCACCAAATACATCACTTCAAAATTCACCAGCCAAGAAAACAACACCACCAAAGCACATCTCTTCCAGCCCTCCTTCGCCTGTTGGTTCCATTGCTTCGATGACATCGCCAGCGATTTCAACATCATCACCATCGTATGCCGAGGTATTATCAACATCACCTAAGGTATCCAAATTTTTATAAATTTCGTCAACCTGGCCCTAAGAAGGATTGGTCCTTCCCTAAACAGATAAAAAACCCTGTTGTTATTTTAGGCTCTTCTAATGTGTCCCGGATCGATGTCGATCCTCCCAAAAATGTTTGTATTGCTTCTTACCCAGGTGGCAATTTAGGTCATTTCTGCAACATGGCCCACAAACTGAAATCGAAGCCAGAAAAGACACCTCGACACGTCATCATCAACATTGGCATCAACAACCGAGAGGACTGGAAGACAGACAACGACAAAGGCAAAACAGCAGGCACCACAGCTAAAAGCAGGGTAACTAACATGGTTAGTAATTTCCGAAAAGTTTTTCCTAATGCGACACTTCATTTTCAGGAAATAAATATCTCATTCAGTTTAGATTCTAGGGACCAGGATGTTCTGCGTGCCATTAACAGCCAAGCTCGTCAGACACAGAACCTCAAGGTCATACAGGCAGTACCCCCCCGCGACTTTCACGTGGAGAATGACAACATCCACTGGACATCACAGACGGCGGCGAAAATCTACCAAGGCTGGACCAACATCTTTAAAGGTCATTTAAACTAATTCCTCAGAAGGGCATCAGCCATGCGGAAAGAGTCGGTCTCGGCACCGAGATAGTCAATCTTGTACCCGACCTTTCCCTGAGCGCTGGTGAGAAATCAATACTTAGGTATGGTCTAACCTTTGTTCCTACCCCACCCGATCTCAAAGAAACACCACATGTTGTTGAGACGGAGGATGGAACATTGGTTTTACCAGACTCTATGTATGCCATGGAAATGAACGGCGGTCCAGCAAACATGCAATTTAGGGAAGTAACAGCTATGGCTGATTTCTTTCGCAATTCGACAGGTTTAAAAGATCAATTTAAAGAACCTTCGATATGGACCCCCTCTGATCGCCAGATTGACCACTCCATTCCCGAGGTCGCTGGCTTAGTCAAAACCGACATCACAAATTTACCAAAATTTCACAACGAGGATAACCTCACTAAAGTTGAAAGAACTGCACTAAAAACTCTTCGCAGCAATAAAAACATTGTAATCAAACCTTGTGACAAAGGCAGCTCGCTCGTCATCATGTCTAAAGAAAATTACATTCTAGAAGCGACGCGCCAATTAAGCAACACTAAATATTACAAACCATTGGATGAGCCAATTTGGAAATCCAATGTTTTAAAATTCAATCTCATTCTCAAAAGCTTGCTGGACCAGGACGTTTTAAAGAAAAAACATGTTCAGTATCTAATTGCAAAACCTGAATCCAATAATAGGACATTTTATTTGCTACCTAAAATACACAAACCTTTGAGCTGTTGGACTAATCCATACACACCACCCGGTCGCCCCATCATCAGCGACGTGGCTTCGGAGTCGTACCACATTTCGGAGTTTATTGATTTCTATTTGAAACCAATTGCTACCCGCCATCCGAGCTATCTAAAAGACACGGAGGACTTCCTCATTAAATTGTCGAAAATTGAAGTTCCATCTTCTGCTTACCTAATTAGTCTCGACGTGGAATCTATGTATACAAATATTGGAATCGATGCCGGATTAAAGTCAATTAAGAATGCATTTGATTTCCACCATGATCCTCATAGACCTGGAGATGAACTACTTCAATTATTAGAACTTTCTCTTAAAGGGAATGACTTTGAATTTAATGGACGATATTATTTACAGGTCTCCGGCTGCAGTATGGGCAAGAAGTTTAGTCCTAATTTTGCCTCAATTTTTGTTGCAGAGTGGGAGAAAGGCGCCTTAGCCAAATCTGATAAACAACCATTAGCCTATTACAGATTCTTGGACGACATATTTATCATTTGGACTCATGGTCTGGATGAGTTTAGGGTGTTCTTGGACATCTTGAACAGTCATGACGAATCAATCAAACTCAAAGAATCAATATCGCAAACCAGCATTGATTTCCTTGATTTAACAATATTTAAGGGCCCACAATTTACATCATGCAACATTTTAGATACAAAACTTTTTACGAAACCAACGGACTCTCACCAGCTTCTTCATCGTAAATCTTTCCATCCGCCAAAACTGTTCAATGGATTGATTAAATCTCAAATCATTCGATACCACCGGAACTGCACGAACAGAAGCGACCTAAATCAAGCTTGTTCAGTGCTGTTCCAGGCTTTACGACCGCGCGGCTACTCTAGTAGATTACTGCGCCAAGTAAAGTCCGAAACTCTCAGAGAATTGGAATCGTTACGCCATGACCCAACATCGACTGAGCCAACAAGGATACGGCACAATCGACCGGTGTTGGGTAATGGTTCAGCCTCATTTTGTCACAAAAAACGATGTTACATCAATACAATAGGATATATCAATACTAGTAACACTTTCACCAGCGAACAAACACGCATATCGTATCAAATGCATAGCGAACTTAATTGTGATTCTAAAAATGTAATTTACTTAATCACATGCAAAAGATGCCGTATACAATATGTTGGACAAACAAAAACCTCTCTCAAAGTTAGAATGTCTAATCATCTTTCCAGTGTTCGCAAAAAACTCGACATGCAAATTTCCGATCATTTCAACTCATCTAATCATGACATTAAATCCCATTTCAGCTTTCAGCCAATAGAACAGACACCAATTCTAGCCGACGAAGACCAAACCGATTCAATACGCCTAGAACGCGAAAATCATTGGATGGGCGTACTTAAAACATATCTTCCGTTCGGACTTAACATTGACTACAAAGGTGTTTCTCGAAATTTCTTGTGCTTTCCTCTGATCTACAATCGTAGAAATGTTGAAATCGCAAACATTTTCAGAAAAAACTTTGCATTATTAAACACTAAATTGACCGAGCCTCTCGACAAACGGGTTATTATTGCCTACAAGAAAAATCCCAGTTTGAGAGATATGCTCGTTCGATCTAGACTCAGACCTTGATTAACACGCAGTTCAATTAGCTTTTTAGCAATTTCAACATCATTATCCTTTGTTTGTGCTCAACACAATATTTTATGTCAATTTCCGACACAACCTAACAAAATTTAGCTAGTTCCATAGAAATAATTACATAAGAAATCGGATAACCGACCTGTGCCAGCGCCCTCCACACTTTCCAAATATATATACAAAAGTTAACTGAAGACATATATACACATGCAATATAATTTAACCTGAGAAGGCTCATTTGAAGGTAGTTGTTTATTAACTTAGATAAACTCGTCTATCAAAGTGCAGATAGGCCGATCTGATTCTTTAAGCGATAATCAAAATAACGGGAGAACTGATGACTTTCCAGTCACCATACCGAAGACTGAAGAATAGTTCATGAAGCACTATATTAAATTGTGGGAATAATATACTGCAAGACAAGATGTTTAGGACATATATATTTGAGATGAGGTGAAGTTCTGCACCGATGCATCCACAAAAGCAATATGCTAAGATGGTTTCTTCCGATATTATATATACGTTAATGAAGTATCCGATATGATAGTCTCATCATAAAACTTGAAAAGACGATATTCATCACACAACAGTTCAATTTGCACTGGGATACACCCGCCTACATGTAGACAGTATGCAAGGAATGTATCGCTATTCATGTTGTCAAGAAAAGTTTCAATTCCAAATATGTCAATCAGTGAATACCAAATTGTGTTCCGTACCATCTGTGCAAACTGTTGTTCCAAGCATATCAATAAAAAAATCCCCACCCAAAATTAACTCTTATCAATTATTCACTCCCACAATTCAGTCCAGTTTCCTTCAATATATCAGTATTTATCAGCTCATTACATGTACCTGCTGATAAACCCCTTCGCAATCAACATGTCCACTGATTAAACAAATCACTGTGTTTTGTCAGCGTCCTAGCATACCAAACATGGTTATTTGGACATATATATAGATACAGCCCATATACAGATAACACGCATGACTAATCCGCCATAAACCTTCCGCCATTAGAGGGACTTGCTGCACTTCGACGGGACTTGCTGCATTTCTAGGTACATGCTGCAATTAGTGTTACCAGTCCCAGCAATATGCTCACATGACATAATAACACCAAAGAAACGAGATAAGAGGAGAATAAAAATAACCAAATTACCAGGATATCAATCGGTGAACATCATGAGCTCTCAGAAGTGTACATGTATAAACAGATTCAACACAATCTCAACAAATTATCATGAATAGAGCAAATAACTTAATAAGAACATACACCGACCAATATGATTATGAATATAAACCACAGTTGTTGGAAATTATTATCAAAATCCAATGATAAATACAAATACCATCACTTCAATAATAATATATAGACAAGTATGGAAAGCTGGCCAATTCAGGGTCAACTGTAGTCCTGCTACCACCACTTGTTTTAAGTCATATTTCAGCATAAAACCAATTGTAAAAATATTTCTTGCCCTCATTCAACTTATATCTCTGTTGAAAATCCAAAATGATTCAGCGTTTTTTGCAACGTTTATTGCTTTGATTATCCAACAACACGGAAATAAAAAATTTGATGAGTCGCCATCCGAGTCACAGATAATATATAATTAGAAGCAGTGTTAATGTTACAATCTCAATCTCACACAGGAGCGTTCCATACTTGTCTAATTTATTATTAAAGTAATGGTACGTGTATTTATCAGCCGATTTAATAAAACATCCAACAGCTGTGATATAAACATTAGTTCTTCGTCTTGGACTGGAGCAGCCTGGAATAGAGCTGGGACGGTTATGGGTTTTTCGTGGATTGAAGGGCCGGGAGTCTCAAGAAATAACTAGTCGTTGATAACAAAAACAATTATCTTCCTGATAATAATACTGAATATGAGTCATGCGATGTGACAATGTTGTAAGATCACACGTGTGCTGACCCTTTGATGTTTCGTTTTGACGTCGGCAGGCTGTTAAATGTAGCCTTCAAAGAGCGACACACCGCGTTTGATGTTGTTCCGTCAATCTCGGATTCATTTTAATTGACGGAGACAGATTAACCCTCTTATAGCCAGTTATAGCTGACCATCACAGTGATCATACACTATAATAGTGATGTTACGGTTAACCGACCACGGCAAATCCGTGACCGGTCACGGCCATAGTTGGTGGTTAACCGGTTAACCGCATAACCGTCCCAGCTCTAGCCTGGAAACACCATATAGTCCACCCAGCGCATTCACAGTCGCAAGGCTCTGGCACTGTACAATACAGATACAGAAGTCTCAAGACGTAGCAAATATATGGCTTCGCTGTGAATAATTTATATATAAAGCAAAGGACCAAGAAACACTCTGCCTTCTCTTCGCACTGGCCAGTCAGCCCCCCCCCCCCCCCACTGCATACACCCCTTGAATGAATGCATAAATGGTTCATTTTTATTGAATATATCTTTCAGTGGCTACTTTATCAACCTGCTCAGGAGTGTACTTGTTTACTAAACCTACCAAGATTCATAATTGTCAGTTTAGTCCATGAGAAACTGTGAAAATGCATAAATAAAATTTTGGCTGCACCCCAAGGGGGGCAAAGGTTTTATTGCTTAATATGATAGTAAGATATGTTCTGATCAAAATCTCACTTGTTGGCCCTTGATTTAGGTGTCCGTTTTTAAAAAAAATTAGAATTAATGACCCAAAATATTTTGCGATTTTGTCACATTGCTTAGGTTAGGGATGTTCATGAAAATTTCAAATTGGTCTAATCTTTTTCAATTTTGAGTTTATTTTGTAGAACTCACCATGCTGGTCACAGAACCGTAAACCATTTTAATATTTGTTAAATATTTTTTGAGTTATGGACATTTCTGTACCAAAAAAATGGTCGTTTTTCAGATTTCGGAGCCCCCATTTTCGGCGTATTTTCAAAATAATCTAAAAAGCAGATTTTAGGATCAATTATTTGTTAAAATACATTATAATTTTGTGTTTTTTCACTAATTAACTCTTTCACTGCCAAACGCGCATAAATGCGAACTCCCGTGTCACTGCCAATCGCGCATTTTTGCGAATTTGGTATGTAGTCTAATGTATGGGATATAACTCTATTCTTTCCGGCATGTTTGACAGTGTACAATGATTCTATCTGTAGTACTGTTGCGCGCGAACAATTTAAAGCGACAACGTCATCAAGGTAATGCTATTTCTGACGTTATGGGAGTACAGTCAGAGCCGGAATATACCCCCCAGTGCCACGCATCCTGTACATATATCCATGTATTTCAGGTATATATGGGTAATACATTATATCTCAAGCAGTTTCTAATATAATTAGTTGAAACTTCACATGTATATAGACATAGGTATATCCTGTTGAATGCCGCCGTGGACACGCCCACCAAGGTCACGTGACATTGGCGGCCATCTTGGATTAGTGGCTATTTGCCGGTATATGTACAGTTTGTGTGGGTATGCATGGGTGTGTTGTTTGTTTTCTAATTTTCAACCCAATTATATGATGTCCAACAGTAAGTTACACGGGAGTAACATATATGAACATACTTTGGACATAAAATAGGTCACGTGACCTTGGCGTCCATCTTTGCCAAAACTTTCCTTTCCAGAATGGATTATTTTCAAATGTTGTTTTCTTATAATACACCTTTACTGGTTTTGAACAACCCTTGTCTATTGTATCGTTTTCCAGTGGTGATAACAGGCAACTAAATTAATTATGCTGGTGAGTTGACCATGCGTACGCCCGCGTGACCCATATAATTCACATAAATCATCGTAAAAACCAATTTTCCTGAAATTCAAGATGGCGGTCAAGATCACGTGACTTATAAGGGGCGGAGCAGTGTCATATGTCCCCCTGCAGGTATATATACATGTGGGTATGCATGGTTATATATATATATCTATATTTGGAATTGTACCTATCAGGGAATATTCAAGCAACAAAAGCACGAACTCAACAAAGTGCGCCATTGTATCCCATTTTGCTACAAATAGGTGGCAACTTGCATAAATCCAAGATGGACGCCAAGGTCACGTGACCTATTTTATGTCCAAAGTATGTTCATATATGTTACTCCCGTGTACCTTACTGTTGGACATCGTATAATTGGGTTGAAAATTAGAAAACAAACAACACACCCATGCATACCCACACAAACTGTACATATACCGGCAAATAGCCACTAATCCAAGATGGCCGCCAATGTCACGTGACCTTGGTGGGCGTGTCCACGGCGGCATTCGACAGGATATACCTATGTCTATATACATGTGAAGTTTCAACTAATTATATTAGAAACTGCTTGAGATATAATGTATTACCCATATATACCTGAAATACATGGATATATGTACAGGATGCGTGGCACTGGGGGGTATGTCTGTGGTGGCAGGTGGCAGCGAAAGAGTTAAGTGGTTAACCTACTGGTTAGAGCACATATATCAAATTTTTCATCCATTTATGGTAAAGAATGAGAACAAATATGCCGATGAAATGTGAGTTCCATAACATGGACTTAGTCAAATTTGGCTTTGTGACATGGGGTCGCGTGACGAAATGCCATTTTTGAGGTCTTGTAACTCAGTAAATTTATCTCCATACATCTTGATGTTTTCACAACATATTTAATATGTAAGTCTAACTATATTGTAACGAAATTTTGGTTATTGCATGTAAAATATTTTCGTTATGACCTATGGCTTATTGAAATCCTCTTATTTTCGAAAATGTAATTTTTTGGGCATTTTTCTTGATTTTTTGTTTATAAAAAATAAACAGGTGAGGATTAATTGGTAAAACTAATTGAACTTTCAGCTGAAAACATTTTTTAATTCAAATGAATCCATTTTGTCGATTATACTAAGGTATGTTTATGGATTTCACCCCTTTTTGTTGTCAACGGAGCACAAATTTGGCAGCCAGTTTAGGGGTAGGCCAAATCACACAGTATACATATTGGAGACAAAGGGCTGAGGGTATGTGCACAAAGCAAGTGGCTATATCACCAGTGGTGAGGTGGATATGTATACCTGGAGTGACCCTATGGTCATTGTTGTGGTATTTATGTATATCTTGAATGTCTATTAGGCCATGGGTGTGTATAAAAGGTATATAGGGTGGTGACCGTAAGGCCAATGGTGAGGTGAATGGGTAAAAAGGGATTGACTTATGTTCACGAACATGGTGAATATGTATACAGGGAGTGATTATATGATTATGGGTTGTGTGTAGGATCATATCCTGTGTTCATGTATTGTAACTCGTGGCTGTATGGTCATTTGTGGTGTGTACGGATATAACCAAGTATGGCTATATGGGCATGGGTCAGGTGTACGTGTATACGGTGGGTGACTATATTGTCATTTGTGTGGTGATTATGTATATATGGAGTTACTGTGTGGTAATGGGTGGCTATCGCTTTCCTCCATTGTACATACAGACAGACCATCAAGATGGAGAACTCTGACATTACCTCTCTATTGATTAACATATCCTTGAGCTATTTTGGAAAGCGATAGACACCCAAGGTTTCACATGTACAACCCACATATTACCTCACAGAAACACCACAAAAATGACAATATAGTCACCCACTTTATACACGTACACCTGACCCATGACCATACAGCCATACTTGGTTATACCATACACACAACAAATGACCATACAGTCATGAGTCACCATGCATGCACACCAGGCATACTCCTGTATCTGACATATGACCATATCGTCACTCTCTGTATACATATTCACTACATTCAGGATCATAAAGTCACTCCTTGTATACCTATTCACCTCACCATTGACCATACAGTCACTACCTGTATACATATTCGGCACCTCCATAGTCATATAACCACTCGATAAATACATTTATTACATATCTCATGCGGTTCTATCTATATACAGCCCACCCATGACCATAGATTCAATCCAGGTATACATATACACATCGCCAATGGCCATTCAGCCCTTCCCAATATACCAATACCAGCACCCACGACCACTCATACCTTCCATGCATATACACCTCACACATGACAATTCAGCAACTCACTGTATACTCATGCACGCCATCCATCATCACACAGATACTGCCTACACACCCACCAATGATAATCCATCCACGACATATATAACAATATAACCAATGTCAGAAATGGTAACGCGCTCAAGATCATATATTATAAACCCAAGAATGTAATTGTAGAATATAAAATATATTGGTTTTGCGAATGGCCAACTCAGAATTCCGTTAAAATAACAATAACAACCAGCACCTAATTAACGAACCGGCGGCCGACTCGACCGCCTCCGACCACAACCCCCAGTGGGCTGCAGAAATTTATTTTATTTGTAATTGACATATAGTTTATCGCAAACCAAAAATCAAAATTAATCAATGTTGATTAACGACAATAAACGAAATTGAAATTCCCCAACTTCACCTTTTACCGGACTCTGCCTCCAGCTCGCAGTTTGACTTTTAATCATCCCAAAAATTCCCATTCTATAAATAAAACTAATAAAACACCCATTGATAATGTAAGCGCCCACGAGAAAAGAGAATCTCGCCACCAGTTATACACGCGGCGCGCGTAAATATTCATCCCACCCTTTACCAGAATGGCAGGCCCTATATACCCACGCGCATAGCCAATGACCATCCAGCTTACTCCATGTATGTACACTTCAAACATGACCGTACAGTCATTCCATGCACACATATACACCTATATATTACCCATAACCATTAAATAGCTCCCGATTTATCCACACACTCCATGACCATACAGACAGCACATGTCTACATATACACCCCACCTGTCATAATCCCGCCCATGACCTTACAGTCACTCTATGTATATACATGAACAATACACAGGTGGCCATATAGCTTCTCTAGTTATGTCAATACACCATAGCAATGGACATACAGCCACACCGAGTACACCCACACTGGGTACATACAACCATACACTATACATGCAGTCACTCCATGCATACCGTTTCACCTCACACATGATCACGATCACTCCTTGAATACCTACACATATTACCATGGACACCCCACTCATAACCATATAATCACTCCTTGTATGCCTATTCACCTCACCAATGGTCAAACAGTAACTCACTGGCTGTCATCTTGGCATCCACCCTGTATCCAGTTGATCAATTTTTATCATAATGGGCCAGAATAGCCACATATTATGTTCCGTCGCAAAGTTCTGCCCATTTCCTTTCAATAATATGGCCAGAATCACAAAAGAGGTTCTCGGAAAAATTCCATACTGCATCTTTAAAATGAATTTGCTACCTTTTTCGGATAACGCAGAGATTAATGTTCGGGATATATGTAAAATAAATGAATTTTATTACCAAATTTGGTTGCCATCTTGAGAAAATGGTTTATAAATGCCGTAGTGTGACACAATTATGATAGACCAAAACAATAATCACCTTTCATATCAAAGATAGTTACATTTCACTTGAACAAATGATCCATACATGAAAAGTTAATTTTTGCCGATATTTTTTGTCAAGTTTGTGAGAGAAAACTCCAATATTTCTGGTAATGTCAGTGGTGACAATAGTAACAAAAACATGGTGCATCAGACATGTTAGTATTCAATTATAGAAGACAGAATAGCCAATTGTATACATGTACATCAACCACAACTTGTAAGCGATTGAAGGGCATGCTGAGGCAGTATCTACCATTTCCCGTATTTTGACGGTCTTTTTGGCAGCCATTTTGAGCCAAAGTAACAATTTTGGTTCCAATGAGTTGGAATATTCATAGGTAATGATATGCCTCACTTACATTACAAATTTCTGTTCATTTCTTGTAGAAATATGACTAGAATCCCAATTGTGATTTTTTGTGAAATTTAATACCGCATTCTGTAAAATCGAATTTTTGAGGGATCGGACGGGGCTAGGAGCCCAGTAATTGCATATTTTATTGCTCCAATGATCAGTTAATATATAAAATACAAAATAAAGTCTCATTGCTCAACCATTTCCAAACAAAATAAACTGATCTAGAAGATGTAAGTGAAAAAATGTCATATTTTCAACTTTCGGTGGCCATTTTGGATTGGGAGTTTCAATTTTGCCCTATCGAAGTGTCATTGTGTCCTAGCTTCATGAAAATATATACATTAGTATACATTTTACTAGAGTTTCCAGCTATAATTTGCATCAAACTGACTTAGGGTCTGGTCTGAAAAATGCGGCCATCATGGCCGCCATCTTGTCTGGAGTCTATACGGCCACTTTTTGTTCTTGTTAACATTAAAAGTTGAAGGACATAATAAAGAACAAAATGGGTGGGGTAAAGTTAAGTCCCATTGCGTTGCAAGGGTACCGCCATTAGCTCCCAGACTGTCATATTAAGGTGCAAGAAAGCACAAAAACCCAACAACTCCCGTCATATAAAATAATAAAATGCTCTTATTTACAGCATTTGACTCCCAAAGTGCCACTTTAATGTCTTAAATGTTTGTTTATGTGTTTAAAATGTTTCATGACCGTTTTGATTGACATAAAGTCTTTTCCTATCTATGATTTCCTATTTTGGCGGGAATATTGGCGGCCATCTTGGATTACGCCCCCTAGCGGCCAAACGGACACTTTTTGTCAAGGCCAACAAGTCAAATTTTGTTCCTGGTGCTATAAGCTTTCTATAGACACCAAAAAACCTTTGCCCCCCCTGGGGTGCAACGAAAGTCAATTTTCCATTTTCTATCTCATGGACTAGTTAGACAAATTAGCTGAAAACTGACTTGTTTACGAAAACAAAGTGTTTTAAATAATGGTTGCGATCAGCTGATTTGTTCACTGATGTAAACAAATCATTACTTAGACAAACAACGACAACATGTCCACTTTACAGTTTGAATTATAATTGTCAAATGTGTGGTTTCACCTACCCCATGATAAAATGACAAAAAGTATTGGAAATAAGGAAATTAATTCATCCAAAACATCATGTCAACATGATTGTTAATGAATGAGGACCGGTGTCGCCAGAAATACAGGGTTCATACAGGTTCTTAAAATGTAAATTTAGGACTTTTAAGGACTTTTTTAAGTACTTTCAAGACAGTCGTGGGACCATCAAAAAACGCCGACTGTCCCCTCTCGTCGGTGGGGTTCCGGGGGCCCTCTCCCAGGGAACATTTTTTAAATTCAATGCCCTGAGAGTGAATTTGGGCCCTAATGAGGTCTTCTTCCAGATTTTTCTAGGGGTCATTACCCAGGTTTTGGCAAATATTTCACATTACTTTTTGGTGTTGAGAAAACAGGTATGTTTCTGTGATAGTACAGCACTTTTACCCATACATGACACTAAATGATTTATTACTAATCCGACACAGCGCTTCGTCCCGATCTGCTTCGAGTCACGATTTGTATTCATTTTTTCGAATCCAATCCGGGTTAAATTTACAATTACCTGGCATGTTGACCTTTACAACAAAAGACAAACAGAAGAGACAAGTTCTCAAACAATGGGTATGATTGGCCGACGCACAAACTTTTTAGCCAATCAAAACTCCGCTTGTATCAAGCTTTGACTTTTGGTTGGATTTCCGCTCTTACCTTTATTGCGTAACACATTTCGCCTATCACGTTTTTTGAAGATTTCGCGATTTTTTTATCACAGGGATTCACCGGAATTCTAACGACAATTGGCAATTTATTTTATGACTTTTAAACTATACAATGCCGATAGATAAGGGGGATGTCAAATTTAAGCACTTTCAAGTACTTTCGGGGGTATTGGACCAAAATTTAAGCACTTCAAGGCCTTGAAAAAGGAGCTCAAAATTCAAGCACTTTCAAGCACTTTAAGGACCTGTGCGAACCCTGGAAATAATACAATCGGATAATTATCTCTCTTGGTCGAATTAGTACTATTTATAGCCGCCAAGATTAAGTTCATTTATATAAAAATTCCGCATTGGTCAGGAAAGTCAGTGACAGCACGTCAGGTAAATTATTTTTTGTTCTGTCTAAAACATAAGTTTTTATCCACAGTAGGTTGTTATTGGACCAATGACTGTGTCAGACTAATTTTCGAAAAATTCTTTTATCAGGTTCTAATTGATTGCGGTGGTTTGTTTGAGCACTGAAGGACAGCTTACAGTAATGCTCTAATTAATCGACCTCTTAACCACAGCAGAATTATGGGTAACTTTCCAGGATTTAGTTGGAAATATGGCTTGTTGCCATTCATCGGAAAGCTCTCACCGAGAGCTTTCTGATGAATGGCAACAAGCCATATTTCCGACTAAATCCTGAAAAGTTACCCATATGAGAGCTTTCCGATGAATGGCAACAAGCCATATTTCCGACTAAATCCTGAAAAGTTACCCATATGAGAGCTTTCCGATGAATGGCAACAAGCCATATTTCCGACTAAATCCTGAAAAGTTACCCATAATTTTGCTGTGGTTAAGCATTACTGTATTTATTCGCCTTTCTTTTTAGTGTGAAATCCAAACACATCTCGAAAGATCGATAAGCATGTGATTCAATAGAATAAAACAACCCACTCCAGGTCTATGGTGGGTTTGCCTTTTTTAGAATATCGGAAGTCAGCTTACGAGCGACATCTTGAGGGAGGTAATGTACCTACCCAGCCTCAGTCAGTGTGGCCCTGTGGGTGGGCTTGGAAAAGATGGATGGCACTGCCACTGTAGAAAAAGTCAGCCCAAACAAGAAATTATGGCAGTGAAATCCATGTAAAAAAGGACGACCGTGTAGTAACGACCTGCACTACTCAGACTACTATATATGTGTTGACTTGTATGAACGTCAAGATTTAATTAACTATAAATATTTCTTATAACCAATTACGTATACGAAGTTGGTTGCTTGTGGTAGGGGGTGGGGTCTACCTCAGAATTATCATATTGCACTCACATCTTTCACCCTTTCGTGGCTCCCCGGGGCCATTTTTTCGACTGGCCCATATGCCCATTCTCAATTTGGATAAAATATTAGTTGTACTCGCCACCACAACCCTTGGCCTTGGTTGGAAATTTGGGGTTCTTTTGAGTGAGAACTTGTGTTTGCCCCCCTCATAATTTGGGTTGTTTGTTTGTTTCAAATCACAACCCAAACCATTAGAATATAAGTAAGGAAGAACATTCAATTTCCAAGAACATGTTTTTGTTTGTACCTGTACAAATCCTATAGTGATTTTATAGGTTGGGATTTGATCAGTTTGATTACAATTGCATGGAGCTACATTTATACCAGCACAGACTCGGAGCCATGCACTATTAAACAACGTCAACCCAACCAAATCTAATGCCAACTGTGCCAACATTATGCCTGCTTTGTGTGCTATGTCGCTGTCAAAACGTCAATAACTTTCGCGGGGAAATGCGCGTGCCAATATGACGTCGCTTTGGATACAAAATACCATTTATGACGTAACCTAACAGTTTACGTGAACGTGCTTTTACTAATTTAATAAACTAAAGAAAAGTTTATTTACTGATATGACAAACATTTTAGACATTTACGAGATGAGTCGTTGTGGCTAACAAAAATGTGCAGCTTTACGTAATTTCCGTCATTTTCCGAATGGCATAGCAACCCGAGTCAGATCGGCAACATTTATGATTTAAGTAATGATTATTGTTTAAAGTGTAAACCATGTAATGTCTTCACGCAATGAATACTGTTATGTTAGCTATGTGAAAAGTTACATTTTGTAGTTTTAATTTAATTGCAATGACGTTTCAAGATGGCGGCCCCTCAAATTCAAGATGGCGCCCCCCCCCCCCCCTAATTCAAGATGGCGGTGCCCATGTTCGAAAGCGAACTTAGTATAAGGACGACCAGCACATGTGTTGCGCCCAGCTGGTCATCCTTAAGAGGGAGGTAAAGTGGCACAATTCCAGAAATGGGGACCGGTTGAAATCCATGCATTTTTGTTTTAAATGACCAAAAAATTAAAAATATGTTTGTTCATAGACATACTACAATAATCCAAGATTAAGTATATCTGATAAGTAATAAATTTGTCATTCCTAAAAAGATGCATTTGAACGTCAAAACAGCACAAAAATTACTCACTGCCACTGGCAGGAATATCAAATAGCCAACAGGAGGTATCAACATGTAGCTAATACTCCCATGCAGTGACAACGCGTAGCGGATTTCCTAGTTTCAAACCTAAAACTCCAGAAATTTGAACTTAATATATGTAAACAAACCACCCAAAAAGACATCCATTTGCAAGAACTATTTCTAAAAACTATGGAGTACCACTTTACTATCAATAATACATGTATGCAAAAATGTACAGTCCCAAATATCATGCACAGCGAAATAGCTTTTCATACATGTACATGTACTCCCTGTTTACCTTTCATCATGAGTTTTGATTTCGGCTGGAAACAAACAAGATATTCACTTTTCAATTTGAATCTGTACGTGTCGATCAAAGAAGCGATCGTCAATAACATTCTGATGCATCTAACATACACGTATATACTCTTGAGTGCCTAATAAAAGTACAGGGTGGAATAATAGTACAGGTTGAAAAATGTCGCGTAACTGAATAATAGTACAGGGCGGAATAAACGTACAGACTGGAAATATTAGTACCATACATCCCCACAAAATGCACCATCTGACTGGTTTGCTGATGCCATGTGACAGAAATAGTTTCGATGGATAGCCAGGTCTGTGAATCTGCAGTGTGCTGATAACTGTTTGTCAACAATCAGAGTTCATTTCTTTATGAATAACACAATTTAAGATTGGTGAATTATTTCTTTTGGTTAATTTAATAAACGTACAGGGCCAAATAACGATCGTACAGGTGGGAATTTTACCTCGATTTTAATAATCGTACATGTATGTTTATTAGGCACTCAAGAGTACTATGTTTATCAATAAATTGATTCCTTACCGGTCAAACTTTGACAATTTATTAGCTTGAAGTTTATTTCGCGGGGAGAATTTATCAGGTAAGCGAAACAACCACGTTAGATGTAACTACGCCAAATTTCAATCACGTGGTCGGTATTTTAAACCATACAAGAAAGATGATTTCAACATTTAATGAAAGTGTCAATGACACTGTAGCTCAACTTAGGTAGGGGAATAATTTAATGGTCGACAGTAAATGGAGGAATAGGAAAAGTGCTAATTGAAATGTCTAAGTAAGACTAGATGTTCATATCAACATTCATAACAGGTTTCATAATGATCGGATCAGGGATGTGGTGATTATGGTGTGACAAAGGATTTATTGATGCAAAGAGTAAATTCTAAAAAAAAAAATTCCGAATTACCCCAAAATGACTTGTTCCCATCTACAGCCTTTACAAATCTCATAATGATCTGATCAAAGGTATGACCTGTAGCCTGTGCCAATGGATTTAGTCATGCAAAGAGTAAAATCCAAGATGGCTGCTGGCGGCCATGTTTTTCGGCTGAACGACCCCAAAATGACTCGTTTCCCATCTACATGTCATTGTTAACATACATGACAAATTTCGTGAAGTTCCGACCAAAGCTACGACCTGTAGCCCGCACCAAAGGATTTATTCATGCAAAGAGTAAAATCCAAAAAGATGGCTGCTGGCGGACATGTTTTTTAGCCAAACGACCCCAAAATGACTCGTTCCCATCTACATGTTAATATTAACATCCATGATAAATATCATGATGATCAGACAAACAGTACGACCTGTAGCCCGTGCCAATGGATTGAATTTTGAAATCCAAGATGGCTGCCAGCGGCCATGTTTTTTGGCCGTATGACCCCAAAATGACTCGTTCCCATATACATGTCAATATCAATATTCAAGACAAATTTCATAAAGGTCAGACCAAAGGTACGACCTGTAACCCGCGCCAAAGGATTTAGTCATTGAAAGAGTAAAATCAAAGATGGCTGCTGGCGGCCATGTTTTTTGGCCGAACAACCCCAAAATAACTCGTTCCCATCTAAATGTCATTGTTAACATCCATGACAAATTTCATGAAGTTCTGACCAAAGCTACAACCTGTAGCCCGCGCCAAAGAATTTAGTCATGCAAAGAGTAAAATCCAAGATGGCTGCTGGTGGCCATGTTTTTTGGCTGAACAACCCCAAAATCACTCGTTCCCATCTACATGTCAATATTAACATCCATGACAAATTTCATGATGATCAGACGAACAGCACGACCTGTAGCCCGCGCCAATGGATTGAATTTTGAAATCCAAAATGGCCACCAGCGGCCATGTTTTTTGGCCGAATGACCCCAAAATGACTCGTTCCCATCTACATGTCAATGTCAACATTCATGACAAAATTCATAAAGATCAGACAATAGGTACGACCTGTAGCCCGCGCCAAAGAATTTAGTCATGCAAAGAGTAAAATCCATGATAGCTGCTGGCGCCATGTTTTTTGGCCGAACAACCCCAAAATCACTCGTTCCCATCTGCATGTCATTGTTAACATCCATGACAAATTTCATGAAGTTCTGATCAAAACTACGACCTGTAGCCTGCGCCAAAGGATTTAGTCATGCAAAGAGTAAAGTCCAAGATGGCTGCCAGCGGCCATGTTTTTTGGCCGTATGACCCCAAAATGACTCGTTCCCATATACATGTTAATATCAATATTCATGACAAATTTCATAAAGGTCAGACCAAAGGTACGACCTGTAACCCGCGCCAAAGGATTTAGTCATGCAAAGAGTAAAATCCAAGATGGCTGCTGGCGGCCATGTTTTTTGGCCGAATGACCCCAAAATCACTCGTTCCCATCTACATGTCATTGTTAACATCCATGACAAATTTCATGAAGTTCTGACCAAAGCTACAACCTGTAGCCCGCGCCAAAGAATTTAGTCATGCAAAGAGTAAAATCCAAGATGGCTGCTGGCGGCCATGTTTTTTGGCTGAACGACCCCAAAATCACTCGTTCCCATCTACATGTCAATATTAACATCCATGACAAATTTCATGATGTTCCGATCAAAACTACAACCTGTAGCCTGCGCCAAATGATTTAGTCATGCAAAGAGTAAAATCCAGGCTGCTGATGGCCATGTTTTTTGGCCGAATGACCCCAAAATGACTCGTTCCCATCTACATGTCAATATTAACATCCATGACAAATTTCATGATGATCAAACGAACAGTACGACCTGTAGCCCGCGCCAATGGATTGAATTTTGAAATCCAAGATGGCCACCAGCGGCCATGTTTTTTGGCCGAATGACCCCAAAATGACTTGTTCCCATCTACATGTCAATGTCAACATTCATGCAAAATTTCATAAAGATCAGACCAAAGGTACGACCTGTAGCCCGCGCCAAAGGAAATTGTTGACGGACACACGGACACACGGACACACGGACGACGACGCCAAGCCATGGCAATAGCTCAAACTTACAAAAGTAAGTTGAGCTAATAATGATGAGGTGTTGTTTTTCTGCCATATGCAGTTTGCCATATGGTGTAAGTATTTGACATTAACATTACGTATTATGTGATATTATTACTTAATATCGTCTATGTATATTCCGAACTATTTCGGCAGAGTGATATGTTTATTGCATACGGTAGCTTGTTAATGTTTACGTCAAAATTCCTTCGAGATTTTTCGTAAAACTTGATGCCGACTGTAAGTTATCGATGGCGCGATCGCTTATGAAAACAATACAGTGTTACTCAACGAACGATAATCCAATTGTGTTATGGACCATGTGTTGTCATAACAGCCAGTTCGTTTTATTTTCAACATCGTAAAATAAGCACATTTCTCAACACAGGAACGATAACTCCACCAATGGCTGACAGAATTCCCGCAATTTCTGTTGCTTGTAAAGTTTTTTGAAGTGTGATATTTCGATAATGGGTACATTTTTCGAAAATCGACGACGCCTTGTCACTAGATGGAGTCAGGAATTACATAAAGGTACATTCATAGATTCTGTACTAAAATTTATGACGTCAGGATTTTGTTTCAAATTTTTAACATGGAAACCCTATGCCATGGATGATGGGAGAAAAATAATCAATTTTCCACTTTACCTCCCTCTTAAAAAAAATCACTTGTCGTATTTAATCACAGATACTGCCCTTTTCTCTCGTTATACAATTATACCCACGTGGCAAAACTGTTTTAAGTGACCAGCAGGTCACAAACAGGGCCTGCATAGATCAGGTCTGGCACATCCTGAATTCCGCTATTATTGCTATATTTGACTATTATAGTGGAATATGACTATATCATGAATAGTCATATTCATGTTTTGTTTATTTGGGTTGGAAATATGAGACGGTGCATGCCATTGCAGAGCCAGTTTTAAGAGTATGTGGTACTGAAGTGAACTAACATACTGCAGATAAAATTGGTTATGCAGAGCGTTGCGCTGAAGATATTTTAAGCTATCAAATTTTAAGTATACCTACTTAAATCCATAAAACATTCCTATTAATGCAATTTCGAAAGAGAAGTTCTGTTGCGGATATCTCAGATAGGTAGTCCCCCTGACGTAAGAAATCTCAATTGACCAATCAAAACATTTAATTCAATAAAATTAACACATTTAGGAATACCTACCACGTTTGTTTAAAAAAGTACGGAAAGCCGATTCGTTATGCGATATTATTTCTTCCACACCGCGGGAAATTCAAATAATTGACATGGATTTCGCATTTAAAGGTGATTTATCACGAAATCTATTTGAATTATCACATTAGTATTACTCATAGATGAACGTATGACGCTATATGTGTTATACATTAACTCTAATCGTTTTTTGTATTAAAAATTAGCTTGTTCAACAGTGGGAATTAATTTGGTACCATAGAATGAGCAAATCTGGAACTCTATCATGTAACGCATCACGAGAATATATTATCTGTACAACGTGTAAAAACTGGAATTTCTTATTTTACATAAGAAACATAAGCAATGACAATTGTGACACGGGACAGACACAAACATCCGATTGAACACTTGACATTTTATTCAATTCTATTCCTGACTTCCGCGACCCCATCCTCGTTTAGCACATATGTTACCACCACGACCTTTAGGTCTACCACGACTACCCCTGCCTTTCGTGGGAGCCGCACATGTAGGAAGTGTCACCGCAAACACATTGCCATCAGACGTGCCTGGCTCATCCATAATATTATCGGCACCACGACCACCTCTGCATCTCGCTGGAACCATGCACGTGGAAGGGGCCACCGCAAGAACATTGCCCCAGGAGAGTCTGACTCGGCCATCGGAATTTCGGTTTCTGCTGAAAGAAAGTAATTTGTGAACAACAGATGATCAAATTAGTATTTCAATGCACTATTCGTGAATACACTCGAAACATATACTAGGGTCTCGCACAATACAGTAATCAAATCCCTGGTCCCATCGCAGCGTCAGCTTGTCAAAGTCATAAACAAGTCGAACAACAACGACAAAGTACAATTGGGTGAAACATGGTTTGAGAGCAAGTATTGGATTTGCAATAACAGATTCACCATAGTTATACTATAATTAGAAATATTACTTTAGCAAATTAGATACATACCTCCTTTGCTTGGATCCTGGGGATCGTCCTATGGAATGGAAATTTGAAAGTAATGAATTCCTTTATTTTCTCCGCATCCTCTTCTATACCTGCGCAGATTGCGTGGGCCCGGTTTGGACATTTCGGGACCATATCCACCTCGCAACCGAGCCACAGATTAACCGCGTTATCCTCCTCTGTGTATAGTTTGCAACAGAATTCCCACTGTTGAACAAGCTAATTTTTAATACAAAAAATGATTACAGTTAATGTATAACGCATATAGCGTCATACGTTCGTCTATGAGTAATACTAATGTGATAATTCAAATAGATTTCATGATAAATCACCTTTAAATGCGAAATCCATGTCAATTATTTGAATTTCCCGCGGTGTGGAAGAAATAATATCGCATAACGAATCGGCCTTCCGAACTTTTTAAACAAACGTGGTAGGTATTCCTAAATGTGTTAATTGTATTGAATTAAACGTTTTGATTGGTCAATTGAGATTTCTTACGTCAGGGGGACTACCTATCTGTGAAATCCGCAACAGAACTTCTCTTTCGAAATTGCTTTAATAGGAATGTTTTATGGATTCAAGTAGGTATACTTAAAATTTGATAGCTTAAAATATCTTCAGCGCAATGCTCTGCACAACCAATTTTATCGGCAGTATGTTAGTTCACTTCAGTACCACATACCACAGTTACTGGACATAAAGTCCCAAAAATAAGGTTTTAATCGAGTTTAGAAATCGGTATCCTTATAAAGAAGTAGAAAGTAATGTATCTATTGATTCATGGCCCGACAAACATATCTCAAATAAAAGCACTAAACGCAAAATACCGGCCATAATGTCGCTTGTTTCCTATAAATAACATACTCACCTACAACTATGCAGCGATAAAATCATTCCGCACGCCAAATTAACGGAGTTTAAAACATTTTTCACCGTGATCGTCCAGTGACTCGACACCATCCTTGAATTCTTAATCGAAACTAATCGGATGCGGAAATAAACTGGCAAACGAAAAATGACAACCCACTAAAACGGAACAATATTTGGGAGATCGCAATTTTTCGTTTTGGACGTCGGAAGGAAAAGTTAATCTACTATATGGCTTTATCGGAGGCCGATAACATGATTATCTCACTAGTAGTTCGTGAATTATTACAGCGAATTATTCAAAAGTTGTAGTTAATTAGTTTAATAGGTGTTGGCTATAGAATTAGATGAGATTATGCATGGTCAGTCTGGAGTAAACTACATACCCACATATAAAAAATAGTGTCATTATGAATCTGAGTGTATGTTTACATAGACTGATGCATGGTCATCGTCAAATAAAGCGTTAACAAATCCCCATTTTAGGCCTATTAATATTATACGCTATGTGGTCGACCTTTTTGTCTTTCCTTAGTTTGCTTGGTTTGTTGGTTTAGGTAAACCGACATACAGAGGTAACCATTAATATATAGTATAACCCCCCCCCCCCCCCCCCCCCCCCCCCGATTCGAAAGGTAGCCATATCACATATAACACTCAAATCAGCAAATCAGATCACACTCCTACGGAGATTGCCGAGATGTGCCGATTAATGATGACGGACTATTTATCCGTCGGAAAAAAGAAAATTAAACTGCTCAAGTTAAAACAATTGGTAATTAAATCAGATAAAATGGTTATTATTGTAAAAACTGGGCGTCATATAATAAACCTTTTATCACAGCAGTGAGTTGATTCTCGACATCGCATCACGTCTCGTTGAGGTGGGAATTATTGCTGGATCAATCTCTCTGCCTGCGGCAGCTCGTTTGATCCGGCAATCTACCCACCTCAATACTGGTCAACCAAAAACAGAATGAAAGTTGCTGAATATGCCATAATACTTAGAAGATTATTAAAGTTGGCAGACTTTTATTCAAGCTAATGGGAGTTGATGGAATAGACCTATAGACCTACGTAGTTTTTAATATTAGGCCTACAGGGTGGCATCAGGATTTCACAACATGTCAATTATAGTGTTACCATGGCATATTGCTGCAAACATTTGCAACAGTGCAGGGCTCAAAATACATTTACTTTTGCGAGAATCAAATGCTGAATCAAGTTAGTCATAAAGCACTGAAAATTGAAAAGTGTCGCGAGAATCATTAAGAGAATCGATTCAGTGATTCTCGTCGAATCTTAGGGCCTGCAGTGGACTTTTGTATACAATAATTCGTTCCAATATATTATCAGTTCAGAAGTGTATAATATATCTGACCTCATTATTGCAGATTGCAGTTATTCAACTTGTCACCCTTTCACGAAAACCATACACAAACTTTCGTCTCAACATTGGCATAGACAACACTCTATCATTCACGAACATACCACTATAGCACTGAATCTTCTGTCATAACCCATACATAGTCTATATGCATTATTGTAACATACATTTAGCTTATTTAAAGTAATTTTCTTGAAATTAGCTGGCAACAATACAAAGGAGAAAATCCGAGAAATATATCTCTGAAAAAGAAACGATTTCACAGCTTGCGGACATTTAGAAAATTTTCTTAACAATAAATTAGCTCTGAGACATATAGCCCGATATTGACGTTGTAAATCGCCATCGTCAGATAGGTCGTCATTTATAACGTGTCCGAGATAATTGGCACTAGCAACGAACGTAAGATCGTTACCATTGAGATTTAATAAGTTTTGGAAGAATGTCAATAGGCATGGAATTAGGGATGAAGGCTATATGGCGACAGTTTTTGAGATGTTGTAACTAAGGAATCTGTCAGCCTCGTTAGTGCACACACGCAATAGGCGACGAAGACCAATCACAGATGGAGATATCAAACCATCGACGTATATCGATGATCAAACACATGTCATCGGCGTATGCTAGGTGGTTCAATGTTTTTTCAGCCAATCATGCATCCAATGTTGGTTCCATTCAAATTCCTGCTCCAATTGTCCGTATTAACATTGAATAAGAGAGGGCTTAGTATATTTCCCCGCCTTACATCGCTGGTTGGGTGGAAGCCACGTGAATATACAGAACACCAACGAACATAAAACAGTTGTTTTTGAACCACGCGGACAGCAGACTAATAATCTGCTTGGGAACATCTCGACTTTCAAGCGTTTCGAATAACACGCTGCTGTGGTCAACAAAAAGGTCGACCACATAGCGTATAATATTAATAGGCCTAAAATGGGGATTTGTTAATGCTTTATTTGACGATTACCATGCATAATCTCATCTAATTCTATAGCCAACACCTATTAAACTAATTAACTACAACTTTTGAATAATTCGCTGTAATAATTCACGAACTACTAGTGAGATAATCATGTTTTCGGCCTCCGATAAAGCCATATAGTAGATTAACTTTTCCTTCCGACGTCCAAAACGAAAAATTGCTATCTCCCAATTGTTCTGTTTTAGTGGGTTGTCATTTTTCATTTGCCAGTTTATTTCCGCATCCGATTAGTTTCGATTAAGAATTCAAGGATGGTGTCGAGTCACTGGACGATCATGGTGAAAATTTTTTGAACTCCGTTAATTTGGCGTGCGGAATGATTTTATCGCTGCATAGTTGTAGGTGAGTATGTTATTTATAGGAAAAAAGCGACATTGTGGCCGGTATTTTGCGTTTAGTGCTTTTATTTGAGATATGTTTGTCGGACCATGAATCAATAGATACATTACTTTCTACTTCTTTATAAGGATACCGATTTCTAAACTCGATTAAAACCTTATTTTTGGGACTTTATGTCCAGTAACTGTACACATACACTTAAAGGTACTTAACCCGATAAAACTCCTCTCAATTACTATTTCAATGGCTTCGGGGGTCAAAAATATTTGATTCGAGTCGAGGAAGTCACCCATCAAAGCTCAGATTTGTTAGATATCGATTTTAGAAATCTATTATTTTTCATTATCGGGAATACTATCTGGCCCAGAACTCAGTAAAAATTGCCACTTGATTTTAGAGTTATCCATCCTTGTCTGTTTGAATAGATTTGGAGAACACATCCAGAGCAGATTACGGCAGTTAGCAGTACTCATCTCGAGTTTATAAAAAATTTCAAAAATCAATATCTAATAACTCTGAGACTGAGCTTTGTTTGATGGGTTCCTCGACTCGAATCAAATATTTTTTACCCTCAAAGCCAAAGAAATAGTAATATAGGACCCTCCGATCGGATTGTTGTTGGAATCTGTTGAGATGGGGACCCTCTTTACGGGTTGAGTACCTTTAAGCTATCTATCACTTTGAATTGAGCCTCCCATAATATCGTAGCCTTCCATGTCAGCCAGGCAATGGGCTTACATTGTATACAGCCTCACCCCTTAGACATGGTAACAAGCACCCGTTGACTCTAAACTGACCCTTACATAATATGGTAATGTAGTTAATCACGTCAGTCACATTGACCATGAAGCTATGGTACCTGTACAAATCCTATAGTACCTTTAAAAGTAAAACTGGCTCTGCAATGGCATGCGCCGTCTCATATTTCCAACGCAAATAAACAAAACATGAATATGATATAGTCATATTCCACTATAATAGTCAAATATACCTATAATAACGGAATTCAGGATGTGCCAGACCTGTAGATAGACAGACAACCTGACAAGACCGTGAAGTCTGAAGACGTCAAGAGTAGAGACTCGAGTTTGTTTACATTAGTTTCCAAATTTCAAACGAAGAATAAAACATTATGGTTCAATATTGCACAATAAACAACATGTTGTTTATTTATATTCGTCTGAAATTTAAAGATAGACATACGTGTTCAGCTAACCTAGACCTATTATCGACTAGTTATAGACATAACAAAATGTTAGAAAATTGTCGAAGTTAAAATTCTTTATTAAGTAGCTTCTGCGCATGCCCAGTTTTCGAGACCGGAACTACTTAGGTCGCCGACAGAAGCGACTTAAACAAGACGTTTGGTGAAAATGCGTTTGATATGTGCACGCCAATCTAGTTACGTGTCTGATTGGAACCAGGTTGCGTCACGGCGATTGGGACCTTATTGTGTTTTTTAAGGACGACCAACTGGGCGCAGCTGGTCGTCCTTATACTAAAGTTCGCTTTCGAACATGGGCGCCGCCATCTTGAATTAAGGGCGCCGCCATCTTGAATTTGAGGGGCCGCCATCTTGAAACGTCATTAAGATAAGATAAGATAAGATAAGATAAGGTAAGTTTTAACGGTCTTTAAGACACATATTGGTGTAGGACAACCAACATGTATAGATAAAAATAAATTGGAATACATGGTATATAATGTGATATACATGTAACAAGTAACAGATTAACACGAATTGTAAAGATATAGAAATATCAAATTATTTGATTTATTACTGGACAATGGTCAACTGCGGAAGGATGTGATTACCAAGTGGTACATAACCACTACCGCAGTTGACCAATGCCCAGCATGAGTATGGCGTCTGTATAGGGTATGAGACTGTAGGAATCAGGGAGCTAAATGTGTTCTAGAGTCGGGGAGCGAGTACACCGTGGAACCCTAAAGGTGAAGGTAACTGAAGAATGACCTTCACCTGATGCATGCGACACGTTATTAAAGGATGACATCGCGTTTATTTGATTTGTACATAATATCTAAATAATTTGAACTGGTGAATGAATGGGGGAACGGATTTTTGTGAGCGGGAAATGTATTTAACTAGCTGTTGTAGATCTGGGTTTTTCCAGATCAAATTTGGCTGTGAGATAGCCCTGTCGTACACTTGAGGATTTATTTTAAAAAGTAAACACATGACCTATGATTTTTCTTGCATTTTCGTGATCGACTGGTGTCAATCTAGCTGGGTAAACATCACTGGTTTGGCCTGCAGGCTTCAATTCGGCGAATTTGGCCGAAACGTTAACACTGTCGCCTATGGGAAACCATTTAGTTCCGTGATTCCTATAAGAAAAATTTGAATTTTACGAAATTTCACGTCTCACCATGATAAGTTGTTATTTCCATATTTTCTTATTTTCAAATGATAATGACCACATTTTGGACAGATTTAAAGAAGAAACGCATGGATTCGCCTGTAGATAGTAAAGAAAGTGATAAATCTGGTAATTTTGCATGGATGTCAGGTACCATTAGGGGGTCAGGGGGTCTAAAGCCCCCCTCCCCACAATTTTGAGGAGTGTTAGCCCCCCCCCCCCCCCCATTGGGAAAATGTGTCATTTGACCCAATTAAGCTTTTCCGGCACCCAGTAGCCTTATCTGGGACCGTAGCCCCACCCCAAGTCGGGGGGGGGGGGTGATGGCATCACCACTAGAGTTACTGTCGTGCAAAACTGTCATGGCAGCTTTGTTAAACAGACAGTATGCCCTGCCATCTGGTAAAATTTCATGCCTGAGGCTGTGTCTGATGTTGTATCATAATGTTTCGATATTTAAATTGACTTATGGTTGCTTTACATTGCTATTAAAATATTTTTTATTTTTATTTTCTGTTAATTTTGGTAAATATTTATTATAAATTGCCAAATTCTGCATGAAAAGGGTTTAAAATTGGACAATATATCCCTCTCAAAATGTATATTAACATTTCCTCTTCAATTTAGTAATATTATGGTATATAAGGACATACTTCAGTTATACAAGATGCATTAGCTAGTAAAATTGAAAAAAAACTCTAAATTTTTTGGCTTTATTTTGAGGATTGACACTAATTTTCAGGATGCCTCATATTGGAAAAATAAACCACTACTGCTCGATATAATCCATTTTTGATTTCAGTAAGGTCTATATTTTGATAAAATACTATAAGAAACGCTGTTATTCACACATATACATATATATAGGAATCAGGGAGCTAAATGTGTTCTAGAGTCGGGGAGCGAGTACACCGTGGAACCCTAAAGGTGAAGGTAACTGAAGAATGACCTTCACCTGATGCATGCGACACGTTATTAAAGGATGACATCGCGTTTATTTGATTTGTACATAATATCTAAATAATTTGAACTGGTGAATGAATGGGGGAACGGATTTTTGTGAGCGGGAAATGTATTTAACTAGCTGTTGTAGATCTGGGTTTTTCCAGATCAAATTTGGCTGTGAGATAGCCCTGTCGTACACTTGGGGATTTATTTTAAAAAGTAAACACATGACCTATGATTTTTCTTGCATTTTCGTGATCGACTGGTGTCAATCTAGCTGGGTAAACATCACTGGTTTGGCCTGCAGGCTTCAATTCGGCGAATTTGGCCGAAACGTTAACACTGTCGCCTATGGGAAACCATTTAGTTCCGTGATTCCTGTAAAGGAGTTGTCCGGCACTAACAAGTGACCAAAAACCATTGGGGATAGCATAAGAAAACAGTCCTAAGACCTTTTATTTCCATTATGGTCCGCAATGGATTCAGGCCACATGAGAGACCGGAACACCGATTGTCAAACGATTGGGACCTTGGATGATTGGGACCATGGACGATTGGGACCTTCAAGAAGTTGGACGATTGGGACCTCGGACGATTGGGACCTTGAGTCAGGACGATTGGGATCTTGAGTCAGCTTTTTGTCTTCGGCTCAGCTTCCCTTCGCTGACCATCTTCACTTGTACATGAATCTCCGACGCAATGGGGTGACTTGACACAGGTGCCTCCTAATCCTGTGATCGAGGGGATACGCTTTGCCCATAAAAGATGAGCTGCTCTAACCCTAATTCAACATGAGCCCTAACCCTAAACATGTGATCGTAGTACTTGCAGTCAGTCAGCTACATGTAGATTATCATTCAATTTTACTTGTGCAACTTATCATGTACATTAACTGAGATATACTGTAGTAGTTAGCAACTAAATAGCACATGTAGCCATATATTGATCGACCGGTCACCCTCCCCGTGTGGTCCAGCCGTCCAGTGTCATAGCCGACAGGTCGAAGTTGTCTGAGAGACGCCCAGACGACTCGACCTGTATGGAGACAGACGACATTTTACCAGCCAGCAGGGACTCCGTGGATCTGCCGGAGGTCCCTGCTGTCGTCATCGAGGCGAGCGGAGACAGGGACGTGGATACCACCCCAGATGTTCCTGCCGCCAGCTTCGATGTGGAGCTGGATAGTTTACTACCTCGGACAGCGGAGTACCATCACATCCCGGTGTCTACCAGCGACAACACCAGCACAGCCACCACCCTCTCTCATGAAGAGTTTATGGCAGACCACGCGATATGGCAACAACAACAACAGCTAGCCGCAAAAGCTGAGGCTGACTGCGCCAGATTGGTTAAAGAAAGGGAAGAACGACACGCAAAAGCTGAAGAGCAACAACGAAGTTTCGACAAAAGAATGGCAGATTCCGACAGAGTGTTGGCCATGGCACGCAAAGTTCAACAAGAACGAGAACAAGATGAAACCACCTCCAGGAAAAAAAAGAAAGCTAAAAAGAAGAAATAATATAAAAATGTCTAGATCACCTTGTTTTTGTTTTGTTTTTACACATCATTTCATGTCAAATGCTCATACCATTTCATGATCCCTTATATCATTCACAAGTGGGTTGTAGGGGAGGGGTTACGCCCCTTCCAAATCCTCCCTGGGCTTATTCCCAAAACCCCTAATAAATACAAAAAATAAACATATATTAACTTGAACAAGAGGTACGCTGTCGCGTGGCATTTGCCCCCGACCGTAGCAATTCGGATTAAGCATGGACGGTATCACCATACCAAATATCAGCTAAATCTGCCCAGCGGTTGCTGAACAATAATGCAAATTGTTTGTACGGACGGACAAAATTGAATTTTCTAAGTATAAACAAGGGCCATAACTCTGGTGAAAATGGGTGGACGAAACCCGAGCTATGCATGTAGCTGTTCCCCCATGCTGCGCTCTATCACCATACCAAATATCAGCTAAATCTGCCCAGCGGTTGCTGAACAATAATGCAAAATGTTTGTACGGACGGACGTACGGACGAATTTCTAAGTTGAAAAAAGGGCCATAACTCTGGCAAAAATTTGCAATCGTACCACCAAAGCTCACGCTATCATCTGGAAACCCCCAAAACAAGAGAAAAATTGAATTTTCTAAGTAAAAAAATTGGGCCATAACTCTGGTGAAAATGGGTGGACGAAACCCGCTCTATGCATGTAGTTGTTCCCCCATGCTGCTCTATCACCATACCAAATATCAGCTAAATCTGCCCAGCGGTTGCTGAACAATAATGCAAAATGTTTGTACGGACGGAGACGTCGACTATATACCCGCCGACTTCAAGTCGGGGCATAATAAGGTCCCAATCGTCTTGACTCAAGGTCCCAATCGTCCAAGGTCCCAATCGTCCGAGGTACCAATCGTCCCGAGGTCCCAATCGTCCAAGGTCCCAATCGTCCAACTTTAGGTCCCAATTGTCCAAGGTCCCAATCGTCCAAGGTCCCAATCGTCTGGATACCGGAACACCTTGCAATTAAATTAAAACTACAAAATGTTACTTTTCATATAGCCAACATAACAGTATTCATTGCGTTATGGTATTACATGGTTTATTCTTTGAACAATAATCATTACTTAAATCATAAATATTGTCGACCGGACTCGGGTTGCTCTGCCATTAGGGAAATGGCGGAAATTACGTAAAACTGAACATTTTCCTTATTGTTAGCCACATCAGCTGGCCACACCGCGAAAACAACATGACTCATCTCGTAAATGTCTAAAATGTTTGTCATATCACTAAATAAACTTTACTTTAGTTTAGTGAATTAGTAAAAACACGTTCACGTAAACTGTTAGGTTACGTCATTATGTCGTCATATGTTGTATCCAAAGCGACGTCATATTGGCACGCCGTTTCCCCGCGAAAGTTATTGGCGTTTTGACAGTGACATAGCACACAAAGCAAATCGCATTGTTAACATTCCAGCTAGAAGAATGTGTAATATGTTTCTAAATAAATTTTGGATGGAATCAAAATTAATGCTAGTATAAATGTAGCTCAAACTGATAAAATCCCTACCTAAATCACTAGGTTTCGTATAGGAACAAACAAAACATGTTCTAGGAAATTGAATGTTCTTCCTTACTTATATATTCTAATTATTTGGGTTGTGATTTTAAACAAACAACCCAAATTATGAGAGAGGGCAAACCGAAGTTTTCACTCATCTGAACAATAATTTCCAACCAAGGCCAAGGTGGGGGGGGGGGGGCGAGTACTACTAAAATTTAATCCAAATAGATAATGGGCATATGGGCCAGTCGAAAAAATGGCCACGGAGAGCCATGAAAGTGTGAAAGATGTGGGTGCAATATGAAAATTCAGAGGTAGACCCCATCCCCTACCACAAGTAAGCAACTTCATGTACGTAATTTGTTATAGTAAAAATTTATAGTTAATTAAATCTTAATTGACGTTCATACAAGTCATCACATAGAGTTCTGAGTAGTGCAGGTCGTGACTGCATGGTCGTCCGTCCCTTTTTACGTGGATTTCAATGCCATAATTTCATGTTTAAATCAGTTTTTTTTTATAATTATAAATTATATTCATAATAAAAATCCTTTCATATGACATTGGGCTAGTGTCAAGTGACTTAAAGTGAGTATCGGACAGAGATAAAATATTCACAGCGCATGAGTACAGTAATAAATTATGTTATTGTTTACTCAGCCGTATATACCTATCCATTCTGGATATGTTCAGGCAACAACTACAACTTGTTTATTTGTTTGCCAGGGTCAACACTCTCATTGTCAACACACTTTCGTTGTCCACACGTCAGTTCGTCGGATCGTGTGATGTGATGCATGTGATGTTTGGTGTTGTTGGATGTCAAGTATATAGATGTTTGTGATGTCGTCGTCTCGATTGTTTCTCTGATATTGGATGTGTCCCGTTTGCATGAGTATTCAATAAATGTACGATCGAAGATTTTTAAAGGTAGGCTTAGTTTCCATAGACCCTGCCTGATGTTCAGACTCAGAGCTTTTACTAATGTTTGTGACAAGCAAGGATGGCCCACTTAAGCCCCGCACCCGTGCTCTACCACACCAGAGGGTTTCAGATCATTTTAACCTGGGAACGCCGGGTAACCCTGCTAGTAAGTAATATTTCTTAATATATGCTTAATGGGGGCTATTACTTGCCAAAAACTGAAGAGTATTTCCCTCAGTCATGTTTTTAGAATCGCGTTCAATTTGTAAGATTTGCTTAACATATAAATATGAATGTGTGATATGTCATGAACCGATATCCATATTGTCGATATGACATCTATTTTGACACAATCAAAATAGCGTCACTTTAGCAAAGTTTAACCCGCATCATTAACTTTCTCGTAAAAAAGTTACCCACTTAGACCCCTTTGGTGCCATCTAGATGGTCCACTGCGACGTTATATAGAACACAGACAGACATTCTCAAATATAGGTATCAAATGTGGCGTCTTTAATCCACACGATTTGATTCCTCGTATCATTGGAGAAAAATGTGTAAGAATTTGATGGAAAATTGCGCTGAACATAATTTTATCAGTATATGGTGATCTCCCTACCCATCTCTGACTCAAGCGGCGCAACTTTTGACATCTTTAAACCATTTAGATCATTATGAAGATGACTATATATTAAATTGGTGGAAATCGGCGACTAAAAAATTTCGTATCAAATTTAGTCCCCCCCTATCTTTCATCCAAATGGCATCAATATTGCGTATTTATACCACATGATTAGATACCTCGTACCATGGAAATGAAAGTGAACACATTTGGTAGAAATCTGCACTAAATATTTTTTTGGATCAATTTTGGTGTCCCTCTCCCCCTCCATGCCCCACTGACTCGAACTCGTGTGGTATGAATAAACTTTTGACACCTTTAAACCACCCATTTAGACTCCTGATATCATGTAGATGATTCTTTATAAGTTTGTTGGTAATTAGCGACTAAACATATTCTTATCAAATTTAGTGCCCCCAGCAGGAGCCAGCAGCTCTCACCCAAACGGCAAAAAAATTGGCGTCTTTAAATCACATGATCATATTCCTCGTATCGTGGAGAAGAATACGTATCAATTTGGTGGAAAATTGGAAATCGACGCTAACAATATTTTTTATAAATTTTGATGCCCCTCTCCTCTTCCGCCACCCCTGACTCGAACGGAGCAACATTTGATATCTTTAAACCACACCATTATAGATTCCTCATATCATGGATATGATTATGTATAAGTTTGGTCAGTGACTGCCATTTTGTTTAACCATCGTTTTTAAATGGTACCACTTGATGTGGACCAGAACTGTTCTGATGCAAATAATGTTCTTATATTTTCTAGCATTTCACGCTGGTAATATTATAACTATATAACCTACGATTTTCATCTGGTGACCAATTTAGAGAATAAAACAAAAAATTGTTTGACACACGTGGCAGCCATTAGAAAGGATGCGTTCGAGATCTTTGCGCTCTAGATTTTTGTACAGGAAATTGCGATTGCGCGTGGCGGAAATGAACATTGAGAGCTAATTTTAGAATTAATATCGCTTAAATGACGTCAATTCGCACTGTCAAAAGGCTCGAACTTTCCCATGTTGTGATTTCTCGTAGGAAACCGGTGCATCGATTTTTTGGGACAATCTGCTTCCTTGATGCATCTTCATTAACAGATATTGCAAGACGTTTCACTGTCAGATAGTCATAATGTCGGCACATGGATTCATATGCATTGTGTTGCTTTTGGTAAGAAATTTTTGTCAACAAACAGTTCAAATCACAATGTAAATTCACTAAATTGTAAATTGCCTAAATGTGTCAAGTAAAATTTGTAAATTGTATTTCTGTATAGTATAATAGTATTACAATTTACATGGATTGTACCATTACTCAGTGCAATACTGTGTATGTTGTTACCATTGAATGTGTGGACAGATGAACTAAAGTCAGAAGTCGTTATCCGAGACGTAGCGTACTACTGGTAGGTCTCTCATGAGAGCGCCAGTAGAGGGCCGTGTATCGAAATTTGGTCAGGGTATTCTGACAAAAATCAGAACTCGGTCAGATACCAAGTTTGTCAGGCTGAAAATTCTCGTTCAAGATCATTATATAAACATCCGAATGCAAAATTTCGACTTCACCCCATTAAAATTTACATTTGTCCATGTATGTTGTCATGGGTGAAGTACACTATTCGGTCGGGCGCGGACATTAATGGGTCCGTGACTACCCACCCCTGAGTCAACCCACCCATTTTGCTGTGTGACAACCTCCCTGAGTGAACCCGCCTAAAAATTATAATAGTAATTAGTAGGTGTGAGCTGGTGAGGGGATTATATGAGATGTTTGTTAAAAGAAACTAGGATGTACTTTATTTATTTTTATTTGATGTAATAATATACACTTGTAATATAACTTATGTACCCGGTATACGATAATAACGATAATACGTTTATTTGAGTTTATAATGAACGTAGTTTAAAAACAAAATTTAAAACAAAGTTTAATGAAAGAAGAAAAATATGAACACAATTTAATGAACGAACTAAAATGAACGAAGTATAATACAAAATGAAGTTTGATATGAAAGACGTGTGATATCACACGTCTTTCATATCAAACTTCGTTAAATTAATTGTCAACCATTCGTTCATATACATGTATATGAACGAATGGTTGACAATTAATTTAAGTTTAAGAAGAGGTGAGAGGTTAATCTCCAGGGAAGATCACCATCAACGAATAATCCTTTGGTAGAAATGATCTACTAGTTTCGGATCAGTAAACCATTTATGCTATGCTGATGACATGTGTCTACTTGCACCCTCTCTAGAGGGACTTCGTCGTCTCGTGAGAATATGTGAAGCCGAAGCTTTACCCATAAATTTGGTATATAATTGCACAAAAACAGTAGGGATGGCGTTCATACCAAAATCCCTACGCCTCACGACCTTTCCAAAACTTTTTCTCATGGGTAGAGAACTTAAGTTTGTTCCCGCCTATAAATACCTTGGACATATTCTCAGAGACGATCTTATTGATGATGATGATATTATGAGGCAATATAGATCAATTTGTTCCCGTTCCAATATCCTCATGAAAAAGTTTTACAAGTGTTCATTTGATGTAAAACGCCATCTTTTTCATGCTTATATTTCATCATTATATTGTTGTACTCTGTGGGAAAATTTCACCCAGCGCAGTTACCGCAAATTAATTGTATGTTATAACAATGCCTATAGGAAGTTTATGGGGTATGAATGGAGATGTAGCGCAAGTGGGATGTATGCCAGGGATGTTGTGAGTTCTGTTCCTATGTTGATAAGAAAGAGTGTGTATGGTCTGAGAGAACGTGTGACTGAATCTGAAAATACAATTTTGCATGCAATCATTAATTCCGATTTATTTTATGAATCTTATCTTTTCAAACATTGGAAAGAAATTCTGTATTACATATAATTGATATCTCTATCATATGGGCCATTTGAGCCTGAATTAAATAAACTATATATATATTATCCTTCGTCATGTGTGAGAAATGTAGCTTGCTGACTCCTTTTATATAGCCCTTGGTGCGGCATCCTTCCATGTGATTAGTTGAAACCTTTAAGGTCAAGGGGTTGTGACTTGTGAGTATGGTTCACTATTGTGGTTCACTGAGTGGGGGAATATTTGTGGTTCACTAATATGGTTCAATCATGTTGGTTCCACTTCTGGTTCTCTGTGGTTCACTAATATGGTTCACTCATGTTGGTTCAATTTCTGGTTCACTGTGGTTCACATAATCATATATGGTTCACTCATGTTGGTTCCATTTCTGGTTCACTGTGTTTCTATAATATGGTTCACTGTGTGGTTTCCATATCTGGTTCACTGTCAGTGAAAGAACCAGGGATATTTTGGGGACACCTGTTTTTGGGCAATGATATGCCGAAGGCATATCCTGAAGGTCTGATTGGAAGGAGGTTCGGGAGTGGGGTGACCCCCTGCTGATGGTGGGGGTTCTCCCCCTGGAAATTTTTTTTTAATCCATGGAAATTTTTTATATATGTATGGATTGGAAATGCTTATAAGTTATTGTGAGATACTTTTGGTTCAATGAATTATGCTTATCCTGCTTGAAATGAGTCTTACCATTACCACTCTAATTCATATAACAGGCTATTTTCTAAAATTCAAGTGAGAGACACATACATAATATACTAGTACAGAAACAATGTCTATTAAGTTATTAATTACTATTGGTACTAATCTCTTTGTTAATTTTCCATTTGGTAATATGAGATCCCACCTGATAACCAGGTTGATTTGATCAAATTGCAATTATTCCTGTACTGTATTTGATTGAAATACTGAAGTATGAAGGCTGAATGATAACAAACCTGAACTCGAACTATTTGAAGTTTTTACAGGTGAAAGCTAGATAAAGCCAAACATACTTTACAGTATGATTCCAACTGTTAAATTTAAATCTTTTTGTAAACATAAATGTCTTATGTTAATATATATAAATATATAAATGTTTTGTATCCTGTTATGATATGAATTGGGACCTAAATTGAATAATTTTTTTTTTTTTAGTCCAATTTTTTTTTTGGGCGCCTGGAGTTTGGGCGCCCAAACCGGTAAACGGTATGTAAAACGGCCTGGATATGTCCCTGACTGTGGTTCACTATTATGGTTCACTGTGTGGTTTCCATATCTTGTTCACTCCCTTATATGGTGGTGTTAAAAAGTAATAGTATCTTAATAGCCTATTGTTTGTGGTTCACTGGGGCGTGGACTATTGTGGTTCACTCCTTAATTTGTTGTGGTTCACTAATTTTTGTGAGCTAACGGTAGTTGGTTATTGTGGTTCATATATATGGTACAGTGGATTGTGAACCATAGGCATAGTGGTTCGCATCTGTCGTTCACTTTCAATTTCATTCAACCCTCGAAATGACCTGGATAATGATAAACTCGAGATCTTGTGGATAGATATTCTGCTGCCCCTGACAAAACCAATTTTGGTTGGAGTAGGATACCGTCCACCTGATCAATATAGCTTTTTTGAAATTATTGAGAATTTCACCGCTGAGAAAGATTTTATTCGAGATGAAACTATCCTATTAGGAGATTTCAACACGGATATTTCCAAACAGCGATGTAATTCACTAGTGACTAAATATAATTCTTTTATGAATATGTTTTCAATGAAGCAGCTCATTAAAGCTCATACCAGAATAACAGCTCATTCCTCTACCCTTATAGATCTCATTTTAGTATCAGATTCTGAAAATTTTTCTGAAAGTGGGGTTTTAGATTTTGGCATTAGCGATCATAGCATAATTTTTGCTGTACGAAAGAAAAAACATCATCCTGTTGGGGGACAGAATATGCTCAATTTCAGATCTTTGAAGAGCTACTCGAGTGAGTTATTCTGTGATTGAGTTGTTATTGTGTGATGATGTGGATACTGCTTGGAATTTATTTAAGGACTTGTTTGTTGCCACAATTAATAAATGTGCCCCTTTCACTAAAGTCAGAGCTAAGATCCGTACTGAGCCCTGGATGGACAATGAAATTCTGGCTAAAATCAGATCCCGAGATAAAGCACTCAAGCAATTTAAACGGTTGAAAGACCCAAAGCTGTTTGAAGATTTTAAATCTCTCAGAAACAAAGTGCAACATATGATTGCCAAGGCTAAATCTTCATATTTCAGTGAACAAATTGTAGCTAAAAAGAATGACTCAAAAGCCCTCTGGAAAACACTGAAATCTTTGGGTATGCCATCCAAAAAAACCACAAACAGTAAGTCACCCATTAACATTGAAATTAATGGGGAGTTATGTTCGGACAAATCCAAAGTAGCAGAAGAATTCAATGGCTATTTCTGCCAAGTTGCTTCTCAACTTGTTAATAAACTTCCGGTCCCCTTAAATATTTTCAACAAACAGTTTGTAGACACTTACTACCATAGCAAAGGGGTGATTGCAAACAGTTTCAGTTTAGCCCTAATATCCGAATATGAAGTTTATGACCTTTTAACCGAACTTAATCCATCCAAGGCTACCGGTATAGATTCAATAGCAGCTAGGTTCCTGAGAGATGGTGCTTCTGTCATATCTTCCCCTCTAGCACATATCATCAACCTTTCTATACATCATGGTAAGGTCCCAGCTGGCCTAAAAACTGCCAGAGTTGTGCCTTTATATAAAAAACAGGAGAAAACAAAAACCTGTAATTACAGACCAGTTTCAATCCTAAACCTTGTCTCAAAAATCCTTGAGAAGACTGTACATAAACAACTGGAGGTCTATCTAACCAAGAATGACATTCTATATGAATTCCAGTCTGGTTTTAGACAAGGCTTTTCAACTGACACAAGTCTAATTTATCTGTCAGACTTGATAAGGGCTGAAATGGACAAAGGAAATTACATCGGTATGGTCCTGATTGATTTACAAAAAGCATTTGATACCGTAAATCATTCAATCCTTCTGTATAAATTACAAGCCTTGGGTTTTTCGGATGCAGCTATTTCATGGTTCGAATCATACCTAACAGGCAGAACCCAGGTGGTAGATATAGGAGGCACCCTATCAGAGCCTAATTCTCTCACTTGTGGAGTCCCTCAAGGGTCAATCCTGGGTCCTTTGTTATACCTCCTTTACGTTAATGATGCGGAGGCATCAGTCAACTGTAACCTTCTTTTGTATGCAGATGACTCAACTCTGATTGTCTCTGGCAAAAGTGTAACCTCCATTGGACAGTGTCTCAGTACTGAACTTGAAAATTTAAGCAACTGGTTGGTAGATAATAAACTATCCCTACACTTGGGGAAAACGGAATCTATTCTTTTTGGCTCACAACCTAAGATTCGTAAACAGTCAAAGCTAATAGTTAACTGTAAGGACATTTCAATAAATTCCACAACCTCAGTCAAATATCTAGGAGCAATATTGGACCAAAATTTAAATGGAGAAATGATGGCTGAGTCAGTTTTGAAGAAAATCAATTCTCGTATTAAATATATGTATCGAAAAGCAAAATTTCTAAATCAGCACTGTAGGAAACTTATGGCTATGTCTCTTATCCAATGTCATTTTGATTATGCATGCAACTTTTGGTTTTCTCCACTTACAGTCAAAACTAAAGGAAAACTTCAGACCTCCCAAAATAGGATGGTTAGATTTATTCTTGGTCTAGAAAGTTTCAGTCATATAAATTTAGATCACTTTCAACATCTCAAGATGTTCCCAGTAGAGAATAGGATAATTCAAAGAAAATTGATACTCATGAAAAAGATCTATGATAATAATGGCCCAAATTACCTCAATTCTATGTTTACCTTAGCAAATCCTTCCCATGACACAAGATCTGGAAAATTCAAATATAATATCCCCTCTGTTGGACCTTTTGGTTCGAAGAGTTTTATGTATTCCGGCATTAAATGCTGGAATAATGTTGTAAAATATTTAGATCCTTCATGTAATGAGAAACAATGGAGAGCCGACATTGTTGAAAGAATCTGGATATATATCAAACAAAGCGATGAAAGCATTTATAAATACTTTTGAAATAAGGTTGAATTAAGCAAATCCCCCTTTGATTGATCATTTTTGTCATTTACATAGTATATATATATATAGTTGGAAGCAATTTTCATGGTGTGGTCGAGGAGTCATGTGATCTGAAGTCAGCAGGGTCCACAATGGAATCAAATTGGCTATGCCAGCTTTTTGTGCAACCCTGTTGGCTCTAGATCTCATGAAACTTGTCCTACTCTGTGACATGTCACACTGAATCTGCTTATACTTATTTTATTACTGATTCCATTTATACTCTACAGTCACATCTAGATTCCATTTACAACCTCATATAACACATATACATATGTTACCTATTCTTACTCTGTTACAATGTTTCATGATTCAAGAGCCAATAAACTTATCTTATCTTATCTTACTCCTATTTGCTAGAGATGTTTTGGATGTGTAGTTTGGTGGTTCACTGGTGTGGTTCACCAGGTGTTATGGTTCACCATGCTACTTAGGATCTCTAAATTGGTAGCCACAGCCAACTAGCATGGACTCTCAACTAGAGAGTGCCTCTGAATCTACTGTTATTGAGAAAAAGGAACAAACTAAGTGCACTGACCAGACACCAGATAATGGTCTGGAACCCGCCATATATACACAAAGGCAGTTATATCCACAGACGTTATCAATCTGTTTAAAGCCATTGGCAACAAGACAGCAAAGGAAATGATACTGAACATACAGTCCAGCTGCCTAGAATTATGCGCTTCCAAATGGAGTAAGCCCCAAAGGGCTAACCGCCAATACACCACCAGGGAAAGCCCCCGCCCCGGACGTAACCAGAGAACACTTCAACGAGATCCTGTACGATTGTATGGAGATAGTTAATGTCATCACAGACTCATTATAACATTATCTCCGATGCAAACATGACAGACAACACTTGTCGCATTGGACTGCAACCAAGTCGGTCACAGTATATCCAACCTTACATACTAAATCATTGATATACTGCCCGGGGACTCAGATAATGATGCAAACACCAATGTCTGCGAAATTAGGGAAACATACTTTACATTTTACTCAGAATGCTATTTCCTTATGGCTTGAATAGGAAGGACTTTTTAGTCACCTCTCTTATTTAATTAATTGTCCCCTGTAAAATTTATTTTCGGGGGACTATTGTAATCAGCTCCGTCCGTGTGTCCGGCCGTGTGTCTAGCCGTCTGTGCGTCCATCCGTCTGTCTGTGGAGCCGTACGTCCGTCCGTCCATCAGATGTCTGTTCATGTCATAACTTGGAACAGTATTGCTGGGATCTGAATGAAATTAGATATGGACGTTCACTACTATGAGGACATTAAATGGGAACGGGACTACCCGCCCCCGAGACAACCCGCCCCTCTGCTATTTTGGGGGCGGGTTGTCCCGATAAATGAGGGCGGGTTGTCCCGAAATTGTTAATAGTGATTATGTTCTTTGATGATATATTATTAAAGATTTTGATCAACAAAACATGTGTTTATTCATTAATTATGTCAATGCGTGGACTGGGGTAAAGAATGACACGATGTTTTGACAACTGAACGGCACTTAAGGTAAGTGAAGACTAATTAAAAGGGGTGCTTTCAAAACAAACATTTGATGCAAATGGTTCATTATCACAGTATGTTATCACAACACTTAGTGATCGGGGTTCATCTCACTGATGTTAACTGGAGGTGAGTATACAAACAGCCTTTGAACGATGCCAACGGAACTGGGTATATTAACTCTTGAGTGTGGGACATCTTCATTCTGCAAGTATGTTTCCTTGCATTCACTGCGATTTAGAGGTCCGACCAAAGCAACATGCCGTTGATTGTGATGTTTGTGGGCGCTGGCAACACCGACTATGTGACACTGGAATCGACCACGTGCAGTACTTTCATGCCAAACGAGGGACTGTCGCCCTTAATTTCATTTGCAAGCCTTGCAAAGACAGGTAATTTTTGTATACTTGCAGTCTTGTGTTCGGTAAATCACTTTAATATTTTAATATCTATATAAATATCATGTAAATATATAATAGATATATAATAAATATAGCTTGCAAAGACAAGTAATTATTGTATATATACGGTCCTGTGTTCTGTAAATCACTTTGTAATATTTTAATATCTATAAAATATCATGTAAATATATAGTAGATATATAGTAAATATAGGCTAAATGTACACTGTCAAATAGCTCTGTTTAAAAAAAAAATTATATCCAACAGGCCAGACACTTCTCGAAATACTACCGACGACATCCTCGACTTAGCATCAATGATGGACTGCGACCAGACTTCAGACAACCTGAACCTAGACTTCGACCTGCCACATCGAATGTTTTTAATCTTCGTTCATATTCATATTAATTCATTCCGTTTTTAAATTTCGTTCATTAAACTTTGTAATAAATAAACATATTATTGTTGATGCATTTTTGTGTTCATAAGTTATACATGTGTATTTATTGTTGTCCGTGTTGTTAAATCAAATAAAAATCTATAAAAAACAACCCAGTTTAGTTAAACAAACATCTCATAATCCCCTCACACCTCCTAATTAGCCACTGATTACCGCTAATTGATTTTTGGGGGGCGGGTTGTCTGGGGGCGGGTTGTCTCAGAGTGAAAGGGGGCGGGTTGTCTCGGGGGCGGGTAGTCACGGACCCCATTAAATAGAGGGTTCCATCGTATTGTTCAGATTTTCCATTTTAGAGTTATTCATCTTTGTTTATCTGGAAATGTTGGCTTTTTGGTCCCAGTGGTGTCTGTTCATGTTGCAACTTCTACAGTTGTGCTGGGATCTCAATGAAATTTGGTATGGATGTTCACTACTATGAGGACATTAAATAGAAGTTTCCATCAAATTGATCAGCTTTTCCATTCTAGAGTTATTCATCTTTGTTTATCTGGAAATGTTGGCTTTTTGGTCCAACCGATGTCTGTTCAGGTCATAACTTGAACAGTAGTCCTCGGATCTCAATGAAATTTGGTATGGATGTTCACTATTATGGGGACATTCAATAGAGGATTCAATCGTTTTGTTCGAGTTTCCGTTCTAGAGTTATTCATTTTTTGTTTATATGGAAATGTTGCCTTTTTGGTCCATCTGATGTCTGTTCAGGCGATAACTTGAACAGTAATGCTCGGATCTGAATGAAATTTTGTTTGGATGTTCACCACTATGAGGACATTTAATCGCGCATTCAACTGTTTTGTTTTGGTTTTTCGTTCTATAGTTATTAATCTTTGTTTATATGAAAATGCTGATTTTTGGGTCCATCTGTCTGAGTATAGTAGTCATAAGTTATAGATATGCCCACACTAGGCGGTATGCCACAAGGGGGTATGTACCGGATGACAGTCCATCTCTTGTTGATTTTGATAATCGATAATCTGTCAATAATCGACTATAATCGATCAATTGTACCTAATATTAATATCATTAGTGGAAGTATTCCGTAATATGGCCTATTGGCTGGGTGCTTGTTAACTCAATAACTGCACTGTCGCTGGTTGGTTGAGGGATCGGTTGATGTAATTTTTACGTTAATAAAGTGCATCATAAACCACTCTTAATGATTAATAAGCACATAAGAAATGAACGGCGGTTTCAATGTGGTCATGGGATTTTGACCGCGAGAAAAATTCAGCAAACTGCATGAACCCCGAAGTGGTTCATGCGGAGTTTGCTGATGTTTTATTGCGGTCAAAACCCATGACCACGTTGAATCCGCTGTTTATTATTTATATTTATATACTTGCGCTCTTTTAAAACACTTCTCCAAATATGTCCGTTATTTCGTCAAAAACACTTTTTCAAATATCTCCGTTATTTCGTTTATAAAAATAATTTCCATATTTCGCTCTATATTTCGCGCTATTTCGCTGTATTTTCCTATTTCGATTTGTCGTGCTATTTCGCTGTATTTTCATATTTCGCTTTTTCGTTGTATTTCATATTTCGATAATTCGCTATATTTGACATAATATGGGATATGGGATTATATGATAACCAACATTCTGATAGTCAATCGAACATCTCGTGCCACCCGTGCTCGCGATTAGATGCCACTAGCCATCCAATCGTGAACCTCGATTACATATTGTTTGCTATCAAATCCTTGGCGTATTGGCTGACTAGATACTCAAGCAGTTGGTAATGTCCGACAATCCCTGGTGATTTCAGGGACCAATGTGTTCATAAACCTATGAACGACATTGGAAGTGATGTCACGTTACGTTCATAGGTTTATGAACGCATTGAATAAGGAGGCGTGTCTACCGTAACGCTATGGGGAAATCGGAAGAGATATCAGGTGTATGTAAATATAATGTATTGAATACCAGCACAGTTCTCGGCGATGTTATGGTTATAATATTTGTGAGTTCATTAGAACAAACGTAGCGATTAATTTCAGTTTTATGAATAGTCAAATATACAAACAATATAAAAGTAGGAATGAATGATGGGCCGCCGGTGGTTCCTAAAAAAAGGAATCAAATGTTACGGAAACTATAAGTTTCATCAAACTTCCAGAGCGTGGTTAACAATCATAAATGTGTGCCCCCACCCGCAAATTGCAGGACTCAGAACAAGCTAAGTATTTGATAATAGTCAGTTTCATTCAGCATTTACCACACGATATGCGATAGCCTTTACTAGTAACTTCTAAGTATACATTTGTACTTATGCAAACAAAGTACAGCTATGCTCTAATTAATCGACCCTCCTTAACGAGGTTGACATGCGGTATGACCGCGGTGTAATACCGCCTGACCGCGGTGTAATACCGCCTGACTGCGGTGTAATACCGCCTGACCGCGGTGTAATAACGCCTGACCGCAGTGTAATAACGCGGTCAGTCGCGGTATTGAAAACGCGGTCAACCGCGTGGTCGCGGTTGAGTTTTTGGTGCCACTACCGCTGTGTAAGTTTAAACCACAGTAAAACCTAGCGTCCGTATTGTAAATTATCTGACAATAGACTGACATATTGCGCATGGAAAATATTAATCTGAAATTGAAAATAAATCGGTTCTAATTTACCACGGTCCCGATTTCCTTAAGCGTGCCAAATAAAGAGCGTCTGTTTATTCGTGATGTGGTATATGGATAAGGCGTGTGCGATTAAGAATTAAAATGGCTTTTCGGTTCGAGCAAGATAATTATGCGATCGCCATGTGCACATTTCACCGACACAAAAATCATTTGGTTCAAGGAATTACGTGGGGACGTCAACCATTGAAGACGTCAGTACTCTAAAATAAATTTAGTTTGGCGCGAGGAATGAATGTAAGGTCAGTTTCTTAATATATTGACGCAAATTATAGGCCAACCTGAACAAGACAGATCGAAATTCTTACTTGAGTCTTCCAAAAGGAAAAGAAAAAGCAGATTTTTATCGCGGCAGATTATTCGAACGCGGTTGACACAGGGAATGACCACGGTGTAAGGCGGTCGCGGAAAATACTACTGCGGTGTACGCCGGTAACAGTCTAGATTACCGCGGTGGACTTCCAACATGACCGCGGTCAGATACCGCGTGTCACCGCGCATTGCGGTGTATTACCGTATGACCGCGGTGTACTACCGCATGGCCGCGGTGTACTACCGTATGGCCACGGTGTACTACCGCGGTGTAGTGGCGGTATGACCGCGGTCATGACCGGCCCATAACCTCGTTAAATGGGTCGATTAATTAGAGCATAGCTGTACACTCGCAATTACATTGCGGAGAACATCACTGATTAAAATGCTGTATATATTGGTTCCCTGGTTTTAGAGAGAATGTGAATCAACTTCCCATTGGTCCAATCATATTCAAGGGCGAGTGCATTCAGTTCATTGAACACGGTGACAGTCGGCACATTTCAAAGACATAGTGCCACCTTTCAAGTATAAATATACAATGATGTCGCAATGTGTTCAAATCTGCAGTGCCGCCAATTTGTAGAATATACAATGACCCGACAAGAAACCATGTCGCATCATCAAATGAACTGCCGACTGTTTGCAACATATATTAGTAGTACCATACTCATGTTATTGGAATCTCTTTGATACGCGATCAAAGGATGTTAACACCTCGGTTGTAGATTAAACTGTGTAAAACAAACACGGTATTCAATAATACCAGGCATTTTCTGACGTCCGAAATAAATAACACAGATTTATCGACGATGGAAATGGTAATCGATTATCGGCTTTATCAACAGTTCATCGATTTCACAATTAATCGTGGCACCCCTACAAAATTGCTGCAATAAGTTGATCTGATTCTTGTGATGTCAATTGAATTGATATTCATATTAATTTTCTAATATTACTTTCCAGATAAGTGTAGGTTTCGAAACTACACAGGCGAATTCTGTCCAGTTAACAGAAGGAAATCTCAATGAAGTTCTCAGTAAGTTAAATTACCTGGATTAAAGCCATACATGTGAACCTTTGTTTGGCTAATTTAGAGACTAGAGAGTACTTTTATGTTAAGGCATAGTTAATTCATTTTATATTTGGCATCAATAGCTGTCGCATAACTATCATTTCCTTTTTTGGCAGACCCTAATACAGTATACATATAGTAGATTGTGTAGAATTTCATGGCTTGGAATTTCAATCTGAACATACCGGTATAAAGAAAGTATTGCAAGCCAATTGTTGGCACTAAAAAATTTGTCAATATCTCAACAATATTTGGCAGAAGTGTTGTAAGTGCTTGTATTTTAAAGACATATTATGGATTTGTTCAAGTAGGTAAAACTGATAAGTTAGTACTCAGGCACTATGGAATTTATCATTCTACTAATATCGCCAAAATGTTTAATAAAATCAACCATACAACTGTAACCACTCCATAGAAAACATCGTCTGAACCACACTCAATTATAAATATTTACGTCTTGATTCTGGACGCAACTATCGGCGGTAAACTAACACAAATGATTTCGCTATCAAGAATCATTGCATTTAATTAATATATAAGAATATTGGTATGTGTTGTCAATTTGTATTAATATTTGTAAAAAATAACAACTTTGAGCGAGATTATACTCCATTTTTATTTTATCACCCTACTGGAGTGTTTCACATCATTTTAATAGTTTCTATTTTATATAGTGCTTGTTTTCACTATCATTTATTTTCCCTTGCAGGCAGTACAGAGCTTCTTTTTGTTAATTTCTATGCTGACTGGTAATGTATATTTATTTTTATTCCATTTTGTGTCTTAATTTAGGCTAAAATTACAATTTTTGTTAATTTTGCCCACTTCCTACCTTCCCAAGATAAAACCTCTTGGAAAACTTGTATACGCCTGGTAGACATGAAATCGTATTTTATTGCTCAGCCATAGATTATAAAAAAATAATGTGATTTGTTTTTTAGAAGTTAACCGACACAAATTTAATTAGTTGGTTACAAACCCGCCAACAACTTTTTTTATTGAAAATTTAAAAAAACACAATTTTTTTTGTCCTTCATTACCCATGGTTTACAGTTTGTGTAAGATTTCTCACCAAACCATTCTATCGATCATAATAGCATTGAAAAATGAGAATAATTGAGATATTTATATGTTGGTTTTATTCATTTTTATTCGCCAACAATCATATGGAATAATCACCAATCAGTATATCAAAACCTGCTTAGGCGTTCCCCCCTCCATGAAGAGAATTTTTTCCATGATGTTCATTAATCAGCCAATAAAATTGCCATGCAGAACTGAAAAACACCATTTTAAACTGAGGGGTTGTGAGATAATACATTTATCTCATAACATGGAATATCTTATCAGAACTTAAAATCTGACAAGAATCAGAAAGCATGATTCATAGTTTGATTCTCGTAAAAGCAGCTCAACTCTGAAACCCACCCCCAAATAATTCATTAGGATTTAACCCTTTCATGGTGGGTGCTTCCTGAAACACTCTGCCAATGCAATCTCTTATATATGCGAGTCTCAGGGAGACTTGTGTATATATATAAGGGAATACACTTGCACAGGAATTTTAATGATGCACCAGCGCAGCTCCTTCCTTGAAAGGGATACATTGTTGTGAACAGTAAAATATTAACCAACAGTTCTATGGACAGCCCTCTCAATTAAGATTTTTTGGCTTCGGCAATCTGCTACGGCAGCCAATGCCATGGGTCCAATTTGCTTCAGCAAATGGCTTCGGCATTGCTGATTGCCATAACCAATTATGAGGGCTGTAAGGATCACATTATTTTGTTATGAGAATTAAATATCAATGTACAGTAATGCCCAAAGTAATTGACCCCTTAACTACAGCAGAATTATGGGTAATTTTTCAGGATTTAGGCGGAAATATGGCTTGTTTCCATTCATCGGAAAGCTCTCCGATGAATGGCAACAAGCCATATTTCCGACTAAATCCTGAAAAATTACCCATAATTCTGCTGTAGTTAAGGGGTCAATTACTTTGGGCATTACTGTAGCTACCGTGATCATCTTTATAATTTCTCAGCAGTAACCCTTCCAATAAGTAACTGGCCAGCCCTTGGAATTTATAGACTTTGGTGTTATTCCTACCCCAATCCTCCACACTATTGTTTATGAATTCTCCTTCCCTTGACTTTACTTTTTTACTATGCATACTGATATTCCTACCCCAATCCTCCCCACCGTTACTTATGAATGCAATTTCCTGCATGGTATTGATTTTCTTGTCATCTTTAAGGTGTCAGTTCAGCGAGATATTAAAACCTGTGTTTGCTGTATGATGTTAATTTTCTTGTCATCTTTAAGGTGTCGGTTCAGCCAGATATTAAAACCTGTGTTTGACGAGGCAGCAACAAAAATAAGGGAAGAATTTCCTGTGAGTATTTCAGGTTTATTTACAGTGTAACAAATTAGTGTCTGCCATTGTGTCTGTCCCATTCCTTTTTCGAACGTTAACATGAATATTTTTGAGCTATAGTCTGGTATGTACTCCACAATAAATCAGTCATCTGTTAATCCATCCATATATTTCTGTCAGAAAATAATTATGAATTTAAATGGGAATGTATAATTGTGTGCCATCAATATTATCTTTGATAAAATAGTCCCGTTAACAATTTCATAAATAGTAATTCCACGTTCAGAATTAATGGATTGATCTGATATTACTATGACATATACATGTATATCGTGACCAGGATTGTCTTCTGTTCATAGATGATAAATTCAGTCAAATGTTTTAATATATATGGGAATAGCATGCGTTAAACCAGGTGTTACATGGTGTGTTCAAGTTACAGCACTATTCTCTGGTGCAAGTAAATTTTGGACATTGAATATCATGGTCGGCCCTTCCTATCCTAGGTTCCACTGAACCTACATTTTAACCCTAGCGGAAACCATGATAATGGTCAACCTTCAAGTAGATGCTTACTTGATTTTGGATCAAAGGAATTTTCCTGAAAGAAATTAAATTTGGTATACAAATTTAAAGCCCCCAGGCTTACTGATGGGTGTATACAGGTTTACATCCCCCGGGCTTACTGATGGGTGTATACAGTATACGATTTTCAGCCACCAAAATGCAGGTCCAGTGTGAAGAATTTGTGGGTAAACATTTATATTATCATTATTTGAATAATAGAACTTTCTTATTTGACTGATTGCAGGAACAGAGAGTTGTGTTTGGAAAAGTTGATGCCGATGCTCAAAGTGAGTAATACCAATCAATACCAATTTAATATACCCCCCCCCCCCCCCCCCCGCAATGAGTAATACCAATCAATACCAATTTAATATACCCCCCCACCCCCGCAATGAGTAATACCAATCAAATTTATTTAAATTAGTGAGTAATATCAATCAAATTTATATACATTAGTGAGCAATATCAATCAAATTTATATACATTAGTGAGTAATATCAATCAAATTTATATACATTAGTGAGCAATATCAATCAAATTTATTTACATTAGTGAGTAATATCAATCAAATTTATATACATTAGTGAGTAATATCAAACAAATTTATATACATTAGTGAGTAATATCGATCAAATTTATTTACATTAGTGAGTAATACCAATCAAATTTATTTACATTAGTGAGTAATATCAATCAAATTTATATACATTAGTGAGTAATATCAAACAAATTTATATACATTAGTGAGTAATATCGATCAAATTTATTTACATTAGTGAGTAATATCAATCAAATTTATATACATTAGTGAGTAATATCAATCAAATTTATTTACATTAGTGAGTAATACCAATCAAATTTATTTACATTAGTGAGTAATACCAACCAAATTTATTTACTCAAAGTGAGTAATACCAATCAAATTTATTTACATTAGTGAGTAATACCAATGAAATTTATTTACATTATAGATATAATAGAGACTTTTTTCGGTGAATAACACTCAAGCCTTGAAATAGTTGTCTGTCATTTTCAGATTGAGGTCCCCAGGGCATGAATTCAGTGATGCCACCCACACAGCTGGCTAGCATCTCTAACTTCACCCTCTGTGGACCTCATTCTGCTTAGTCCTCATCTGCTGGGAAGTGTCTACAGTCTCAAATTAACACCCTTTTATTTTTCCCCTTCTTTTCAGTTTCTATATCCCCTAAATGCAGAAGATAAAATGCTTAAACAAGGTGTACTAATGGTTGAACATCACCAGCTTCAATTTCAACTGGGGAACTTCAATCTGATCCTAGGTTTACCCCAACTCAACTCCGCATCTCTGATACCTGTTTATCACATAATTAGCCCCTAAACCCGACCTCATATTTTAGTAAGACACACGTGTATTATCAGCACGCGAAGTGACATAAGAGCTTAGCGCAATAATATGGATGTCACTGTCGGGAAATTTAGTATTATGTTAAATAGAAAAAAATTATAATATTCAATTTGTGTTGGATTTACTTAGCCTCACTAATGCTCTGCTTGAATCGAATTTAGTACACCCGGTCAGTTGAGTTGGTTAATAAATTTTGTATAGAGTTCAGACTCATTAGAGATCCTATACATGTATTTATAATTTTTTTTAGGTAGTATATCCGGAAAATACAGAATCAATAAATATCCGACACTAAAGCTGTTCCGCAATGGACAGATGCTTAAAAAAGAATACCGAGGTCAGAGGTCACAACAATCATTGGTAGACTTCATAAAAGAACAGCTCCGTGACCCAGTGATAGAACTGAAGGACCTCAGTGAACTCGACGCACTCGATGTAAGTCAATCTGACAGGTATATACACAGGGGCAATAATTTCAAATTATTTTTGCATTGAAAATTAGGCCCCTGCGAATCAGATTTGTTCTATCGATTCGAATACCGAATCGAATCAGGTAAATGGTATTCGATTTCGAATCGAATTTGAATCGAATCAGACATTGTGTTGACATGTGAGGAGTTCATAAACAAAAGTAAATACTAATGAGAGAGTGGGAGTGTGGGAAGCATATTTAATAGCTCAGAGACTAGTATGCCGATCTGTGGGGCAGAAAATAAATTGATTCAACAATACCATCGTTATCTAAAGGTGCTCAAGAGTCATCACCTTGTTTCTAGCATTATAGACCCCATGTGACGGCACAATAGTGTTATTCCGTCAACGGGCGAGCCGACGAATCGTGTGTGTGCGACAGGAAACTGGTAAATACGCTGACCGTAAACGACATCATTTGACTCAATCGTTGGCGAGAATGCCGCGAGATATTCGATTCGAAAACAACATCAACAAGATTCGAAATAAAATCGAATCGAATAGCAGGAACGATTCGAAATTTCGAATATTCGCAGGGCCCTATTGAAAATGAACTCAATGACCTGATTGCGACAACACAGAGTATTTTTATCATATGGCAATCATTAGCATATTTTTTTCACATTGCATGATAATAGTATTGGACATTTTCAGCTTGGAATTGAATTAATCGGGTCTATTTATTTCAAAATTTTAGCTTGCAAGTGATTTGTGTGAAATTAATCAAAAATTAGATATCGGCGGGTTCGTAATTCAGTAGTCGTCACCTGAAGTTTCATCTTTTATAATGTCTTGATAACAGATACATTCTGATCCAATCGCGACATGATTTCTATAAAACGAACACCTTATCTAAACCAGACAAAATGGTCGGTCTGGATGGTGTTCAGTTTGGAGTGGTTTTACTGTATATCAATGCCAATGCATTTATAAAAGTGGCCTGCTCATTTTTAATTTATATTTTTTTGCTTGTTTTTTAACGACACACCTATAGGTATATACAACATGGCAACCTATTGATTAGGCTATGCATTTTGATTTTGTCAGATCTTGTTATGCAGAGTTATGTCCCATATACACAAAGTGCTCATCAACAGATCTTTTACGGCAATAAATGTACTGACATGTGACTCTGCTTCTGCTATGGTTTTTTCATCAGTTCAATATAGTTTGTGCAATTTGTAATGTTAGTTTTCTTCCAAATATTTCAAATGGAAACATAATTCACGTTAGTTGCCAGCATTTTACTTGGAAAATAATTAATTGTTTGCAAGCCTTGAAATAGTGTCTGTCATTTGCAGAATGAGGTCCCCAGAGGGTGAATTTAGTGATGCTACCCCGCATAGCAGGCTAGCATCACCAAACTCACCCTCTGGGAACCTCATTCAGCTGAGGTGTAAGCAGAATGAGGTCCCCAGAGGGTGAATTTGGTGATGCTAGCCCGCTATGCAGGATAGCATCACTAAATTCACCCTCTGGGGACCTCATTCTGCAAATGACAGACACACTATTACAAGGCTTGATTGTTTGTTAGATTTGTTTCACTAAACATTAGCCACCAAGGTCCAGATTTAGAAATTTTGGTTCCACTTTACACATGACCGGAGTCACTGAATTTCTGCCTTCCTTTCTAGGCCAATGCTAAATCATGCCATGAATCTCTACTCTGTATGGCCTGTTATGGAGTTCTGAGAGGGAACTTTATACATTGAACAAACAAGGCGGCGAATATATTTTTTTGTTAATACTTGTTCCTCAATAATATAAATCGCCTTAGGGGGTGGTCCCAGCTTGAGATTGCATGCTTTTTTGAGCTGAAATCTCAATAAACATTGAAGTGATCACCTGGAAGAAATTCCATGATTGGAAACAATGCAAAGCAAAATCGCTCAAAATTCACTAAAATTGTGAAACTTCAAGTTGGTACCTTCACCTGCAGTGAACTACATTATTAAGGAAGAGATATTAACTAAGAAATATATTACCTGCACAGTTTTTTCAATGTTATAAACTTCCCTGTCACAACATCAAAAAGTTCCCATTTTTTGTACTGGTGGAATATGATCTCTAAAGGCGTAGCTGAAGTAGAGATTCATGGCATGATCCACTGGTACTGACGGCAGAGATGAAAGTCTTCAGGGAATTCCCTGAATTCAGGGATTTCAATATTTTATATTATAATTTTCAGGGATCCAAATATTCGAATTTCAATAAAATTTGTTCAACAAATTTTGTTATTGCCACTGATTTGATAACCATGTATGAGTTGTATGAGTTGCAACATGTTGTCAGTGATGGGCATCATTTTTGTGATGTAGACAAATCCAGTAAGGAATATTAGGTGGGACGGTAGTGCATCAGTGCATTCTCTTTATATAAATTGTTGTTTATTTACTGCATATGAATAGTTCAGGGATTTTTGTATTCGACCACTTTCATCTCTGACTGACGGGTTCCCCTGATCGAAATAAAATGATGACAAGCTATGGATTAAAACTTCCATGCGGTCTTTAATTTCTTTATTTTTCTATACATTTCATTTCACCTAATTTTAAAGTCTTAGCCCTTCCATGACTGGAGCTTACTGAAATTTTGCGAAAACCCTGTGCCAATGCATTCTCTTATATGTGTGAGTCTCCCATAGGGAGCCTCGCATATATAAGAGAATGCATTGGCCTACCAATATTTATCTTGACCTTCTAAGCCAGTGCATTCTCTTATATATGCGAGGTTCCTATTGGAGACTTGCATACATAAGAGAATGTACTGGACAGGGTCTTTAATGCTGCACCAGCGCCGACCATCGTGAAAGGATTAAATGGCATTATGCTTTCCTGAAGATAAAAGCTCATGAGTTCTACGGGTTCACTATCATGAAACATAATGTTGTTGTTGCAACTGGTATTCAAGAAGAGAGAGAGACTAGATCCTAATTATATTTACTTGTTGTATATTCAGAGTAAGAAGAGGCATCTGATTGGACATTTCAATGCTAAGGGCACCGAGGCGTATGCTACATACGTGAGGGTCGCCAGCCATTTAAGAGACAATTGTCAATTCCATTCTACGATAGGGTGAGTATTATTCATATAAGATTGGACATTTCACTGCTAAGGGCACCGAGGCGTATGCTACATACGTGAGGGTCGCCAGCCATTTACGAGACAATTGTCAATTCCATTCTACGATAGGGTGAGTATTATTCATATAAGATTGGACATTTCAATGCTAAGTGCACCGAGACATATGCTACATATGTGAGTGTCGCCAGCCATTTACGAGACAATTGTCAATTCCATTCTATGATAGGGTGAGTATTGTTCATATAAGATTGGACATATCAATGCTAAGGGCACCGAGGCATACGCTACATAGGTCATGATATGTGAGGGTAGCCCAGCTATTTACGAGACAATTGTCAATTCCATTCTACGATAGGGTGAGTATTGTTCATTTAAGATTGGACATTTCACTGCTAAGGGCACCGAGGCATATGCTACATATGTGAGTGTCGCCAGCCATTTACGAGACAATTGTCAATTCCATTCTATGATAGGGTGAGTATTGTTCATTTAAGATTGGACAATTCACTGCTAAGGGCACCGAGGCATATGCTATATTTGTGAGGGTCGCCAGCACCACGTTGTTATGAATTTTGAGCGATGATGTCTTAATATAATTTATTGTTGTCTCTTTTATTCCATTGATGATTGCTTTGATTGTCAGCGACACACACACATTGAACAGTACTGGTACGCACATACCATTAAAGGTTTAAAAAAAACACTCCAGGGTATATCCTTTGATGCTATGACTTCGAAGACAATTGTTGTTATCCCAACCCTTACTGTGCTGCATTTTATTAGTTAATCATTGAGTAAACTTAACCAAGATCATGGGGTGCGCAACTTTTTGCATGCTATTTTTCAATTCTATGTGCGGGATGGTGCGCAAGAGCAATTGTGCACATCAAAATCGAAGGACTTGAGAATCCCCAGCTTGCAAAAGCTCACCCATACAGAGCCCCAGACAAACATGAGCAGACGACACTCTTCTATATGCTTCTATATATGTGTGGGGCTCCCTGCAGGGTAATGGATGTTTTTTATTTTATGTCCTAAAAATTTTAAGAAACATTTATTTAAAAAACATGATAAAAAATTGTTAGGCCAATGCATTCTCTTATATATGCGAGGCGACCTATGGTCGACTCGCATATATAAGAGAATGCATTGGCACAGGGTAAATTAATCAACATACATGCATTCATGTTTTGAAATAAGGCGCTGTTTACCGTGATTGATATGCAGCAATGATACAATGCCCACATGTGTTAATAACAATGGCCGTAACTTGTAGATCGAATAACGAAATTGTCTTGTCGGTCGATAAAAAAACATCATAGATTATTCTCTTGTTCTGGTTTCAGTGAATCAATGCCTAATTTATGCAATACAATCTTAATTGCAATGACGAGAATTTTGATATTGTCATGTAGTTTTTGTTCGGCCTCGCTTTCTCCATCACTTCCGCTTTCTGCAATACTTAATTTTGGCAGGAAGCTATTGATTGATCGAGCAACGCATTCGTTGATGCGCAAGTAATTTCATTGGTGCAATTCCTCCAGTCGTAAGTCGGGATTTTTTTACCCTGTGCCAATGCATTCTCTTATATATGCGAGTCGACCGTAGGTCGCCTCGCATATATAAGAGAATGCATTGGCCTAACAATTTTTTACAATTTTAATAATTTTTTCTTGTATTCTTTAACAATTTTATAATTTCACCCATACAGAGCCCCAGACAAACATGAGCAGACGACACTCTTCTATATGCTTCTATATATGTGTGGGGCTCCCTGCAGGGTAATGGATGTTTTTTATTTTATGTCCGTAGACTGTAAGTTGATAGAAATAAAACGTGGTCTAGTTTTAACTTGACTGAGTTTGTTTATGTCCTTTCTATTTATTTCTATTAGTTATTTGTGTCTTTCAGTGAAATCTCTAAACACTTGAGGCCAGACGGAGATGTTGTATTATACAGAGCACCAAATGTGAGTTGCTTCCCATACAGTTTAAATATATAAAATTAGATTAGATTCCCTTAATTTGGGCACACCAAGCGGAACCGTGGACCCACCAAGAAAAGTTTTAAATTCGACATTAAAAGAAAAAAATTCTTTGCTTCTGGTGTACCTGCTTCAAGAAGACTTAAACAAAATATTTTTATCTCACACATATTTTAATCACACACCCTCTACATTCACACAATTAGCACCCATAAATATCAGTACAGATCGCCATGCAGTTTACATGAATGTTTCCGAGGTTCATCAACCAATAACTGCAGCCTCCACTTCATAAAAAGCAATGAACAACCTAAGCAAACCTTGAAATAGGGTGTGTGTCATTTGCAGAATGAGGTCCCCAGAGGGTGAATTTAGTGATGCTACCCCGCATAGCGGGCTAGCATCACCAAATTCACCCTCTGGGAACCTCATTCTGCTGAGGTGTAAGCAGAATGAGGTCCCCAGAGGGTGAATTTGGTGATGCTAGCCCGCTATGCGGGGTAGCATCACTAAATTCACCCTCTGGGGACCTCATTCTGCAAATGACACACACCCTATTTCAAGGCTTGAACCTAAGCACTCGCTTTGTGCTGTTATTGGGAGACTCTTGGAATTTTAACACTATATTACTTACAATCATTTTGTTAGTTTTTAAAAGTTTTCATGTTATTAATGTTCTATTAAAATAGACTGGTATATGATTATAAGAAATGACTTGCAGATCGATTGGGGTCATTGGTTTTGATCGGCAGAGTAACTAAACAAAGTTTGTGTGAATTTCTTCAAGTCATTTCTCAAATACATGAAGAAAGCATGTCTTCATCTCATTTGGGCACAATTCCATATTTTGCTCACAACCATTTTGCAGCTTGAATTTGGGGAATTTAACCCTTCTATGACTGGAGCTTCCTGAAATTTTGCGAAAACCCTGTCCCAATGCATTCTCTTTGACCTTGTAAGCTAGTGCATTCTCTTATATATGTGAGGCTCCCTATGGGAGACTCATATATAAGAGAATGTACTGGAATAGGATCTTTAATGCTGCACCAGCGCAGATCCCATCATGAAAGGGTTAAAGGTCTGAGAAATAGTACCCTCCGAAGATAATCCTCACGTGTCCTTAAGAGTACCCTCCGAAGATAATCCTCACGTGTCCTTTCTGAAGATAATCCTCACGTGTTCTTTCCATATTTTTACAATTATATTTGCCAGTGTCAAAATATTGATTTCCACTCCTCTCAGTTTTTCTTCAGTGTTGAAAAATGATTGTATTTTATTTTGAAGAGATTACAGATTGTATCCCTTCTTTTTATTGACATTTGTTTTTTTGTTACTATAATGCATTTGGGAATCCACATTTTGACATAATCAATAACATTTTTTATTCTAGTTTTTCTTTTCTGTTTTACCAATCTAATTTATATAATTTTGCTTTGAAGGTTCAAGAGGAAGAACAATTCGACAAGCTAATACATCAGTTTGATAAACTACTAACATTTGTTTATGAAAAATGTGTCCCTCTAGTAAGGGAGATAACTTTTGAAAATGCAGAGGTGAGTTTATCAGTGAATATTTTACCTGCAGATGGCATTGCTTACTGTATGTAATATATCTGGGTTCTTGCAGGGATTAAAAATCCTAGAATGACCATTCAAAGGCTGGAAAGTATGCGAATTTCAGAGATAGAATCACTTTAGTCCAATGTGCCGAACTTGAAATTGATGCCGATCACATTTATAAAAAAAATTTAATTGAGAAAAAAGACCAGAAACTGAAAAAGCTTGAAAACTGTCTAGAAATGTCCTTGAATTTCAATTTCATTAGTTGTGGGAACCCTTATATATCTAGACAGAAATCCAAATTATATTTAGTAACCAGGCAGTTTACATGAGTTTCATTGACAGGTGTAAAATACATCATGGTTTTTAACCAAACATTTAAACTAGAATTAAAGTGATGTGAAACACTCTGGTAGGGTGATCAAATAGATATGGAGAATAATATTGCTCAAAGTAGTTATTTTTTACGAATATTAATCCAAATTGACAACACGCACTGTCATTCTTATATATTAATTTAATGCAATGACTCTAGATGGCGAAATCGTTTGCGTTAGTTTATCGCCAATTTTTGCATCCCGAATTAAGGTGTAAATATTTACAATTGAGCGTAGTTCAGACAATGTTTTCTATGGAGTGAGTGGCATGTTCGATTCATTTGAAATTTTCGGTTATCTTAGTAGAATGATACATTCCCCAGGTTGGCATAGAGCCTGAGTACTAATAAATTTATCACACTCGAACAAGTCCATAATATGTCTTTAATCACCTGTAAGTGTAGAGTCAGATCAGCTGGATTCAAGTGGATTGTCTTTTGTTCTTTCTTGGCCACATTTTGTCTTTTGTTTGCATATGAACTTCTGTTCACTGTTTTAATTTGAGGCGATTAAAATAAGTTTAATCTAAACAAAATAGTGTTACTTCCAATGTGGCAATGGAAATGAAAAACTGCAGGTATCTATATCTATATTTGCGAATGTCTGTCTGTCTGTGTTCTATAGAAATCCACAGGGGACCATCTAGATGATACCAAAGGGGTCTACTAGGGGTAACTTTTTACAAGAAAGATAATGGTGGGGGTTAGAATTTTCTAAAGTAACGCTGTTGTTGTCAGGGGAAGAAAATGGGAAGGGGCATATATTTTGTTTGTCGCCGATTGCCACGAAACTTACATATAATCATCCCCATGCTATGAAGAATCTAATGGTGTGGTTTAAATATGTCAAAAGTGGCGTCGTTCGAGTCAGTGATGCACGGAAGGGGAGAGGGGCACCAAAATTGATAAAACTAATTTTAGGGCCGATTTCCACCAAATTGATATATATTCTTCTTTATGATACAAGGAATCTAATTGTGTGATTTAACAACGCCAAATTGTTGTCGTTTGGGTGAGAGATTGGGGGGGGTGGGCACTAAATTTGATAAGAATGGGGTTTAGTCGCCGATTGCCACCACACTGAAAGGGAGAGGGGCACCAAAATTTATACACAATATTTTTAGCACCAATTTCCACCAAATTGATACACATTCTTATCCATGATACAAGGAATCTAATCGTGTGATTTAAAGACGCCATATTGGTGCTGTTTGGGTGAGCGATGGCCCCATGGGGAGGGGAGGGATGGGCACCAAATTTGATAAATATTTGTTTAGTGGCCGGAGTCTAATTGTGTGCTTTACAAGTGGGGCCATTTGAGTCAGTGGTGTATAGAGGTGAGAGGGACACAAAAAAATGATAACAATATGTTTAGCGCCGATTTCCACCAGATTGATACATATTCTTCTCCGTGATAGGAATCTTATCGTGTGGTTTAGATACACCAAATTGGTGACCTCTGGGTGAGAGATATTGGGACCTTAAATTTTATACGAATTTGTATACTCGCCAATTTTCACCACTTTTATATATATGCATCTCTAATATCTTATGAGTCTAAGTGTGTGGTTTAACGGTGACAAAAGTGGCACCGCTTGAGTCCGAAATAGGGACGGGAGGGTCCCCAAAACTGATAAAAAATATTTTTAGTACCAATTACCATGAAATTCAGACACGTTCTTCTCAAATGATACGAGAAATCAAATCGGCTGTCTGTCCTTCTGTCTGCCTGTATGCGTTCTATATATAACTTCACGGTGTACAATCGAGATGACACCAAGGCGTTCTAAGAGGGATAAGTGTTTACGAGGAAGATAATGGTGCGGGTTAAAATTTTATAAAGTGAGGCTGTTGGTGTCGGCAAAATTAAAAAAATATTGTGAAATAGTTTTGTCGCGGATTTCCACCAAACGCATATACATAATCATCTCCGCGATATGGCGCTGTTCGAGTCAGCGTTGCAGGGGGGCATCAACAATTGATTTTATAAACTATTTTTTCACCAAATTGATATATTATTCTTCTCTATGATACGAGGAATATAAGCGTGTGATTTAAAGACGCTAAATTGCTGCCATTTGGGTGAGAGATGGGGGTGGGTCATAACTATTCTAAGGATTTGTTTAGTTGCTGATTACCACCAAACCTATATATAATCATCTCCAGTATATCATGCATCCATGAGTCTAATGGACGTGGTTTAGATATGTCAAAAGTGGCGCCGTTCAAGTCATGCATGAGGATGGCAGTTGCACCAAAGCTGATACAAATATATTTTGCACTAATTTGCACCAAATTCATACACGTTCTTCTCTAATGATACAATGAATTAAATCACATTTGGTGTCATTTGGGTCACGGATGGCGAGAGGATATGCACTATCATTAATAAGATTGCTATTCGCCGATATCCACCTATACGTTGTATATAGTCACCAATGCCATCTCCATATCATTTTAAGGAGTTTTGGACGTTCAAATTTCACAATCTCGACAAATGGTGACCCAATTAGGTCACTTGAACAATTATATCTTCTCAACTGTCATATTTATATGGGGATGGCAATCAGGGCATTCACATAATGAGCTAGCAAAAAGAGATACATAGAAGAAGCATTAAAAGTATATCTATCATTCTATTTAAGAGATACATATATTCTTGCAAACTGAGAGACCTCGAACCATCAGAGGATTTCATATAATACAGTTTCCACAAACAAGTTACAATTTGTCAAGACATATGGAAATGTATCGAAGGCCTGTTCAAAAATAATTGTCACAGTGTGCAGTCAAGTATATTTTCTTCTGATATAAAAGAAAACGCAGTCAGTAGCACATGACATTTCAGGATCCTCCAATACTGACATCTGACAACGGTATATCTGCCCGATACAGCGGAATTTTTAGAACACTCATCAACTAACATTTCTTATAAACTGAAAATATTTAGCCAATATATAGCACCATGAACAGAGGAGCACCTGGAAATTTCTTTAAAACATCTGTATCTTCATGGAGATATGATAACCAGGTGTCCTCAAGATCTTAGTCCAACCCACTAGATTGATTGATACATCTCTATATGTAAAACCCAATTGTCGTCTTTTATTTTTGCGAACTAATGTGTTTATGATGTTCATGTATCATATTATAACGTCTAAAGTATACGCAGTTGTAAATAAATAAATACTTCATTATTGGTGGAACGTATTAATCTCGATAAACATAATTACTATCGACAAGATGAGCCACTACTTATTTTCGATGACTGTGTAAGAATCATGTTTTGTGATGCTATTTGAATATACAATTTATGAGAATACGTGTAACACTTTGAGCAAGAGTATTCTCTATTCCCAACAAATATCCACGTCATGCAGAGGGTTTCACATCACTTTATACCTGGGCAACGCCGGGTAACCCTGCTAGTAAAATATAAAATCAAAAGGACAAGATTAAATATGAGATGGTGGCCATGGAAACTATATAATCGATAAATAGCAGCTGTAAAAAAAGTAGATCATCAACCATGGAAATTATAGAACAGATAATAAATAGTAACTATAAAATCGAATTGTATGGCTCGAATATTTAGATAAAATCACAGCGATCTTTATTTTTGTTGGATTATTTAACAGGAACTTACAGAGGAAGGATTGCCGTTTCTCATAATGTTCCATAAACTTGATGACCAAGAGATTGTAAAAAAATTTGAAGAAGGAGTTAAGCGAGAACTGATGGATGAAAAAAGTAAGTGCCATTATGTTCCCCTAATTATAGCCCCATTATACCCCCATTATGTCCCCCTAATTATACCCAACTAATTATACCCACCTAATATACCCACCTAATTATACCCCCATTATGTCCACTTAATTATGCCCCATTCTCGAAGAGAATGGGGGTTATACTGGATTGACCTTATCCGTCCATCCATCCGGACATCTATCCCTCTGTTTTTTCGTCTGTCCGGGCAGATATCTCAAACACCTGTTGACTAATCTAAATGAAATTTGGTATGGATGTTCACTACTATGAGGACATGGATGGTATTGATGTTCACTACTATGAGGTTCAGTCGTTTTTTTTCCTGTTTTCCTTTCTAGAGTTATTCATTATTGTTTATCTGGAAATGTTTTGTTTTTTTGTCCATTCCAGCAGATATCTCCACCGCCGGTTGATGAATCTCAATGAAATTTGGTTTGGATATTCACTATGAGGGCATTCAGCGGAGTGTTCAATTGTTTTATTGAGTGTTAAATATATTTTTTCCAGTTTTCCGTTTTATTAGTACTTTTTACCCCCCCCCATAACGATGTTATAGGGGGTATATAGGAATCAGCTAGGCTGTCCATCCATCTGTAAACACAACTTTGTCCGAGCTTGTATTCCTACATTTTTCAGTCAAATTTTATATGTTCAATGCATTTCTGTTTTGTTCTATTTAAAGAATTCTAAACAAACTCTTTAATGGTTCATTAAAATGATTCAATATTAATCCATATACCCTTTTATCTAATCTATGCTCTTGTTTCCAATCTGTACCCTTGTTTCTTTCAGCAAATGTAAATTTCTTGACGGCCGATGGATCTAAGTTCACTCATCCACTTCATCATCTGGGTAAAACCATAAACGATCTGCCGCTGTTAGCAATAGATAGCTTCAGACATATGTATATACTCCCAAAAGATTTACGAGATAGTTTGGAGTAAGTACCCTTTAACCCTTTAACCTTTTAACTTTTTAACCTTTTCATGACTGGGGCTTCCTGACATTTTGTGAAAACCCTGTGCCAATGCATTTTCTTATATATGCGAGTCTCCCATAGGGAGCCTTGCATATATAAGAGAATACATTGGCCTAACAATTTTTACCTTAACCTTGTAAGCCAGTGCATTCTATTATATATGTGAGGCTTCCTATGGGAGACTCGCATTTGTATAAGAGAATGCACTGGCACATGGTCTTTAAAGCTGCACCAGCACAGCTCCTGTCATGAAAGGATTAATTATCATTTGATTTTTTATGAATGCTCATTTTTGCCAAATTAAATGAAAACTTCGTCAAGATATGGTAAGTTCAAGCCTTGAAATAGTGTGCCTGTCATTTGCAGAATGAGGTCCCCAGAGGGTGAATTTAGTGATGCTACCCCGCATAGCAGGCTAGCATCACCAAATTCACCCTCTGGGGACCTTATTCTGCTTACACCTCAGCAGTATGAGGTTCCCAGAGGGTGAATTTGGTGATGCTACCCCGCATAGCAGGCTAGCATCACCAAATTCACCCTCTGGGGACCTCATTCTGCAAATGACAGACACGCTATTTCAAGGCTTGGGTACTTTTATGGGATAAAAGTCTGTCTCACAATTCATATCATAACTCAACTTTTCGGGAATAAATTGTTTTGGGGGAGGTGGGTGGTATTGTGGATTGAATTTATCCTTCTTGGTGTCCGTCCATCAGGGCATATATGGGGTATGGCAGCATGTGGTGCAACCTCTTGTATTTGATTTGCTAACTTCAATATGTCTGTATTTGAGATCTCTCCAATGGAATCTCCAACAGAATATAGGTAATTATTATTACGAGCACTGATACGACACTGTGTGTTGCTTTAAATGGATATGGCGCAGTCGAACCCCTACCTACATTATTATGCCCCCGATCTCCGATGGAGATTTGGGGGTATATAGTGGAGGCCTCCGTCCGTCCGTCCGTCCGTCCGTCCGTCCGTCCGTACGAACGTTTCAACTCATAACATTGGTTTCGCTAACTCAATTCAGTTGATCTTTGGTATGCTAATAGACCAGCCGGGGGGACAAGATTTCCCCATAACTGCGGTTTCGTCCGCCCATTTTTTTCAGAGTTACGCCCCTTTTTGGACTTAGAAAATTCAGTTTTCTGTGGCATACGAACGTTTCAACTCATAACTTTGGTTTTGCTAATTCAATTTAGTTGATCTTTGGTATGCCAATAGACCAGCCGGGGGGGACAAGATTTCCCCATAGCCGTGGTTTCGTCCGCCCATTGTTTCCAGAGTTACGCCCCTTTTTGGACTTAGAAAATTCAGGTTTTCTGCTACTTTTTTGGTTTCCAGATGATAACTTGATTTTGGATTGTTTATTTGCAAAACCCGTTTTTTTGTGTATTACCAATATCGCAATACAGGTCAAGGTAAAATTTCGGTTCAATCGGATAATTTTTGTGAGAGTTATGACCCTTTTTCGACTTAAAAAATTCAGTTTTTTTTAAAGAAAATTCAGTTTTCCTTCTATTTTTGTGGCACCAGACCAAATTTGAAGCTAATATAGAACAACATGTGGCATTTTTATAGCGCTTAACCAGAAAGTTTCTCTGATTGTACAGTCGGGGGCGTTACCTCCGCCCAGCGGTGCACTTGTGTATACATAATTTGGTAAGAGGTATTTCAAAACATTCCAACACAGAAGATTTCTGTACAAATTCGTAGATATAGTGCTGAAAATTCGTAAAAAAAATTAGATTGTTTCATTTGTGTTGATTTGTAATCAGTGGTCGCGTAATAATTGCACATGTAGACCATGGGTAGGACATCTACAGCTGTCTTCACTTTGAAATGTATATGGTTATACATGTTATATATGGTTATAAATGTATATGGTACTACATTATTTATACATAATGTTGACAATTTTAAACAAAGAGAAATCAGTGAGTGGAAGTTTTTTAATTGATTCATGTTAAAGGTACTAAATCCGATCAGACGATCCTAAATTACTATTTCTTTGGCTTCGGGGGTAAAAAATATTTGATTCGAGTCGAGGAACCCACCCATCAATGCTCAGACTGATTAGATATCGATGTTTGAACTTTGCAGTTTCTATTGTTTGTGGGCCACAAACTGATTGAAGCACAAGGGTCAAACGGACGGTCTTGCAGATACAGATGGATAACTCTAAAATCAAGTGGTAATAATAACCACTTGATTTTAGAGTTATCCATCTTTATCTGCAAGACCGTCCGTTTGACCTTGTGCTTCTGGTAATCAAACAATTGAAATCACAAACTTCAAAAATCGATATCTGATCAATCTGAGCTTTGACGGGTGTGTTCCTCGACTCGAATCAAATATTTTTTACCCCCGAAGCCAAAGAAATAGTAATTTAGGAGCGTCTGATCGGATTGAGTACCTTTAAGAAAATGCAAAATATACCTTTTCCGGAGGTCGTGCATTATTCCGTTTCAATTCCAGAATTGCAATGAATACAATGAAGTTGCAATAATTGATTGGGACCCAATCATCATGTTTGAAGTTGTATTTTTTATTACTTCAGGGATTTATCAACCTATTTCAATAACAGGAAAAAAATTTGAGTGCAAGCCGCCATGTGGCTTTAGAAAAATCTTAAATCTTAAAAAAAAATCTTAAAAAAAAATTATAATCAGCGGAGATATTCTTATTCATAAATAAGTTGTAAAAATTATCAAACAGTGGTTTAATATTCCTTGATGCTTGATAAGTATAGGTAATCACCACAATGTGTGTTTCCTAGATCCGTATTCAGGTCGAGCCACCTTATACCTGGGAAGTCTATTGTTGAACCAAACGTTGCTGTTTTCATGGAATGCAACCGTTTTTTAAAGTGTTTTAGCCATTGCCACAGGAAGTACATCAGTTGATGTAAAATGACATAATTATATTTCAAATACTGTAAAGAGAACAGATATAGTTTATGCAAATTGCCCATAAAATCAATGTTTTTAGAAACAAAGCGAGTTCTCCACAACTCACATGTATTCACTGTTGCCGTCCACGATAAATAGAGGAAAAAGCAGCTACATGTAATTCTAAGGTAAAACATGATCTGAAGAAACTATTGTGATAAGATATGAATGTCTCATAAAATGATGCTTTATTGCAGCACACCAGGCCTTTTAAAGCAGTTTATCCTCGACTTGCACTCGGGCAAACTTCACCGCGAGTTCCACCACGGACCCGACACAGTCACGGAAGCAACCCCTCCAGCCTTACCCGACCAGGTATGTCCATATTTATTACCCAACCAGGTATTTCCATATTTATTACGTGACCAGGAATGTCCATCTCATTTTATTACCAGACCAGGTATGTCTATATTTATTACCCGACCAGGTATGTCCATCTTATCTATTACCCGACCAGGTATGTCCACATCTTATTTTTTATGCAACCAGGTTGTCCATCATATTTATTATCCCCCACAGCAAAATTTGGCAGGTGATATTGAAATGAGTTCCGTCCAATTCTTTCCGATCTTGGAGCTCTATATCTTAGTCATCAGATTAAAATTATCTTTGGTATGAACTACATGTCCACATCCATCCATTTTTGCAGAGTTATGCCCCTTAGAGTGAAAAATGTGTATACAGTCAATTCCGCTTTATTGCATAGCGTCGGTGCATGACCTTTCCCATGCATATAACCGAATATGCATAAAGCCGAAATCACCCCATCACCCCATTTGAGGTTCTTAAGATTGTTTAGTTTGTACAGTACGTAGTACCACGAAATGGCGAAATAGCGAAATCATTAGATTGCTGTATCATATTTTCATCTCATACCTTGTTGTAAATTACTATTATGTCAATAAACTGATTCATTAACATCTTTATTTGTTGTTACATGTATAAAATGATTACGTACCATCATTATCACACACAAAAAAACATTAAGAAAAAAAAACATTTTGTGAACTGTTGTTTTTAATTTCCCATCCCATAATTTTATAGATAAATATGTATGGGAGGCCAGACCAAACACATTCCTTGTTATTTCCATTACAGAATGGATATGTATGGGAGGCCAGACCAAACACATTCCTTGTTATTTCCATTACAGAATGGATATGTATTGAGTACGCAATTGTGGTTAATACTTTATTTTAATTTAAACGAACATGATAAAAACAACAATTACAACAACAACAACATTAATAAATCACATTTACGGAATCCAGTTTACAAATTCGGTTATAGCACACTCTATATCTGACGCCGTCGAACCATGTGGTTAAAGCTTCTGCGTCTTTGCCGGTTCGTTGTCGCTTTCGATGGGGGTTGCTGTTAGACTCAAATAGTCGGATGATCTCATCTTTCTTCGGTTGGATACGTGAGACCTGGGCCTGAGAACAACCCAGTTTCTTTGCGATTTCTGTCTGTGTGAATTTTTGCTCTAAAAGCTTAATAACTTCGTACTTGTCAGCCAAGGAAAGGTCGTTGCGTTTTCGTTTTGAAGACATGATGAATGATATGCTGTACACTGATAACCAATAGCCTTTATACTGAGAAATGTTTTGATAAAACCCGACAATAAATCATAGTGAACCATTGTTACACTAATGAGTTGAAATCATTGTAAAAACACGACACCATGTGTGTCGGGATGAGAAACAAAGACCGTGTTGTTTTAGTCTTTGTGTCTAACTTGGTGAAACAGTGATGTCAACCAGCTGTTCAGTTAATGATAAGCCATCACTATGTAAACATGTTTCTATTCATTAAATTATTGTCGGCTCAGAAACAAAGAGATCACTGTGTTGGCCTTCTTTTTGTGTCGGCGACCTTGACACTTTATTGATAGAATTCGCGGAAGCGTCCTTTCACATTCAATAGGAATTCTAACTGCAAGTGTTTACAATCGTTTTTATTTTTACACAAAACAAATATACAAGCTTTAATAATTCATATAATTCACACAGAAATAAGGAAACATACAGGAAATGTTTGTGAACAGAAGCATGTTAGAAGAAATAGAAAAGCACTTTCGGTTTCGGTTTCGGTTTAGTTCACTTCCTTGTTGGGGAATTCCCGGGAATCTTCCTTTCACATTGAATTCTCAGAATTGCAACTGGAACTTCAGGTGTTTACAAACTCAACAAACAACCAAATCAATATTCAAATTTTAATAAATCATACAATTCACAAATAAATATGTAAACATACAGGAAATGTGTGCCAACAGAAGCATGTTACTGAGAAGAGATAGAAAACCACGTGTGTTATGAAATTGAAAATTGCCGTCTTCGCTCTCGCGATGGTCATCTTCAACAACTTTGCATTAAGTTTTCCCATAAAAAACGTTTTTCAAGGTAAATAATTTTACAAATTGCTATAATTTCGACACCATCAGGTGACTTTTTACCCCTTCTCATCAACATTTTTGGCGATTTTCATATGCATAAAAACGGAATAGAGTCCGACCCTTATGCAAATAAACGATTAAAAAATAGTCTTTTTATGAGAAAATGGTTTGGTGCATGCATATTTTATGCAGATAGCCGAAATATGCATTTAAACGATATGCAATTAACTGAAATTGACTGTATACCAATCATCATAGGCCATATTTGAATGATCTGAAGCAAGTCTGTATATAATTTGTTACGGACCATCTGAAGGAAGCTGTCTGACATTTTCAAATGTGTGCCAGAATTTGGTAACTTTGTGAAGAAAATTTCCATTTCTATGGACGGTATATGACGAAAAAACTAATTATGTCTATTATTTCATGTTCTGTTTTGTTGCTCTCAGTACACCTGCTCAGTACAGAAATTATACATTTTTGTAGTACATATCTCCAAAATCAGCATCTAGATCAGCACCTAATTTGCAGAAGATAAAATGCATAATCGAGGTGACTAATGGGTGAACATCACCAACTTCAACTGGGAAACTTCAATCTGATCCTAGGTCTCCCATAGCGGTTGAGGGTCCTAAGCAGAATGAGGTTCCCAGAGGGAGAATTTGGTGATGCATGACTGTTGTGTTAGATGGCATCGCTAAATTCACCCTCCGGGGACCTTATTCTGTAAAGGACAGACACACTATTTCAAGGCTTGAATAATTTTAATTTTAGTCTAAAGATAACGTCCCACTTGACGCAACAGCTGAGGAAGAAGTAAAACCAAAAGTACCGACATCGCCTCCAGAATCGTTATTCAAAAAACTAGCGCCATCTAGGAACAGGTACACAATTCTCAAAGACGAGTTATAATTGTGCCTCTCCGTAGGATATCATCCAATCATCATAGAGAAGCTGAGTTGTTGTGGACAGTCCGATGTGATCACACCATCTGAAACAAGGGGTTCATCTAATGCATGCTGTGATGTTTCAGAACGTCGGACATGGTCACAAACAGCAGTTGATACAGAATAATGCTCTACTCTATGGGTGCATTGAACCAACGTTCAATGATAGACCTCACACTTAAAAGTGTCAAGTTTGAGCTATTGCCATGGGTTGGCATCTGTCATCCATCCTTCTGTCAACGATTTCCGTTCTCATCCGATCTTCACCAAAATTCATATGGATCTTCAGGTAACCTCTAGATGGGAGCCTACTATTTTTACCAAAATTTGTTAAATACATGGCCACCAGCAGCCATCTTGGATTTCAGATTTTAATCCATTGGCACACCCTGCAGCCCGCATTTATTAAAACATGGCCGCCAGTGGCCATCTTGGATTTTACTTTATATATATCTCTTCATGTTGACATCTAGTAATATTTAGACATTTCAACTTACCGTTTCATTGACTGTAACACATGAAATTAACCCCTCCAAGTTGAGCTACAGTGTCATTGACACTTCCATTTCTTATTATTGATGTTTGCTGAAGTTGTTACAGAGTTATTGAATGATGTCAAACCAGAAGATCTAACTATGTTTCTTTTCTTTCTTTTTTTGCTGACAGCGTCGTGCTAATGTTGTTATAAATTTATTGTTTTGCATAACTTTGTTTATTGCTGCTGATTATTTGTTCATTATAAAGTAAACAACATTGGTTTAACCCTTTACCCAACAGAAGGGCCCTGTGCCAATGCATTCTCTTATATATGTGAGTCGACCATAGGTCGCCTCGCATATATAAGAGAATGCATTGGCTTAACACATTAAAAATCATAAAATTGTTAAAGAATGTAAGAAAAAATGGTAAAAAGTGTTAAAAAAATAAATTTTTTAAGCCAATGCATTCTCTTATATATGCGAGGCGACCTATGGTCGACTCGCATATATAAGAGAATGCATTGGCACATGGCATAACTGTAACCATCACAATGTGGTCAATGAGCCGGTTCCAATGATATCCATATTTGTATGGTTTTATTGAGACAGACCCAAGATATTTTAGGCTGTTGAAGCTTTATTTGGCCGGTTTGTTGGGTAAAGGGTTAAAATTTATTTATTAAATTTAAAAATAATTTTCGTCAAATCCAGCTTCAAGATCACATAAAATTTGTCTCTCGTGCTCTCTCAATAGACCTGAAACGAAACACAGTTACTAGTAGGTCACGCAGAACTGAACATTCATGTTTTATTATCGTTCTCATTTGTTTGGTTATGTTTTTTCTCTTTTTGTCCAGCTGTTTGGAATGGCAACTACATCCTTGATTCAGGTGCACTCACTGATGCAGTAATGTTGTCCGTGGGGTCGGTGTGGTGCAGTCCACCCAGTTTGTAGATTACTAGGCCTTGACATCACCTTTGCCATTTGGCATAAACCATAAAACAACTACATCCTTGATTTAGGTGCACTCACTGATGCAGTAATGTTGTCTAGTTTACACCTATGAAAGCTTATTGTTATCAATGATATTTTTTATGCAGAATTTGGGGCCTCCGTGGCTCAGTGGCCTCCGTGGCTCAGTGGCCTCCGTGGCTCAGTGGCCTCCGTGGCTCAGTGGCCTCCGTGGCTCAGTCGGTAAGGGACTCTGCTCCAGACCATCTCGCTCTCCAGCCAAGCCTTGAAATAGCGTGTCTGTCTAACCCATAGAGAGCCTCACATAGACTGGAGCAGACGACATTCTGTAGTGCATGCTCCCATCTGTGTGAGGCTCCCTGTGGGTTAAACATTAAACTTTATCAGTGAGGTTTGAAATGGATGTCTTACATTACTGACCAAGCCTTGAAATAGGGCGTCTGTCATTTGCAGAATGAGGTCCCCAGAGGGTGAATTTAGTGATGCTACCCCGCATAGTGATGCTACCCCGCATAGCTTACACCTCAGCAGAATGAGGTTCCCAGAGGGTGAATTTGGTGATGCTAGCCCGCTATGCAGGGTAGCATCACTAAATTCACCCTCTGGGGACCTCATTCTGCAAATGACAGACACCCTATTTCAAGGTTTGTCTCCAGCACTGGCGATATGGGTTCAAATTCCCTGTGGAGATATCTCGGACTTTATATCCCATATCGCTCTCTGGGGGAGTTTCCAGTTACTCGTCGGTGGTTTCGCTGGGCACAATGGGTCATTCTTCCAGCCAATGAAATCACTACTAGATTTACCTCAGTACACAGACTTTCCCTCCTCCTATAAAACTGGCAACATCCTGATATAGCCCTGGCTGCTAAAAACGACGTTAAACCCCAATAAATAAATACTGAATTTAGGCAGAATTTGACAATATTTTGCTCCATTGGGCTCATCTAATAAAAAAACAGTTATAAAAAAATAATTGCATGAGAAAATGAAATACTGACTTTTTGTTTGACCTAATTATTAAGTTGCTGTCCTTCGTCAGTCGTAAAGAACTGAAATTTAACATCTCTATGTACCAATCAAAACCAATCAAAACTTAATTGTTAAAAGCGTTCTATTCTCATAGTCTCATTAAATGCATTTAGATCAGCAAAATGGTCATCATTATAATAACATCGTCATTATAATAACATCGTCATTATAATAACATTAAAGATGTATTCATTGTTCCAGTCATGACACATACAAAATCTAAATTTAACATTGTGTTTACCATTGTTTCACTGAAAAACATTTCAAAAACCTATTGTGACATAGAAACCAGACTTTAATAGCAAAAATAGTGCTATTTTGTTATTGAATAATTAACAAAATGATTATTAGTGTCCCTTTAAAACGTATTGTGACAAATATAAACCAGACTTTAATACCAAAATAGTTACATTTTGTTATAGAAAAATTAACAAAATGATTATTAGTGTCCCTTTAAAACCTATTGTGACAAATATAAACCAGACTTTAATACCAAAATAGTTACATTTTGTTATAGAAAAATTAACAAAATGATTATTAGTGTCCCTTTAAAACCTATTGTGACATAGTAACCAGACTTTAATACCAAAATAGTTAAATCATCTGAAATAAATCAATAGTTAGGTAGAAAATTCTTTATGTCCAGATAATAATCTCGGCTCAAATGTGTTATTTTTGTACACGAATATCTATAATAATTTATGAGAGATAAAAATATTCAAATTCGTTGACAGTGGTTAGCATTATTTTTTGGCAATTAATCGATTTTGATAACTGAAGCAGCATTTCAAGAAATGTTTTTGTTTGAATCTGATGATATGGGGACCATCGAATCAGATTGAGTACCTTTAATGATAAATATGGATTTGAAAACTAGAGTGTTAATGTTTTCCTGTTGGAGGAAAGAATTTAACATTTTCTTATTTTGATTCTTGTAGGTTTAGATTTTCATATATGGGTTCGACTCTATGTTGTTGAAATATGTGACCTAGTTAAAAATATAATATTGGTGATATTATTAAAGGGACCCAAGGCCTTTGAAGTGGGTTCATTTAACCCTTTCAGTGCTAAGTCCGATTTTTGTATCAACCCATATTTCCTTGATCATTTTTCAAATTTATTGATTATAATAATGTGATACATTGATGGATGGATCGATAGAGCTCTTTCCATCCATGTATCACATTATTATAATCAATAAATTTGAAAAATGATCAAGGAAATATGGGTTGATACAAAAATCGGACTTGGCACTGAAAGGGTTAACCCTTTTAGTGCCAGGGGCCGATCTTATCGGTCCTAATTTACGGTCTGTAAAATCGGCCCTAAAAAAAATGAAAAATAAAAAAAGATTTTTGTTTTGTTTTGGTTGAATTTTTTTGGGTATGCTTAAGCATACTATAGCGTTTTTAAAAACAAACTGGATAAATAGGGGCATGTTATAACTCAAAACTATCACCAAGTATTCATAGTAATAATTTTGATTCCCATAAAAAACTTAAGATTCCCTGGCACTAAACCTACAAAATAAGTCTGTTAAAGAATATAAGAAAAAATTATTAAAATTGTAAAAATTTGTAAAAAAATAATAACAAATGATGAAAAATTGTTAGGCCAATGCATTCTCTTATATAACCGAGGCGACCTATGGTCGACTCGCATATATAAGAGAATGTATTGGCACAGGGTATATGGGTTGATACAAAAATCGGACCTGGCACTGAAAGGGTTGAAGTAACATAATTGATAAAAGTGTAAAACAACTCATAGGAGGTACATGTAAAAATAGATGAATTTCGTTCTTATTTTCATTATTAATAACTCTCCAGTAGCGAGATTTCATATTGAACACCATTGTTATGTAATTATCACTGTTTATGTGGCATTACCGATCAAAGTCCAATTAGATACCAAAGTTTAATCAAAACATTAAAATAGGTTAAAGCAGTGAAAAATAGTCTGAAAATCACATTTAGACCAGTTTAGACTAAATAATTTAAACTTGCTACACGATCAGTGATGTTTGTTGACAAATCACTGTAACAGTTTTGTTTACAAAATGGTTTCAAAATTCTGATATTGGTGAACTATTAATAATTAAGACAAGAACAGAGTTTTTCTATTTCTCCATGTTCTTCTTTGCGGTGATGTTTTTACAAACTTTAAAAAAATTTGCACATTTACCCACTGTGAGTGTCTTGTGTCCCTTTAAACTATTATAATATGTTTTATTTGCATTTGTTAGATGAAAAATACATTTATTAGATGAAACGCACATGTCAATATTCATGTTTGATGCAACATACATTTGTTAGATGAAACGCATACGCCAACATTCTTGTCAAAGTACCGACGGTACCACAACTTTCGGTACCGGTTCCGTACTGGTGTTCAGTACCGCAAACCGGGTCGGTATCGGTACTCATTCTGTGGACTTTTATACGGCAAATAACGTTTGTTTCATGGGGTTCCACCATCAATTATTTGTTAAGTTCGAGGTTTAGTCGACATTTACGATTTTCGGCAAGTCGCAAAGGGAGGATTTTTTAAAAGACGGAATACAGAGTGGAACGAATGTAGACATGTATGTTTGACTACTGGGTCGGCTAACATTGTAGACATATGTGGATACACGGTGCACCATTTTATTTGTGTGGTAATTAATTAGAGAACTCACTAATCGGCCATATTACTCGCATGTTGTAATTTCATAAATGATGTCACCCAATGAAACCAAAGTCGTTTCCAGTAAGCCTAGTTGTAGTTGGCTAGTTCGAAAATTTGAAATATATTTAGAGAGAAAATTGTCATACTGTACCTTTGATGTTTGAATGTGCTAACGATATCACGATGACCAATCGCTGTTTTGTTTGGCGCGATGTTGAGCTGCTTAATTAACCCTTTACATTGTTAAGATGTATAATAATATAAATCAATAATCAGTACCGAGAACCATCGGTACTCGACATCAGAACCGGTACCGATTTATTTCCTGATTACCGCCGGTTTCGGTACCGTTACCAGTACCTATTGACAACCCTGGTGCAACATGCATTTAATTCATACTCAAAGATCAATCAAATACGGAACATGCTATGTTTTTTATTCAATATGTATCAATTTTACACTTTCCAGAATGTGAAATTTATCATTAAAATCTCTGGAATAATAGTTTTTCAAAGCTGAGCATCAAGACATATACATGTATATGTTTCAGCTCTTTTGCCACTTTAAAACATTGATATATCAAATATTCTTTTTGTGATTTTTAATGGAACGAGAAATTGAAACACCAAAAAGAGTGAATATGAGTATTACAGATTGAAAATTTGACAAACAGCTTGTTTCATTTTCAAGTCATTGTAGTAATCAGCTAAGCATTTAGTTTGGAAAAGAATGAACAAATTTAAAAATAAATAGAGAATACCTATATAATAAAAGATGATATTCTGGAAAGTCAATTTAAGTGACACATTTCCAATGATTTAGATAGTAGGCAGTTTTAGCCACACGTACGTGTAACTTGTATCATTAGTTACCATTGCCTATGAAACTCACCTACAGTAATGCCCTAAGTAATTGACTCTTTAACTACAGCAGAATTATGGGTAACTTTTCAGGATTTAGTCGGAAATATGGCTTGTTGCCATTCATCGGAAAGCTCTCCCCGAGAGCTTTCCGATGAATGGCAATAAGCCATATTTCCGACTAAATCCTGAAAAGTTACCCATAATTCTGCTGTAGTTAAAGAGTTGATTACTTAGGGCATTACTGTATCTATCATGACCATTTCGCCTATTCATACCTGCTTATTCCATACCCATTTGGTTGATATTTATTAACATGTAGGTTTGGGGGCAATGAAATCATGTGACTGTTTCTGTCTAGTGCAATACCATAGCAACACATGTTACAAGTCACACGTACATGTGGCTGAACTTGTCTTTATGCCTTGTCTAAACATTTACTTGAAACACATAATGGTGGTGGGTTATATAAGCTATTAATCAGGGCCAGAAACATATGTCACAATTTGCTCAAAATTGTTGGCAATGTATCACGCATAGCAATTTCACCAATTATTTTTTCTATATTTTTAAAAGATATCAGTAATTTATTAGAGGAATGAGCTATCGCAACAACTCATCTCGGATACTGCAAAAAAACAATATAGACAGATTTGTTTAATGAGATTTTATAGTTCAAATTTCACGATCTCGAAAAATGATGACCGAAGTCACTTATATCTTCAGCGCAGTCATATTTATTTTGGAACGGAATTTATAGTGAACTTGCAAAAAACAGATACATAGATCAATCGCTATCTTTTTTGTTGAGTTATTTATAAATGTGAAGAAAATGATGAATACTCACTTCAATGCGAGAAATCTTACCACGATTTTCAAGCAATTTATGTGACATAGTTTCCCAGCCCTATTATTACATGAGTTATGAATGAAAGGAGGACTATTAGGAGTCTGGTACTCCGCCATATAGCAGAGATGTATATATTCTATCTGATGTATATATATATATATTAATTGTATTGAATGGGAGTTTGCTCGTTTTAAAAACATGTGTGATAGAGTTGGGTGCTTTTCATATACCGGTATAGGAACAAAATATGGAGCGAAGTTCTATTATTTATTGGATGGAAATGTTCAGATAATTAGTTTGTTGAACTTATTATGTGAACATTTCTTAAGGTATAACTACTCATCAATGAATAATTAGTAGATAAAGGGTTAATTAAGATATGGACATTTTGTTGAGTTCCATGGAGTATGGATACATAGAGGATCTCACATGAGTTCCATGGAGTATGGATACATAGAGGATCTCACATGAGTTCCATGGAGTATGGATACATAGAGGATCTCACATGAGTTTCTATTTTATACGGAATTAATCAACCGAGTTCACTAAATTCGATTTGAGCCGAGGTTTACCGAGGCTCAAATAGAATTTAGTGGATGAGGTTGATAAATTAAGTTTAAAATAGTATGAGTGTGAGATACCTTTTATCACATGATCAAATAAATGCGAAGTTTTCGTCGAAAATAACGATCATAAACTGCAGCGATTGCAAGTCATTTAAAGAACGGTGTGACGTCATCGCACGCGCTGATATTAAACATGTGTCTTACCGATAATTATGAAACTGCTATTATGGGCAAATTATATGATAAAAGTTTGTCTGACATTTTGAGAAAACATTCCACATATAAAAATGTGAGACCAACTTGCATCCATACTCTATGGAACTCAACAAAATATCCATTTCTTATATCTACACTCAACTTAAAGATTCAAAGAGCATTTAGTCTCACATGACGCGATTTCAACCAACCAAAATCCTCCATTCAAGTTTGACAGCGAGATTTCACGTGAGAGTGTAAATATATGAGTAATATTGTAGCTGTTCACTCCACATGATTACTTTAAAAAATCTCCTCATATAAGTGGAAACCAATAACTTGATATGACTGATTTTGATGGTGGATTATCTCTTCGTAAACATGATTATATAGTTACCGGGGTATAAAATATTAGATATGAATCAAAGACTCCTGTCCGGAAATGCTTCTATCGATTAATATTTATTTTATTTTGAATATTTTCTGGTCTAAAAAGGTGTTGTTGTTTAGTTAACGAACCATAGTGGTTACTGATAATAGCGACCAGAAATTGTATTGTGTAATTTTGTCACAAATAAGCGTTAATTAGACTCATTATCGCTTATAACTATGGAGTAAAACAATACAATCAATCAACCTGGGACATTTGACATTCGGTACTTAGCTATAGGAACAGCCTTATGGTCTCTATCGTTATTTAGTATCGCCTGATTGGTCTTTCTAAAAATAGACCAATAAAGTGTCCCAATTAATCATCTCATTGCATAATAAAATATTTGAAATAAAATCAATATTAATTGATAGAAGCCTTTCCGGACGGGGGTCATCTATTCATATTTATTATTTTATACCCACGCAACTATTTCAAATTTGTTATTTAAAGAGATGATCCATCTTTAAGAATCACATGCTACATTGATATATTTGCTCTACATTTTGTTCCTCATATTTTGTTGGTATTGTTCATTCACTGACTGGTATTACATTATATGAATGCTAAATCAATCGCTTAAATCAAACACTCAAACCATTTATTGTCCACTGATTAAAATATTTCATTTGTCAAGATTTTTTCTGTTGAGGTAAATTCACAGTGACAAAGACAGTTATTTATTCCGTTACTTTTTCATTGATTTTCTCAAAACAATCATGGTGAAACTCTGCTATTAGGGGAATTTAGGCCACACCCTGAACAATCCATACTGTTGGCATATCTCCTATACTTCAATCGATTGAATAAATAAAATCTGCTGATGGAAGGTTTCTTCTGGGAAATAATATCTCTTTAATGTGTTGCAAGTATCAATAACAGTTTTTACATGGCAGCTGATGTATAATTAAGGAATCAGATGTTTTTATGCTTTTTCTCACAAAAACAGAAAACTTGAACATGGAATTTGATTTGATTTAGTTTTAGGTCATCAGGAATTAACGTAATTTTTAAATCTGATGTATATGTTTATTAGTTCTGTTTCAATACTCATCTCAGGCCTTACGTTTCCTTGCCAATCTTCTGTTGAAGTTATCAAAAATCAGTAAAAATATGCACTGGGATGAACATGCACAACTAGTTGTAGTTTGATTTACTTCAATTGGTGAAAGTTGGTATTATATTGCAATTTCTTCATGTCACGGTCAAGTATGGGACACACAATAAAGGGATTCAGATATCACACTATGGACTATGCAATACCTTTCAATACCCGTCTAGTCTAATTTAAACTTAATGTTTTTTCGAACTTTTTTTTCCCTTTAACCCTTCCATGACTGGAGGTTCCAAAATTTTTTGCGAAATGTCCCAGTGCTTTCTCTTATATATGAAAGTCTCCCATTGGGAGCATCACGTATATAAGAGAATACATTGTCCTAACAATATTATACCTTGACCTGGTAAGCCATGAATTCTGTTATATATGCAAGGCTCTATATGGGAGACAAAAGAGAATTCACTCGCACAGGATCTAATGCTGCACCAGCTCCCATCATGAAAGGGTTAATATGGGTTAGCCAACACCAATGTAATTAGTTGGTTTACGAACACGCCAACAACTTTTTTACCGACATTAAATTTTTGTTTTTATTTTATGCAAGACTCACCAAATTATTTATCTTATCTATTGACTTTTTAGCATGGGGAAAATGAGAATAATTATTAATAAATATTAATGTGTTGGGTTTATTTATTTTCATTCGCAATAAATGACTTCAAGTGAATACATTAGATCTGCATTCACCAGAATCGTGTGGAATAATCGCTAATTGGTATGTCAAGACCTGTCTGGGTTTTAACCTCCCCCCTCGGTATCGGTATGTCATGACTTGCCTGGCTTTTAACCCCCCCCCCCCCCCCCCCCATCATCGGTATCGCTATGTCATGACTTGCCTGGGTTTCCCTCCTCCATTTAGATATTTGTTTCCCCGAGAGATTTGTTTGTTCGTAAACCAACTAATCACATTGTTGTGGCCTTATATATAGATTTTTAGCTCTGGGTTTTATCTTAAATTACATTCTTTAATTTCTTTTCATCTATGTCGTCAAAGCTTGGCTCTAATCAAATTTACTGCATTCGGTTAATGACTCTTGTATAAAATTTCGACTCATTAGAGATTCTCTAATTGCATTGACAAATTGTTGAATATTCAGTGCTTTAAACCATACAATACCATTCATTCAAAATCTGATCACAATGTTTCATCCAGTTAATTAAGAAATTCACGGATCTTAGTTTGAACTCATTAAATCTGATATTTCCATTGTTTATATATATTCATTATTACACTTAACCATTTCATGATAGGGATGATAGCCTGAATTTAGTGTGTCTGACATTTGCAGAATGAGGTCCCCAGAGGGTGAATTTGGTGATGCATCATGTAATCATCAATAAATTCACCCTCTGGGGACCTCATTTTGCAAATGTCAGACACACTAAATTCAGACTTGATAGAAGATGTGGACCATTTTCATTATATAATAATATCGATAAAAAGTCATTGTTTAAGAACTACTACATGTACTCGGTGGCTCAGTCGGTTAGGAGTACAACTCCAAGCTGTCTTGCACTCCAGTGCTGGCGTGATGAGGGTTCAAATCCACATGTTTCCATCATGGACTTCGTAACTCAAAATCATTATCTGGTGAAGTTGCCAGTTACTCGCCGATGGTCGGTGATTTGCTGCACATGATCGATGAGTTTATCAGCCATTGAAATCACTGTTAGATTAGCCGTAAGTGTGCTGATTTCCCCCACCTCTAAACCTGGCAATGTTGTAGTATGGCCTTAGCTGCTGAAAGTGACATTAACCCTTTACCCAACAAACCGGCCAAATAAAGCTTCAACAGCCTAAAATATCTTCGGTCTGTCTCAATAGAACCATACAAATATGGATATCATTGGAACCGGCTCATTGACCACATTGTGATGGTTACAGTTATGCCCTGTGCCAATGCATTCTCTTATATATGCGAGTCGACCATAGGTCGCCTCGCATATATAAGAGAATGCATTGGCCTAAAAAACACTTTTTACCATTTTTTCTTACATTCTTTAACAATTTTATAATTTTTAATGTGTTAAGCCAATGCATTCTCTTATATATGCGAGGCGACCTATGGTCGACTCGCATATATAAGAGAATGCATTGGCACAGGGCCGCTCTGTTGGGTAAAGGGTTAAACCCCAATCAATTTATCAATGGACATCCACTAGGATCTTATATAAAAATAAGAATTATTATTGTCAGTCTTGGGGGATTTTAGAATATTCTGCATGTGGGTTCTGGTGCCCTGCTAGAAATACAATTTGATTACATTATATATACGTGTATCATGTAAATCTCATTAATAAACCTATTCGTTGGTATTGAGATTTCGAATGGAAAACATAGCAGCACCTGCATGGAGCCCCATGCATGAATTAAAGTGGAACCTGCATAGACCCCCAAGCTAACAAGAGCCAATGACATTCACATGCTGCTATATGTGAAGAAGTCTTCATATGTTCTGCATTACCCTCCACAAGCCTTGAAATAGGGTGTCTGTCATTTGCAGAATGAGGTCCCCAAAGGGTGAATTTAGTGACGCTACCCCCGCATAGTGGGCTAGCATCACCAAATTCACCCTCTGGGGACCTCATTCTGCTTACACCTCAGCAGCATGAGGTTCCCAGAGGGTGAATTTGGTGATGCTATGCAGGGTAGCATCACTAAATTCACCCTCTGGGGACCTCATTCTGCAAATGACAGACACCCTATTTCAAGGCTTGTCCACATTCTCACTATCTAGACTATCCGAGATAATTTGAACACTACAATTTAATTAGAGTGAGCATACCAAGCAGGGATCATGCTGTAGGTGGTTAATTCAGCTTCAGGTCTACAGTGAGAAATCACCTCTCAAATTATCAGATCTCCAAGAAACCCTTAATTCATTATATTAACAGGTAATCAGCAGTTTCTCACCCGTGTATGAATAACAATTTATCAAGAGTCGCACATACAGCTAATAACGTGGTGTACAGTAATGTCCTAAATAATTGACTCCTTAACCACAGGAGAATTATGGGTAACTTTTCAGGATTTAGTAGGAAATATGGCTTGTTGCCTGAGAGCTTTCTGATGAATGGCAACAAGCCATATTTCCGACTAAATCCCGAAAAGTTACCCATAATTCTCCTGTGGTTAAGGAGTCTATTATTTAGGGCATTACTGTACTTTCTTGATGACAATACTTTACTGCCTTATGGTTTCAAAATGCTGGCTTGACTTGTATAAATTTTTGCGGTTCCTGTCCGTGCATATTTCCTTTATCACTTTTGATCAAATTTTTCAGATTATTTTTGTGCTTGTTTCTTTATATTTTGGTTTTTGTTTCGGTTTTCTATATGATCCCATATTTGAATTTTTCAATTTGGCAAAAGCTTCTGAAAAATGGCCTAAAAATTCATAAATGATGAAAAATGGCCAATATAATTTTCCCGCCAGCGTGAACCCGGATATCAAGGACAGCCGAAGAATGTTGACATCATGTCCACGGGTTATTATTTTCAACCCCCATTTCATCATGGTGTTCCTGGTCTGCTCATGTTCACATAGGTCTTGTAACCTGTCTTTTGTGAACACCCAAAATCTTGTATATGAATACACCTGGCGGTTGTCATGGTAATCATCTGTCACCACAAACCGTTTTTTCCGTAATTGTTCATGGGTTAGTGACTTGAATAGTAGTTATTCATTTCTTCGATCTTATTTTCAGTATCAAAATATGAAACTTTTCATGGTATTTAAATTTATGTTTTGAGCATATAACCTTTCCACTGCTTATTGAATCATGTTCACCCTCTGATTCCCGAATGGATGTCGAGATAATTACGCGGCTTATTGAATCATGTTCACCCTCTGATTCCCGAATGGATGTCGAGATAATTACGCGGCTTATTGAATCATGTTCACCCTCTGATTCCCGAATGGATGTCGAGATAATTACACGGCTTATTGAATCATGTTCACGCTCTGATTCCCGAATGGATGTCGAGATAATTACGCGGCTTATTGAATCATGTTCACCCTCTGATTCCCGAATGGATGTCGAGATAATTACACGGCTTATTGAATCATGTTCACGCTCTGATTCCCGAATGGATGTCGAGATAATTACACGGCTTATTGAATCATGTTTACCCTCTGATTCCCGAATGGATGTCGAGATAATTACACGGCTTATTGAATCACCCTCTGATTCCCGAATGGATGTCGAGATAATTACACGGCTTATTGAATCACCCTCTGATTCCCGAATGGATGTCGAGATAATTACACGGCTTATTGAATCACCCTCTGATTCCCGAATGGATGTCGAGATAATCACACGGCTTATTGAATCACCCTCGGATTCCCGAATGGATGTCGAGATAATTACACGGCTTATTGAATCACCCTCTGATTCCCGAATGGATGTTGAGATAATTACACGGCTTATTGAATCACCCTCGGATTCCCGAATGGATGTCGAGATAGTTATAAGTTCAATAAATATCCTAAGGCCCGTATGAGTTCCATCAGAACACATTACTTCCCTTTAATAAATTGAATAAGGTTCACTGTCAGAACGGGTCAGAACATCAAAAAGTTTCCAGGTTCATGGCATGACCTAGATCCTAACATCCCCAATGAAACATATTACAATGTAGGTCCCTCCTTCAAAAAGTGATATGAAACTTGTAAAATATTGAATGAAACAGTGAAGGGGTTATGTTATATGTAGGGTGAGTTCTCCGGAGCAGTGGAAGGGTTATGTTATATGTGCGGTGAAAATGGAATTGTGTTAAATGCAAAGTTTGTTATATTTATGTTGTTAGATTCGGTCAATCTAACTGATAATAAAATGATTTTAACTCAATTCTTCTTTCAGTTTTTCTCATGGGGAATTAAAGGCCCACTTAATTTTGAACCCCCAGATCACATTGTACAAAATAGATGCCATATTATATACCATTTGAAAGAGGAAGCTCCAAACATTGTATTATCAACTTATCCGGTGTATTCAACTGTGACCATGTTGTTTTTGTTGAGGAACCAATTTACTGCAATGGAAAGGGAATAAATCTATTTCTTAGTTTGAATTCTGATACATTCTGAGAGCAAAACGGGGAAAATGTTTTTATGATTTCAGCTATTTTCTATTATTCCATGGGCACCTGAGATGTGGACATTTCAAATGTTGATGAATTATTGTATTTTAATAATACTTTGTCATAGATTGTTGTTAATATCAAGACACTATAAAAAATTAACTGGTGACCCAAAAATTAATGGCCCTTTAATTAAAACCATTCTATTTTAACTTATTTTGTGTGTCAATGTTTGTTTTTTCTGATTATTTTTAACTCAACGTGACAAAGTAAAGTTTGAGCTATTGCTATATGTTGGTGTCCATCATCCGTCCGTCTGTCCATGCTGCGTCGGTCAACAATTTCCGTTAGCACACCTGACAGGTCACATCTCTCATCCAATCATCACCAAGCTTCATATGAAGCTTTGAGGTGACCTCTAGATGGGAGCCTCCCCTTTTCTCTGAAATTCATTAAAAACATGGCCACCAGTATCCATCTTGGATTTCAAATTTGAATCCATTGGCACACCCTGCAGCCCGCATTTATTCGAGAATTCTTTTGAAAATTTACAGGCTTGTTTAGGATCACCTCTGGATGGGAGCTAATGAATTTGAACAATTGTTTTATAAAAAATTACCGCTGGCAGCCATTTTGGATTTTACTCTTTGCATGACTAAATCCTTTGGCACATTCTACAGAACACATCTCTCATTCGATCATCATAAAACTTCATATGGTTCTTCAGGGAGCCATCAAATTTTTCCCCTTACGTTGAAAAACATGGCTGCCAGTGGCCATCTTGGATTTTACTCTTTGTATGACTAAATCCCTACAGTCCACCTCCCTCATCCAAAAAAACATGGCTGCCAGTGGCCATCTTTGATTTTACTCTTTGTATGACTAAATCCCTACAGTCCACCAGACTCCACCTCCCTCATCCAAAAAGACATGACTGCTTGCACCATCTTGGATTTTACTCTTTACATGACTAAATTCTTTGGCACACCCTTCAGACCACATCCCTCATCCAAACTTCAAATGGATCTTTTGAGCGACCACTAAATTGGACCCATAAATTTTTTTGTATACAAAATATATTCTGCTTCATTGAACATGAGAAATATTTTATCAATGGCTGATGTGATAGTGAGGGGAGATCACTCTATCTAATTGTGAAATGTCTTCGTGAATTTCATGAAATTTCACGTCTATGTTTGCTATCATTGACAAGTGATAAATCCCCCCAGAAAATCATTCTTCAAGTGGGTGTTAAAAATATTTCCAACAATTATGTTCAAATAAGTTTATTGTCAAAACAACTACATAATCTATGTACACATATATACAATTCACTCCTGGTGAGTGAACTGAATCAAATCCTTGAAATAGTGTGGCTGTCATTTGCAGAGTGTGGTCCCCAGAGGGATTCTATCCCACACACCGGGCTAGCATCACTAAATTCACACTCTGGGGACCTCATTCTGCTAAGGGCTCATTTTCTGGATAGTACCTACAGTAATGCTCTAGTAATCGACTTCTTAACCACAGCAGAATTATGGGTAACTTTTCAGGATTTAGTCGGAAATATGGCTTGTTGCCATTCATCGGAAAGCTCTCCCCGAGAGCTTTCCGATGAATGGCAACAAGCCATATTTCCGACTAAATCCTGAAAAGTTACCCATAATTCTGCTGTGGTTAAGAAGTCGATTACTTAGAGCATTACTGTATAGTCTCAAAATAACATTGTTTCAGCTACTTCTGTTCAGTTTCTATATCCCCTAACTTGCAGAAGATAAAATGCATAATCAATGTGACTAATGTGTGAACATCACCAACTTCAACTGGGGAACTTCTATCTGATCCTAGGTCTCACATAGCCGTTGAGGTTTCACCAGAATGAGGTTCCCAAAGGGTGATTTTGGTGGTGCTAACCTGCTGTGCGGTGTAGTGTCACTAAATTCACCCTCTGGGAACCTTATTCTGCAAATGACTGACACTATTTTAAGGCTTCACATGGGAATGATAGATAATGAGACATGATTGTTGCATATAACTGAGACTTGTTAATTCCCTCTGGATGTTGGAATTCAATTCACAATCCGCATATTCTGTGGTGAAATTCCGACATTAAGCGTTCCGTTTTGCTCCGAAATATCCAAGAATACACACAGCCAACAAAGTAAGCTGAGGCAAAACTCCACCTGTAAATAGAAAGAGCCATGTGATTAACCGAGCTGCTCACCTTATGGCTCTCAGAATGCAACAGAATTCAACTAAAACTGTATTTTCAATGGAAGGGGAATAACTATATCTTGAGATATAGAGTTATTCCCCTTCCATTGAAAATAATGCTACTTGAGAACAGAACACCAAGTCGTATCTCAACAAAACAACATGTTCACAGTTTATTACACCGAATAAGTTGATAATACAATGTTTTGGAGCTTCCTCTTTCAAATGGCATATAATATGACATATATTTTATATTAAAATATCTGGGGGTTCGAAAATTAAGTGGGTGGGGGAGGGGAGTTGTTGGGGGTGGTAGGCATGGGTTATAAATACTTCTCTAAATGAACTTACATGCTCCACATCTGATATATAGCTTGTTGATAGCTCTCTGTAACTCAGCCTGTTGGGTGGTGGGTGGGTGGAGGAGGGGAGTTGGGGTGGCAGGTGTGGGCTATGAATACTTCTCTAAATGAACTTACATGCTCCACATCTGATATCGAGCTGGTTGATAGCTCTCTGTAGTCCAGCCTGTTGGGCGGTGGGAAGCTGACATCCGGTGAATGCACTCTCAAAACAGGAGATATAGTTCCTGTATGACCTGAAATAGAAGACATTTGTATTAAAACCAAGGTTTTGTCTTTCTTTACTTGAGGGAAGAACTATGATGATATCCGAACAAGTCTGAGTGTAGTGTGCCTGTCATTTGAAGAATGGGGTCCCCAGAGGGTGAATTTAGTGATGCTATCACGCATTGTGGGCTAGCATAACTAAATTCACCCTCTGGTGAATTCAAAATGGAGGCAATGTGTAAAAAAGGGCACTAAATTTGTATTGAAAAGGAATTTTAACAGCATTTTATGGATACATTCAAGTTTACGCTTGAAATGTTCATCATTCATGGGTTTGACATTCAAGTTTATGCTTGAAATGTTCATCATTCATGGGTGTGATCCTACAATTTCCAGCGGTTCAACCCACCCCGTCACACATGAACTTTCTATTAACACTTACTGGGCACACACCATTCAGTCGCCATCATTTGTATACCCAGGGCATTTGTGTGGGGTTCAACAGCCCCCTCCCCCACCCAACAACCCCCTCCCTGAACTACGTATACTTACTGGCAAACATCATCTAGATCGCCATCGTTTGTATACATGGGACATCTCTGTGAGGATTGTAGCATGAATGACGGGTCACATGTCTGGGATAATGTGCTCTGAACCAAAGCTGTGAAGCGAAAAGAAACATGTATTATACAATATGTTATATACTGTAGTCTTATACATACCGATTGTATAGGTAAATACTGTATTATGGTGCATAATAATTTTACAAACATTATGAAGTTATTTACATTATACATCGTATTCCACAACTACACAACAAAAAGCATTCATTGTTAGTCTATTATCATGGCATTGTAGAAATAAAGAGCGTTTGTTTCACTTTTGTGCGAAAAAATTAAAACAGCTGGAAAATAGTTGTGACATTGGCCATTATTTTTCAGAGCATATAAAGCCGTTTCATCAATGTAGTGTATTTATCAACTTATCTTATACCTTACGAATTATATCAACAAAATGTTCGTGCAAAATAGGCATTTATTTAACGCATAATTCCATTCATGTGAAGATGTGGGCAGTTTCTAGACCCAAATAAATATTTTTGTGAGTCAAAATCATAGAATTTATTTATCAACATAAACAGATTAAAAGTAAATACATGTACATTAGTTGTCAAAGTAGATCGTCCGTCTTTAAAGACTAAATAAATGTGTGTTCATTTTATATTATACCACGATCGCCTATCTTACTATATAAATAAAGCCATCTGTTTAAATTTTACATTTAATCAACACCTGCAACAGTTGATTAAACGTGCCTACTGTTGATTAAACCTCGCAGAGTGGATTAAACTTTCTCCATACAATTTGAACGGAAAAGTGTTTATCCATCGCATTGTAAAGATCGTGGCATAAACAAAATATACGCATAGTGTTTCTGAATAAAAAATTTAATCCACTCGTGGGATTAAATTTGTTATTCAGAAACACTATGCGTATATTCTATATTTATACTATTTATTTCTTAATTGTATTTATGTCAAATATCAATACTCATTTGGAGAATAGAATTGATTGATTGATTACTTATAACATTAACGTGTTGGAAGATTATTTCCGAAAATCTACCGTAAACTAGCTGTAGAATTAACCCTTTACCCCAGAACGGACCTGTGCCAATGCATTCTCTTATACATGCGAGTCGACCATAGGTCGCCTCGCATATATAAGAGAATGCATTGGCTTAACATATTAAAAATGATAAAATTGTCAAAGAATGTAGAAAAATATTATAAAAATTGTTAAAAAATATAAGAAAAAATTATAAAATTGTTAAAGAATGTAAGAAAAAATAGTAAAAAGTGTTTTTTGTTTGTTAGGCCAATGCATTCTCTTATATATGCGAGGCGACCTATGGTCGACTCGCATATATAAGAGAATGCATTGGCACAGGGCATAACTGTAACCATCACAATGTGGTCAATGAACCGATTCCAATGATATCCATATTTGTATGGTGTTATTGAGACAGACCGAAGATATTTTAGGCTGTTGAAGCTTTATTTGGCCCGTTTTGGCCGGTTTGTTGGGTAAAGGGTTAAATGCATATTATGGTCTTACTTCAGTCAATAAACCCGATGAGTTAGTATCCAATCACTATTCACTAAATAATGTAGCAATCAACTAAGATTATCTAAATTTCAAACTACATCGACTGTACGATTTATATTCAGAGAACAAAACTCAAAGGTACTCAATCCGATCAGACGGTCCCCGTATCATCACGGTCCCCGACTCCCCGTATCATTAAGTGTCTACTATGGTATCAAATCCGATCAGACGGTCCCCGTATCATCACGGTCTCCGACGCCCCGTATCATTAAGTGTTAACTATGGTATCAAATCCGATGAGACGGTCCCCGTATCATCACGGTCCCCGACTCCCCGTATCATCGCGGTCCCCGACGCCCCGTATCATTAAGTGTTAACTATGGTAACTATGGTATCAAATCCGATCAGACGGTCCCCGTATCATCACGGTCCCCGACTCCCCGTATCATTAAGTGTTAACTATGGTATCAAATCCGATGAGACGGTCCCCGTATCATCACGGTCCCCGACTCCCCGTATCATCACGGTCCCCGACTCCCCGTATCATTAAGTGTTAACTATGGTAACCATGGTATCATTAAGTGTGGTAACTATGGTATCAAATTTCCCAAAACGTGCTTGCTATTTATCAACATTTTGTTCAACGAAATATGGCCGTATTATCACTAGAGTATCACGACATTTGGCCGTATTATCACTAGAGTATATTACGACATTTGGCCGTATTACCACTTGATATTAGAGTTATCCATCTTCTTCTGCAATTTTGTCCGTTTGACGACGTTTTTTTGGGCCTCAATTAATTGCAGATCTCGAGAAATAACAAAGTTCAAAAATCGATATCTGATCACTCTGAGCTTTGATGGGTGGGTTCCTCGACTCGATTTAAATATGTTTTACCCCCCCCCCCCCCCCCGAAGCCAAAGAAATAGTAATTTCGGAGCGTTATTTCGGATAATGCATCTTTAATCTACACACATTCAAATAGTTACTGCTGTATTCGGGGCGATCCTGTTCTGCCTATTCGGATTTCAAATTTATGAAAGTAACTTATTTTGGCATGAATATTTGTAATCCGGTCTGATCAGCGCAGTTTCACGTCACTTTACCCTGTCTATACCAAATACTCATTGACGAATAGTTCCCTTAGGATATTTTGAGATAATAATTTTAAAAAACAATCTTATTATCTGAATACGTCCAACCAATGAATATATGAAGAATTCTGATCTTGTATTATCTGCATATATTCTGCCTGTCGTCTGCTTTTATTACCTGAACACCCCTCCAAGTGAATAATAGTCTGTTCCAATATATACTTTTATAACTGAGTGGGTGAATTCCCTTACTATAGAAAGTGATATAAACTTACCAAGAAGCGCAAAAATAAGCCCGGTGAAGCACTTAATATCCATGTTAAATTAGAGATGAACTTCCTTTCGATGTTTGATCGGGTGTCCTGAACGTCCTTTCGATGTTTGATCGGGTGTCCTGAACTTCCTTTCGTTGTTTGATCGGGTGTCCTGAACTTCCTTTCGTTGTTTGATCGGGTGTCCTGAACTTCCTTTCGTTGTTTGACCGGGTGTCGGGTTTGAACTGAGATATCGGATGCACTGTGCATACCTCGGTATATATACCCGGACATCTAATCAATCATTAATGCATACTCATCACAGTCTATCTGTGGCATGATACATGGCGTCATGGACTAAATTGACACATTAGTAGTATAATATGTAACATACTTCTTAGTCATTTTCTTCCGTGTCCAGATAAAGTTTCTAACGGCGATCACTAATTGCCCGGAATACTTTTCGACAAAACGCTCTGAATTATTTTTGAAATGAGTTTTATTTTTATAAAGATTTATTCATATATATATGCATTCCAAAATGACCAGGTTTTGAGGGTCGGTCGCGACAACAGTTACTGACAGTATAAATATTGTTATATTTCATTTCTAAGATATTTCACTTTTTAAGGAGACGTTCGTTTTTCGTTTCCAGATAACTATCATGTATAGTTCTGTGATGAATTTATTTAAAATGAATTTAGTATTTTTATGTTCACTACCACAGAATGATGCATCTCAAGTTAGATCTTGGATTTCGATCGCCCATTTCAAACACGTTATTATTATATGGACCCATGCGCAGGACCTTTTTCGACTTCAAATTCGGGGTTTCTTGGTTTCTGGTTAAAAACTTTAGTTAGGATTGCTTGAACATCACCAAAAATTTGGTATATAGTTGCCGGAATCGACCAGACATGTAAACTGGGCCAATTATACCAACGAATACCATTTTGTTATTGAAAAATTAACAATATAATTTTAAGTCTCCCTCTAACATCGAAACTGCATGTTTGAAATAAATAGAACATTCAGTATCGAACAAAATGGCGTCTTTCTTATAGCTTCGTGTTTCAAACATGATATTTATATACTAGTCTAGAATCTAAACAAAAAGTAAAAACAAAATTCGTAAAAATTAGTATGCATGGAACCTTAAATACAACTTTAAAACAACATACACAAGTGCTCGAGTATACTCTTATATATAAGTATAATTTGTTGACATTTTTTACTTGCGAAAACATAGTTTTCAAAAATAATGTTTTTATGTGTACCCATACCATGTATGGTACACATAATGCCGACGTCCAGATCAACCATCCGTCGTTCGTCCGTCCGTCCGTCCGTCCGTAGACACTTGCTATCCGATTCATTTACTCAAATATTTTTTATCGGATCGTGTTCAAATTTTATGTGCATGTTTATGATGACACACTCCTCACCTGTATAGCATGGTCTTCATCTGTATGGTTTTTGGTATTATTTAATTAACCCTTTTCACTCTTATATTTACTTAGAACTCACGCAAGCTGCTACGACTCAAAACAATTTTCATCTGATCTACACCAAATTTGGTACATGTGGTCCTCACCCCAAAATACAGATCAAGTTCAAATTTGGGTTTGATCCGATATATTTTATCAGAGTTATGGCCCTTTATAATTCAAGTAATTTACTACCTGTATGCCATATGCCCTGTGAGAGTTTAAGACAAATGACTTTACACAGTAATCTGCTTTATTGGAATCTAGAGAATCTATAGCTATGACACCCAATATTATCTGCTAAACGACTGCTCCCAGACTGCCCCCAGAACTGTGTATCATCTGTCAAATTTAAGTGATTGATGATTCTTTATTCCAGTTTGTGTGCAATATTAATTTAACCCCCCTGTTGAAACATGTTCATGGCATTAGTTAATGTACACCTCTTCTAAAAGAATAAATAGGAATAGTCCATTGTTCATTTGTAGGGATGTTCTACAACATGGCTGTTTAGAGAATTGTTGTTTACAGAGACACTGTTGTCTTATCTTAGAAAAGAATTAATCCACACATTAGTTCCATCATATGATGTCATTGAAAATGATTAACCCTCTCCACACATTATATGGTCTTCTGATGTTTTTTATTGGTTCATTCTCCTATTCTATGTCCATGTTGATCGTGATTCACATTTCAGTTGCATGTATTTCAGGATTAAAATTAACCTATTCCATAGACACATGATATCTGATAGGCAGATTTTAAATTATCTCTTTCGCCTTGGGCCAGATTCAGTAAGAATTTCTATAAGCCACCAATTGAATATTCATCATTTGAGGAAATATCTTATTTTGAAATTCCCTCTATTGCATTTGGGCTGCAGGATAATAATAATGGTGCTGGTATTCTTGAAGCTGACTTATTGGTTAAATATTTTTCACCCAATCACTTTTATAATCTCATTCAGGTTGATCATGACACATTCTTCACATATATAGATTTTGGTATTGATTGAATGGTTTTGAGAATATTAACCCAACATGTAATAATATTTCTGCTGTTACAGACATTTTATATTTCCAATGATCAGCTTAGAATAAAATTAACAATAGGTATACTGTATGCGATCCAATGTTTTGTCTCTAATATTTTCAATTGGACCATTCTCATATCTCTCCTTTAGTTATCTGATCATTCTGCATTAAAATATTTTATATCCAACCATTATCAATCATATTTAATATCAAGGTCTATACACCCCTCATATAGCTGTTCAGGTGTTTGTTGGTCCCTAATCTCAATGATCCCATAACTTTTACTATGCAGCTAACACAACAACATAATCTGTTATGACCCAGGTTCCAATGTAAGAAGTAGATAAATAGAGTTATTATGATGTTATTTACTTAATATTGTAACTATTATATCTTTAACAGCTATGGTGCATCTGTCTGACTGTGGTTGGGCATAATTATCTTTATCAATCTATCACACATACATGTATCTCTGTTGGAGTGACCTAATAGGTTGAAATCGAATGTCCTATCCATGTTCCTATTGTGTTTAAATGAGCAAGTTGCTCATTTAAGTCTGATTCCACTATGAAACTAATAAATAATAGTACGCTGTGAATTGTTGAAATTCTTGCACTCATGAAAAGATCGCTATCGCCATGGTATGGGTTAAACATCTGCCGATCGTTGTCGGCCTCTCGTTTAGTAATAACTTCAGTCTTCAGATAAATATATCTTTTTGTATCACACGGGATTTTTATGCCACATACTGGCATTCGTGCATGTTCTTGTTTCATTTTCGATATGGATATCACTGAATTGGTCATTGTCGCATGGTATCGTGCCAACAGACACCCAGGATCTCTCAAATGTGCAAACATACACTAGGGATCTCTCAAACGTGCAAACAGACACCCATTGCAGGATCTCCTAAACGTGCAAAAAGACACACATGATCTCTCAAACGTGTAAAAAGACACCCAGGATCTCTCAAACGTGCACACAGACACCCATGATATCTCAAACGTGCAAACAGACACCCATTGCAGGATCTCCTAAACGTGCAAAAAGACACCCAGGATCTCTCAAACGTGTAAAAAGACACCCAGGATCTCTCAAACGTGCACACAGACACCCATGATCTCTCAAACGTGCAAAAAAGACACACAGGATCTCTCAAACGTGCAAAAAGAAAGGATCTCTCACATGTCTAAAAAGTCCACCCATGCAGTATCTCGAAGGCTCGTTTGTCTGCAACAGTCAGACTCAACCCACTCAAATTATATTGACATTTTACTCGAAAATCGCAAACAAATAATTATTGTAATAATTTCATTAAGATGCGACTAATTTAAAATCGATTATTATAGGAGAATTTGGGATGTGCTGGCGCAACATTAAAGACCCTGTGCCAATGCATTCTCTTATATATGCGAGTCGACCATAGTTCGCCTCGCACATATTAGAAAATGCATTGGCCTTACAAATTTTATATTATTTTTTATAATTGTTAAAAAATGTAAGAAAAAAATGATAAACATTTTGAAGAATGTAAGAAATAATGATAAAAATTGTTATAGAATGTAAGAAAAAATTATAAAAGTTGATCAAGAATGTAAGAAAAATGATAAAATTGTTAAAGAATGTAAGAAAAAATTATAAATGTTGATCAAGAATGTAAGAAAAAATGATAAAAGTTGATAAAGATTGTAAGAAAAAAATGATAAAATTGTTAAAGAATGTAAGGAAAAATAATTAAAAAAAATTGTTAGGCCAATGCATTCTCTTATACTTGCGAGGCGATATTAATAATGATAAAAAATTATACAATTGTTAAAGAATATAAGAAAAAGTTATAAAAATTGTGATAGAATGTTGCAATAAAAAATTATTAAAAAATGACAACAAATTGTTAGGCCAAAGCATTCTCTTATATATAGGAGGCGACCTATGGTCGACTCGCATATATAAGAGAATGCATTGGTACAGGATCTTTAATGTTGCACCAGATGGATGACTTTTTTTCACATTTGGAAGATCCCGGGTGTCGTTTGCACGTGCATCAGTAACAATTTGATCCATCGATTGGAGTTCGAATTCAAATAAAATATCATGTAACAAGTTCATGTGGAATATACCCAGATCCGACGATTATGTATCATGCATAGCCCAAATATTGACACATTCTTACTTTATGGAGTTGTAAAAGTATACATTTATATCTATATTATTCATCTGAGTATGCAGACAACAGACAAATGAACATATAACATAAATGCAGAAGGATTCCTATTCATTCATCGAGTCCTATTCATTGATGCTCAGAGGTTAGTCATCGATATTTTGAGTAATTTATAACTAAGTTATAATTTTTCAAAAGATGCAGTTAATTTTGCCAGTAAATTACTTGTATCTACAAGCTGTGGATTAATCGAAATTATTTCCTGTTTCATTGCACACAGTAGCCACGACCACAAGGGGTTATCATGCACTTGTTTTTAAACCAAACGTCGAACACCCTACCTGTGGCCAAATATGTTTAATAAAATGGTCATTAGATGGAAATTTTCAACCTTAGTGTGTCAGGATGGCAATTCCAACAGTTTTAAACCTTGCATGGGCTCCCAGTTGGAAAAATATAACCCGGGGTGCAGTAGAATTTCTATTTAAAATTCTTAGGCCCCACGTCCATGTGCAACCACTATTTGAAGAACGTTTGTGGATCTTGATACCATATATGAGTGAACATGACGATTGCTATTGGTTTGAAAGTATTTTTCTTAGTTTATTCTTCGATTCGCGACCGGTACATATTGGCTGGGAATATTTTTGCTAATTTCTTGTCAAATCGGATGAAGCATGTACAAATTAAAATCGCGTAATATACATCTGGATCATGACATTAATCCCTCGTACTCCAATCTATCTTCGTATAAAACATGATTTAAACATTTAAAATGTGTCAATTTGGTATAGATCCTAGATATTGCGGTCCTGGTCGACTTAGTCACTCGCGCAAATGACTGAATACATTTGATGACTTATTTGTGTCCTCATCAAGTTCATTAGTGGGGCGATAATTACAAATGCATAATCTAATTACCCTATATATATACATGGGCATGGATACGAGTATGTTTATTAATGCTTTGATGGCAGTCCGTGTGCAGCTACGAAACACCGCGGTTTCAATTATCAGTTACAGAGTTTCCCAACTCGGAAATATTACGTTGGAGACACACAATGATTATATACCGGTACTATAGACAGTGTCATGGAATATATACCGGTACTATGTCTCGTGTCGTGGAATATATACCGGTACTATATATACATTGTCATGGTATACATACCGGTACTATAGACATTGTCATGGTATATATACCGGTTTTATAGACAATGTCATGGCATATATACCGGTAATATACATGTTGTGTATAGACAAAGTAGGACATGTAATGTCAATATGCAGGAGCAGATTAGTCCTGATACCGGCCCGATTATTATACATATACGGTACCCGATACACCGGGGGTAATAATCCTCAACATGAAACGTGGTTATTTGGAAGTATACCAAATACGGATACAGATGTAAACAAAATATGATTTGAATTGCAGGCTCTGTAGCCTACCAGTATACAGAGATATATTACCCACTCAACTTCCTACTCACTACTCTACCATGCTCGAGATGTGTGCAGTTGAATTCTCGAGATGTGTACGGATTTTTGTCCACGACATCAATTTTGATATTGCACAAAACGTCATTTTTTGTTCAAAGGGCGTGGAATCTAAGCTGAAATAATAATACGATGATGAAAGCAATAATCCTTATCGGTGGTCCGATGAAAGGTACTTCCCATTATCAAACATTAGCGGTCTTAATTACAAATTTTATTGCTCTTATTTCCTATATTCGTTATATTGAACGGGCACCTGTCGGCGTCATTGCCGGGCATTGGTAGATTGTACTATTTGTAGGGAAATACTAGTTATCGATCGAATCGAATTTCGAATTCTTAAAAATTCCAAAACGAATCTAATTTTAAATTGGATATTTCATAATCTTTGTCGTCAAAATTATCTGTATCTGTAGTTGTTACGTCCTAGTGACCAAGGCTGGCTTTTACAGGACGGGATCGAGTAGATCCATAATTTTTCCAGGAAGTTTTTTTGCCGAACCCGTGACTTCTTCGCCACGGTAGGGATCTTTAACGTGCGCACATTGTTGCACACGGGACAGCCATTAGCGTTGGCTCCCGATCCGACGGTGTGCCAAGTGTAGTGTCATCCCTGGTCATGACATTACGAGAGGAGCAGAGGTACCGTAAACCGGGGTAACTTGAGACAGTTTTGAGGGTATTTTAAAGCTAACTTGAAATAAATGTTTTGGACCCTAGCCACATCACTTGACACTTCTCAAACAACCTCTCAGCTATTGATCTCTAATAGTTCTAACCTGTTGTAGCATTGTATATGGCAAAAATAGTGGCCTGAACGGGTGTCTCAAGTCACCCCGGCAATGGGGTGACTTGAGACAGATGCCTCCTAAACTCAAATAATATCTTGTTCCACGTACTGCCCCAATTTGACTCCAGATAATGATGCAACAGAGAAAGATTACTTTAATAAGAATTATAATTTAGATTTTAGCAATGTATATTTGCTATACACCACTATCCAGGCTGTATATTAATAATCATGTGTCGATATTAGAATGCAGTGCCATTGTATCATGTGATGCTGAAATAGGCACAGCAATAATTTAATGGATCGGCATGTTCGTACTACTTGTCATCTTAGAAAACAAATAGTATACCTTACCTATTATTTCAGGATTATTATAAACACTTCAAGAAATATATAAGAGAACAAACTGGATGACGCTTAAGTGGCTTTTAATAACACTTTCTTTACTGAATACTCATTGCCGAGTAGTGGCCAAAGAAAATGCTCAGATAACAACTTCAACAAACAGACATAGACCATTTGTATAACTTATTGTTTGAACGCTTCCCCACCAATAAGCGAGATCACTGATTCGCTACCGTATTAGATCCATCCAGCCCGTTCCGTGCATTCAGTGCTACAGGTCAAAGTTCTGTCTGGAGTAGCATTCTTTTAAATATTCATGAATTCCATATTGCTACATCAAATAATTTAGGCTTAGGGTTATAATATAGGGCTCATATTGAACTAGTGAAAGGGTTATGGTTTGCTTTAGGGTTAAATCTCACCCCCTCGATCACAGGTTTAGGGTTAGTGTTCATCCTTTATGGACAAAGCGTATCCTCTCGATCACAGGTTTAGGGTTAGAGCTCACACTTTAAGGGCAAATCCAACCACCGCAATCACAGGTTTAGGGAAAGGGGCTCATCCTTTATGGGCAAAGCGTATCCCCTCGATCACTGGTTTGTGGTTAGGGCTCATGTTGATCTAGTGAAAGAGTTAGGGTTTGCTTTAGGGTTAGGGCACCCTTTAGGGTCAAATCCCATCCCCTCGATCACAGGTTTAGACTCCTTATTATTTATGTGGGCAGTAGCCTCTATACGGGCGCCTGTGGCGCATAAGATACTATGGGTGGCGGGATGGAGGGGGGGGGGGGTTGGGTGGGATCTCATTAGACTCCTTATTATTTATGTGGGCAGTAGCCTCTATACGGGCGCCTGTGGCGCATAAGATACTATGGGTGGCGGGATGGGGGGGGGGGGGGGTGTGGGTGGGATCTCATTAGACTCCTTATTATTTATGTGGGCAGTAGCCTCTATACGGGCGCCTGTGGCGCATAAGATACTATGGGTGGCGGGATGGGGGGGGTGGGTGGGATCTCATTAGACTCCTTATTATTTATGTGGGCAGTAGCCTCTATACGGGCGCCTGTGGCGCATAAGATACTATGGGTGGCGGGATGGGGGGGGGGGGTGGGTGGGATCTCATTAGACTCCTTATTATTTATGTGGGCAGTAGCCTCTATACGGGCGCCTGTGGCGCATAAGATACTATGGGTGGCGGGATGGGGGGGGGTGGGTGGGATCTCATTAGACTCCTTATTATTTATGTGGGCAGTAGCCTCTATACGGGCGCCTGTGGCGCATAAGATACTATGGGTGGCGGGATGGGGGGGGGGGGGGGGGTAGGTGGGATCTCATTAGACTCCTTATTATGCCCACCACCTCAATCACATGGTTAGGGTTAGGGTTATCGGAGATACGAGTCTTGGAGCCATGGTCCATGGCTACATAACGAAGATACGAGTTTTGTATCCGTGGAGCCATGGCTCCATAAAGGAGATACGAGTCTTGGAGCCATGTCTCCATAACGAAGATACGAAAGTTTATGTAATGGTGCCATAACGGTGATGTATGTATTCGTGTAGCTGTTGCTTCGTGGCTTTATGGCTCCATGACACGTATCTCCGTTATGGATCCATGGCTCAATGCAAGACTCGTATCTCTGTTATATCCTAATCCTGTGATCGAGGGGATACGCTTTCCCCATAAAAGATGAGCCATAACCCTAAACCTGTGATCGAGGGGGTGGGCTTTGACCCTAAAGGGTGCTCTAACCCTAATTCAACATGAGCCCTAACCATAAACATGTGATCGTAGTACTTGCAGTCAGTCAGCTACATGTAGATTATCATTCAATTTTACTTGTGCAACTTATCATGTGCATTAACTGATATGTACTGTAGTAGTTAGCAACTAAATAGCACATGTAGCCATATATAGCATGTATAGGTCATATCCGGGGTGACTGTCTCAAGTCACCCCGAGTATGTCGAAAATCATGTTTTTCTTGGAAAGCATAAAATATGTAACTACATACATAAAATGACAATCTGTTGACACATCAGATATATATTTCTGGAGTCTTGGTCATATTCATCTCCATATAGTCTGCATGGTGTATGCGGTGCAGTGGAAGTTTGCAAGTGGTCAAATTTTTGCGAAAAAAAATCAATGAAATTCTCAGACCAGTTGCTCCATTTTTTTTCAATTGCATCTCATTATTTATAGATTATTATCAAATAAATATACCTGTCATCAGAATAAATAAGATTTATTTGAATGTAAGAACAATAGAGAATGATTATAGTGCCTGAAATATGGCACCATCCTGTTTTGTCTCAAGTCACCCCGGTGTCTCAAGTTACCCCGGTTTACGGTACGAAGTTAGTCCAGTACGCATTTTGTCTGAGACTCTTTGGCTTCTGGAATCTTTCTCAGATCACTGATCGTGGCATCGATAATTGATTTGTGACGCCCGTGGTACTGGGAATGCAGATGGCGACACAAAGTCCGACCGATATTTTGTCGGATTTGAACCCTCGACCGTGTCGAAGGTGTAGCTCAGAGGTCAGCCCACAAACCAACTGAGCTATCCGCTCCTCCAAAATCTCACCAAAATTATATGATAATTCGAGTCTTTCCACAGCTTCGTTTTCGTCTTTGACTTTGGGCCAAAGAAAAAACAAATACTTGTGGTTTGGATTTGAACTTTCCCTACCTACCCTATTTCAAACCCCTACCATAAAGATTTGTTCATGGTTTTCAAGAAATGTTTCTGAATTATTTTATGTAAGAAAAAAACCAATATTTTTCAATGTCTCAGAATGAGTTATTATCTGTCAAAGCATTGTTTTTATATGGGAGGCCAAATTCACATTTAATAATGAATTGCGCTTAAGCGCAATTGATTGCGCTTAAGCGCAATGAATTGCGCTTAAGCTAGGGTTGAAACGATTAATCGACTAGTCGTAGACGACGCTGAAATGTCAGAACGTCGACTCTGAATTTTGCCGTCGACTAATCGGAACATAGTGTATTAGTTCCATGTATAACGTTTTCAAGATCGATTCCGACATAAACGGTGTTAACTGCGTGTAAGTTACAGTAAGTTACAGTAAGTTACAGTAAGTTACAGTAAGTTTTACGTTTGGTGACACCCGGAATTGACAGTGTTACTAGTATAGACACACACAGTGACCCGACTATTAATCGAAAGAATGAAATTGACAACACAATGTCTCACTCGTCGTTTGGGGTCAAAGACATCACTGCGACATGATGGCAATGATTGACGCGGCTTTATCGTTTGTCGGAGACCGCTTTGATCTAGACACTGTGTATATTTCAATTGATCAACTGAAGGTTGCTTAAGGTGACATCATTGTTGCTACCGTATATAAATGATACTGACATTAACTCTTTCATCCCTGAATATACAGATATATATGTCCCAGAACCCTGGATTATAAGCTTGCCTAAGAAAAATTATGTGTCCGTGATATATTGCTGCAACACTACCTTTAGAGTGATGTCGGGTATGGCAAACTGAATGTTTTATGATCGTTAACAGGTGACCTTCAATTTGTGTTATATACCAATTGGGGGCGTCACATCTAAATTATATATCAGGTGTGTGCAGGTGAGAACCGAGAAGGGACATTGAATCCCAACATGCTATAGGGGCATGTATCACCTGTATCTGGGATATCAAATTAGCATATCAATGTTTTCCACAAATACATACATGTATGTGTCATTCTTTGCAAGTGTGGTGTATACACTTGGCTGTGATGCCACCGTGCATGGTTTCAAATGTTTTACCAAACGGTTCATTGAACATAATTGCATTGTCAAAGGCACGAGCAGACCAGTACTAACCCAGCTAGTATGACAGAAAGACGCTATTTGACCGAAACAGACATATACTCCCACATCTAGAAATTTTAGACCCAGGGATTTACTTGTCAGTATGCTGAGGAATTATGAGTAACATTCCAAATAAAACAACTGCCAATGTCCTGATTCGATTCCCAAAATGATTATGAATGTCGATTTCATGTTTATAATATGCACGTGCCGCTATTATTATTAAAGTCGCGCCGTAGTGCGGCACGGTGATTTCCGTAACATTGCGTCGAAAATAGAAGACATTAGACGGATACCACAAATAAAACATCGTTAGAAAGGTCAACGTTATCTTCTTTATTTCATAAACATAATAATAATAATTGTATCGGTAAGTTGTTGTGACAAACAATAAACCAAAATCGAAATGTGACTCAAAACACCATGCACACATGTCGGTAGTATTGCTTCATCGATTTTTAGGAAAACCAAAATAGTAATCGTGACGTCATACAGCTGCTGTCTATATTTATAGGCCCGGAAAGTCTCTTAATCGCGTACATACTATATGTATTCGTGCGCACCGATAAATTAGTATTGATGTCGAATATCACCCAAAGGATATACAAGTCGCTAACCAATAAAATCATTTGTATATCTCTGGAAATATTGTATTATTTCCGACCATTGCGCTCTGCCCTCTAAAGCGGGCTGCCGGGATGAACGTAAATTACGTCGTGCCCGCTTTAGCGGGCTGCCGGGTTGAAAGAGTTAAGAACTGGCTATCGTATTCTACAACATAGCCTATTCTATAGGGCGTATTTAGTCGGAACATTAACATTTTATAGTGACACCGCTCGGCACCGGTTTATTGGTGATCACGTGACTAAACGAAATCTCGAACGCAGATATTAAATTTAAAACCTGTATAAATGATCGAGTTTCTAATTATTATCCACCACATGTCTAATTATATAATTACATTCAGTGTGTTGGATAAATATCAAGATGTTTACAGTATTATTTCCCAAATAAATTGGTGTCTATGCAGGGAAATGCGCTACGCAATAGACCGTCATCGCATCAGTCATCAGTGTACGATGAATTTTCCGTACCTTGTTATGTTTGAAAGTTTTGATATCGGGTACCGACTAGTCGACGCAACGCGACTTTTGGGTCTCGACTAGTCGACTCTGAAATTCACTAATCGTTTCAACACTAGCTTAAGCGCAAATACCACATATTGTGCTTAAGCGCAAATAGGGCATTTACGCTTAAGCGTAATTAATTACGCTTAAGCGCAATTAATGGGCTTAAGCGCAATCAATTGCGCTTAAGTTAGAGATGGGCGGTTAACCGTGGAATCAGTTCGGTTTCGGTTGTCGGGAAAAACCGGAAATGACAACCGTGGTAAGTTGGGAAAACCCGTAGTTTCGGTTGTCACAACTTCCTGTAATCATGGCAGAGCACGACGAACAAACGAGTCCTGTGTGGAAATATTTTTCATAGAAAGATATTAAAGAAATCTAAGTGTGCCGCCTGTAATATATGCAGAAAGGAGTTCACATGGTGAAATCGCGCGACGAATTAATTATGTTGCTTCCGTGTACACCTATTTTCGCCGTAGTAAACACAACACAAGTCAGTTTATTTCTCATGTTATTTTAATCATTAAGGCCGTAAAAATACTCTGAAAGGTGAATTTGATAACGAGGATACGATATCAAAAGGTACCAATGATTGTTACCCCGCAGTCCCTATTAGTTTTTATCACTGTTTGGATGTTAAATCGTCAAATATATTTGTGCGCCGTTGATTAAAAATGTTATGCCGGAATCGGAGCCGGAATGAATTATACCGTTTGTCGGTAAACTGTTGAGAAATAGCACTCATTCAGGTGACTTGTATTGGATGCATGTATAGTGTGTACAGTATTATGTTCCCTAAATATGGTAATAGGCATATAGCCATATAATGTGATTGAGAGATTCTAGTCATGTTTTATTTTCATTTTGTTTATTTCAAATTTTATTTTTCAAATCATAACTATACCAGGGTTTCCGCCAGGCCGGCTGCGGGTCCGCCGCCCGGACCCATTCCCCTTGCCGGCCTTTGCCATGGAATCCTGCACATACACAAATAAATGACGTTATTAAAAACTTATTCAGTCTTGCCTGTCTCGGCAGGCTATATATGATCATATCTAATCCTATTTTCATTAATAATGACCAAATGGAATCGACACATTCCATCTTCAGAAAAAAAAAATAACAGCATGAACAAACCATAAATAGTGACACCCCACAAATAGTTCCACTGGATTCCCCAACGTGATTGGTGGGGAATTCCCTATCAAGGGAGATATCATTGGTTCAATTTACTTCAGAGTATGGGAACGTGGATCATAAAAACTGCCTCATTTATTATCTTGACGTGAATATTGACGTTTGGACTAATTTATTCATCATTATTCCAACTTGCATATTAAAAACATGTGTATAATTTGAGGCATGAGGAAACACACAAATATTGTATCATTTATAGTAATGTAAAATTGCGACTTGGCTTACCGGTACTGTTGTTTTGGGGCAATGGATCGTTAATTTAGTGGTTGCCTCATTGTCGCGAACTGAAACATGAAAATGCTTGGGCTAATGGCGATCATCATAAAAGAATCTTTGTGCAACATACACAAGTTCGCGGCTTCGCGTCAATGCCCCATTCAGAGTAAGAGTTTGTCTAATGCTCGTTCCCGGGCTGGCTTAGATAATCATTCCGATGTGACGTCATCTAGTAGAAGTTTGGAGACACGTGCAGTTAACTGTGTCACAATAATAGAGATAATCAAAGCTATTTACCGCAGTCATTGAATATCATGCACATGTCCACGATTATTAGTCAGGTCAAGGACGCCCAATGTTTTGCTGGTCTTTTGCAGTTGAATTATCAGATACTAATACATATAATTTGATATAAATGTGTGAGACGGGGAATAAAATAAAGACACACAGACAGAGTGAGAATGGGTTTGTTTGTTTCTTTTTTTTCCGGATTAATCATCTTTTTAGATTTAGTTTGCGCCGGCATTTTGTCTTGTTGCTTACCTGTGATCGCTGTTTGTTTATCAAAATCCTGATGAAAAATGCCCCTCATCACATACCGATCCATAAGTCGCAAGAAGTTTTTAATAAGGGAAATTTGGTTAGAGAGTTGCGACTTATACATTGGCCGGTACGGTAAATGGTAAAATTACAGATAAATCGGTCTTCATATATTTAATTATTTACTGGGTTTCCCCCCATAGCAGCTACCGGACACATTCCCCCGACCCCTAGCGGAAACCCTGTATACACATATATCTAGTCACACACATTAGTTTTATGCCAATATAAATGATCATTATATTATTTCACACTTATGATGCTGAATTGCAGTCATACACAATACACAGACTCACATTCTATAGCACTGCCACTCGACATGGACATTAACAATATACATGAAATAGTAACAATATGATACATAATTTACAATTATAAAAGGACATGTACATGTACCTCACAAGTTATGGTAATAAAATTGGTGTGTTTTCTTTGTAATATGATGAAGCATAATTATATTTTGTTCACATTAGTCATTTTTATTAATAAAAACCGAAACCGAGACTCAACTCTTTTTCGAAAACCGAAACCGAAACCGAGGCAAATTTTCACAACCGCCCATCTCTAGCTTAAGTGCAATCAATTGCGCTTAAGCATAATTGTGACTACTATCTAACCTACCCATAAACTATTAGCATGACCTGGTGTATCACCTAGCAACACAAGATGAGCATTGGGCTAATTTTGACCTGTAGTCAACTGTGAGTATGTGTTCAACAAGGAGAATCCCTAATTACATATTATCAGCATCCCTCTATCCAAAGAATTGATGTCGCCTTCCCGGAACTCTTAGTAATTTTTTGTATGATGTTTTTAATGTATTTTTGCACAGATTTTAGCCTATACATGCATGCGGTGTCACTGCATGAGGGCTTTCTTACCTCATACAGTAATGCTCTAATTAATCAACTTCTTAACCACAGCAGAATTATGGGTAACGTTTCAGGATTTAGTCGGAAATATGGCTTGTTGCCATTCATCGAAAAGCTCTCGAGAGCTTTCCAATGAATGGCAACAAGCCATATTTCCGACTAAATCCTGAAAAGTTATCCATAATTCTGCTGTGGTTAAGGAGTCGATTAATTAGAGCATTACTGTATGGTTTACTTATTGACTTAAATCAGGGGGAAAAAACCCTATTTTCATATTATCAGCATCCCTGTCCAAAAAATGGTGTGTAATCACTGGAGCTTTGGTGTCTCAGCATCTCTTGCACAAATCTATAGTATTTCCATGATCATATAGTGTGAATGTGGTGTCACCGAGGGCATGCTTCCCTCATATGGTGTGCCTGTATACTTGTAGTCGGGTTGATCTTCTAGAAATTGGAATGATATCAGAGATTTATGAACTTTGCTAACTATATATCTTCAATGCTTTGGCATTCTTGACCGATGTTTTTGCATACTGAAAGATCCTAGTAGGTTGTTGATCACTTGCTGATGGTGCTTGTGTGACTGTGGATTCAAAGACATCTTGATGCTTTCGCTATAAAATGAAAATAATTTTTAGTAACACACATGTATCCATCATTTAATTATTAAGGGAATAGGACCATCTCAGTAAGTCAGACACACAGCCAGGCCAATTGTAAAGGACAATGAGATAATCAACACTCTGATTGTTAATTAGAGTCATAAACTTAATTAGCCTTTGTGGCCACCAGCTTACTGGTAACACAATGCCGCCACTAGACAGTGCTAATTGGGGGATTATTGAGGCAGGGATTTGTCCCCACTTTGTCATTCAGTTGCAAATTAGAAGGGACAATAAACAATGCATATACCAATACCACCATATGACTGAATTTATATGTCAATGGAATTAAACAAAACTAATACATAGAAATGGAAACTTACCTTCAGATGTGTCACAAAATTGGAGGTAACTTTTTTGGAACTGGATATTGTAGTTGGGCAAAGTTTGCACGGTTTGCACGGTGTGTCTTTCTGAAAATTAAAATGCTGCCAGATTTTTTGTAGACATGTTGATAGCATTAGCAATGGTTGGTATGAATTTCTACCATAACAGATGGAGATAACGAAACATGATCATAAGTAAAGAGTGATATATGATAGTGATCTATTGTCAATTATTTGAAGTTGGTTGCTCATTGTATTTATCAAAACAAGCCTTCTAGTAGGCTTCTACCTCAAAGGTTAACCAATGCTTAAGCAAACAAACAGGAGGTGTCAACAGAATTCACAATTGAGACACAGTGGATAAAGACTCAGTGTTGTGACAACATAGTGATAGCCAGTCACCAGTCTTACGCTTTGAAATTTGGAGAAAAAAAACATTTGAAGAAACCATTGGATGAATCATGAAAGAGAACTTTGAGAAGAAACAAGTACCTGTGATTTTGAAGTAATTAAAATTAAGACCCTAATTACAATTACAATTACATCCTAACCAATTACAATTGCAATTACATGTAATTGAGAATAAACTCAATTACCAATTACATGCAATTACTTGAAAAAATGTAATTAATTACAATCAGTTACAAATTACAATTACCCCATCCCTGGTAGCCTCAACTAATATATACCGAAGATAATATAATGCTATCACGAGTCGCTCCAACTAAAACAGAAGGTCATACTATTGCGAGTCAGCCATTGGCCCATTTTGATAAAGAAGTTGGGCTAGCTCCCTACCCAATCAAACCAATGAAACCAAGAGGTGACATGTCAATAGGAGTTAATGCTAAGTTATGGAGAAACCTATTTATTCACCAGGGGTGTTTTGTTACATATAACCATGAATTGCGCTTAAGCACAATTAATTATTAAATGTGAATTTGGCCTCCCATATTTTTATTACCTTTTATACAAAGATATTAAAAACTAATGTATCAAAATCTTGCAGAAGGTACGAAAAACCATATGAATATGTCAAAATAAGAATAAAATAAATATATATATTTGTTTAAGCCTACCTTTTTCTGGCATGTAACACAAACCAAACATTTATTTTACTTTAGCCTTATCTGAATTATCATGCTGTCAATGAGCGTTTCTTCTGTTCTTCTTCCGTTCATGATGATTAGGTACCAAATTTACTTATTGCTGTCGTAAAAATCCAAATTCTGAGTTTATTGTTTTTTTAGGCACCAGATTTCGACCTTTGTCATTGGATCTGCCAAAGCCTTTGTTTCCAATTGGAGGATTTCCTATGGTCTATCATCATGTCGAGGCATGCAGTAAGGTATATATTGTGTTCATTATATTGGCTACGTTTTTACCATTAATACATTATGCTGGAAGGTTTCTGATTTTAACAAAACCAGTCAATTTATTACTTCTTACTTAATCTGTGACTGAGGGAAAAACTAAAAGTCACATGATGCAGTGCATGATGTTCAAGCTTGGAAATAGTCTGTCTGACATTTGCCGAATGAGGGCTTTCGTCAACAAATTCATCCTCTGGGTACCTCATTCTGCATGGCCTCATCTGCTATGGGAGATCTAGACACAGATTTAAGTTTCCACATGATGAAGATGGTGATTGAAACCATTGGGCAACTAGTTTATGCATTGTGTTGTCTGCCAATTAGGAAGAAGAGTACTGTTTCACCAAATTCACCCTCTGGGAACCTCATTCTGCTTAGGACTCTTAACCGCTATGGGAGACCAAGGATCAGATTGAAGTTCCCGAATGAAGTTGGCGATGTTCAACCATTTTATCTTCTGCAAATTGGGGGACATAGAAACTGCACAGAAGGGAAAAGTAACTAAAAACAATTTGAGACTATAGATACTTCCCAGAAGATGAGGCGTAAGCAGGAGGTCCCCAGAGGGTGAATTTGGTGATGCTAGTCCGCTATGCGGGGTAGCATCACTAAATTAACCCTCTGATGCCCTCATTCTGCAAATGTCGGACACACTATTTCCAGACTTGACTGCAAAATAAATTAAATTACATTTAATCATGGTGTTCAAATTTAGGTGGTTGCTGAAAACCACAAATTAAAAAGCCCATGAAAAATGTTTGTCAAAAAATGTTTTAGCAACTTGAACTATAGCGGTCGCCATTTTGGAAAATACTATGCGGGAGTTAACTCTATGAACGAGGTATAGCAGTACACAGGGGAAATGCAGGATATGACCCAAATCCATTTAGAAGTCTTGAACTGCATGCCTATAGAAAGACCTAGAGGTACAACTGATCCCGGAAAGTGAACTCAGTATGTACAGTAATGCCCAAAGTAATTGACCACTCGCCGAGAGCTTTCCGATGAATGGCAACAAGCCACATTTCCGACTAAATCCTGAAAAATTACCCATAATTCTGCTGTGGTTAAGTGGTCAATTACTTTGGTCATTACTGTAGTACTGATTTCACTGTGTATTATGATTTCCAGTGTTGATTGCTATCAGTTATACATTCATACTGTTCCTCATCTTTTGAGTATCTATCTGTCTGTTTATCATTCTATCTATTTGTCTGTTTATCATTCTATCTATTTGTCTGTTTATAGTTCTATTTTTTGTCTGTTTATTGTTTTATCTATCTGTCTGTTTATCTTTCTATCTATTTGGGGCCATTCTCCAGAAAAGTGCAAAATAGGGCTGACGAAACTCGCCAAAAACAAACTCTTATAGATCGCGATAAAATTTATTTCACCAGAAAGCTGAGTATCCACAGGACATCAGAACATAACTGGGGCAATTTGTTTGGTCATATTTCTATGCGAATTGAGTACTTGAAAAACATGAATATAAATTCCCCGTCCACGAGAAACAAGATACGTTACCAACGAACTATATTAGTCTCGTGCAGTTATCTGAAAAAAATGAACTATCTGATAGTCCACTCATAATTTTTCTCTGTAACTGGCGTGTCATCAACACATATTTTATCATATTTGATAGATACAGTAGTCCAGAAACCATGGAATTTAGTCAGTATATAGCCTGGAAACCTCCATTATGAGCCACATAAGGTTTCAATAGAGGATATTTCCTGAATAATCAGCTATCGTTAAGTGAAAATTCCGTATATGACAAACTCACTCAGCAAGCGAATCTTCATATATGGCCGCACTATTTCTATTGGAAATTTTTAAATTTTCTTGGCATGATTCACACTGCTTCGCTCACATACTATCACTATTTAGACATCTATGGACGGTAACGTATCTTGCAGCAAGTTATAGCAGATCGGGTCAACTCAAAGTTCAATGTTCCGACTAATATGTCAACCCAACTAAAACACGTATTTGGTTTATATTGATGTTTGTTGCTCAACATAGCAGCTCCATACCTTAAAGTCATTAGCTTCACTCCCGGTGGGTAAATATTTCATGTCAGACAGAACTGTATCCGATATACCATAAGAAAGGTCATAAAAAACTAGAAATAAAACCCCAAGGTTGCATATTATTGATGCGGTATTCGCCCCGTATTAAATTGTTGAAAACTGAGGTCAGAGTAAGAAATCTTCTCAGATACAACCACATTTTCGGCGCGAATCATCGCGTGGAGGTCATGGAATTATATTCGGAAGAAATCGGAACCGCCCGAAAAACGACGATCGGCTGGCACGCACGGTTGACAGAACAGCCAAAACAATAGTCGGCATGTCGATAACCGAAAGTAAATTCAACAAAACACAAACTAGATAATGTGATTATGTCTTGATTTTTGCATCGATATCTCATGTTTTCTAATTGAAATGTCGAGAATTAATTGGCAACTAACAATGTGTACACACTGTGTATATGTTATATATGGATTGTTTGCAAATTTAGGCGTGAATGGGTATTCACAGCATGCAAAATACGATTGGCACACCTCCGAACCGATCAGCTGATCCAGGTCGTCATGCTTCTCATCGATTGAAAATAAACAAATCGGGGAATTCCTGCCCTTCTTATCAAACGTCAACACATTTGGTAGAATTTAAGATGAAGTTATCTGCAATGGCATTATTGACTTCTGTAAATGGAAATTATTAGCAATATTTCAAACGCAGAGAGTGCATGAACCACCGATCGATCTATAAATTATAATAGCCCAATCGGGCTGAACAAGATCGATTGGTCTTCCTGGCATAGTGGTTGCTGCTGTAAAAGAGGGAACTCTAAATTTCTTAAATATTATAATTTTGTTTGTTTTCAGATTTGTACAAGTTTATAATGAATATTACTAGTAAAAAAATATACCATTGTCTTTCATTAGTTTCAAAATAAATGAGAATTTTTTTTAATTGGTAGAAACAGCTGGTCGAAAGAACAATTTAGAGTACTCCCCTTATCCCAGATTCACTTTATAGTAGCTAATTGCACTTAAGCATAAATTATTTATGCTTAAGCATAATTAACTTACGATAAGCGTAATACATTTGAATTACGCTTAAGTGTAATTGGGTTCATCAGCTATCTCACCTCTATGGGAGGAAGCCAAATTAACATTTAATAAATAATTGAGCTAAAGCCCCCCCCCCCCCCAATCAAGGAATCTCTAATTATACTTAAGTGCAATAAGAATATTTCTTATCGCGCTTAAGTGAAATAAGAAGATTCCTTATTGCGCTTAGAGATTCCTTATTGCGCTTAAGTGCAATACGATATTCCTTTTTGTGCTTAAGTGCAATAAAGATATTCCTTATTGTGCTAAGCGCAATTAGATATTTCCTTATTGAACTTAATCGCAATTATATCTTCCCTTATTATATCGCTTAAGCTCAATTATATCGCTTAAGCTCTATTATTTATTAAATGTTAATTTGGCTCCCCATATACCTCATGTATATTGGTATAACCTGATGTAGGTTACTGGCATTAGTAATGCGGTTGCATCCATTTCAGCTTGAGGGGAGTTCAATGAGAGTGTATATGAATTACGTTTAAGCGTACTTCATTTACGCTTAAGCGCGGAACTCATTTACACTTAAGCATAATTAATATGAATAATGCTTAAGCAAATACCTAACTCCAACTGATTTCCTCTGTCTGAATAATTGAGTCCATCTCATAGTATATGGGGGAGTCGAAACCGATGTTTGATTGATGTCTTATTGCCAGAGTAAATTTGAGTTTATGGGAAATCACATGGGAGACAGCCTTTTCAAATATATTATTTATTAGTGTAAATCAATTGCCCTCAAGCGCAAAAAATATGTGTCTAATAATATATTTGCGCTTTAGCATAAAATTGCCATAAATGTGATCTATTATATGGGAAGCCCTTTTCACATTTATTATTTATTTACGCTTAAGCGCAAATAACCTCTATCATTTGCAATTAAGCAAATAGATCATATTTGCGCTTAAGCGCAAATCATTTGCACTTAAGCGCAAATAAAAATCAATATGCATTGATCCCCCCTGAATTAATTTTACATGGCACAGGCCTAAACACATCACTAAAGTTGATATAGCCCCACCATATGAGGGAAACAATCCCCCAGAAACACCAAGATCTGTTTTATGACCATGGAAATGATATAGATATGTGTAGGTTATGTCTCTTTTATAAAATATACTATATCTCTGGGATGGCGACACAAATTCTTGGGGACAGGGATGCTGATATTATGAAAATAGGGGTTTTTCCCCAACTTCAAGTCAATGAGTACACCATATGAGGGAAGCAAACCACAGTAACCCCTAATTCCCTATTTATGGCCATGGAAATGGTATATATCTGTGCAGGAGATAATAAAATATACATGAGCTCTGGGAGTGAGGCACCAAATCTTGGGACACCAGGGACAGAGATGCTGATATGCATATGGAAATATGTTTTTTCTTCAACTTCGAGTCTGTATGGGGCTATTACTATGGGCCCATGCTAATATAATATGAGATGGACTCAATCATTCACATCAGAGGGATGTAATGGAGTGTTAGGTATTTGCGCTTAAGCGCAAATAAATTGATAGACACATATTTGTGCTTAAGCGCAAATGATTTACGCTTAAGCACAAATATTTGCGCTTAAGCGCAAATAAATAATAAATGTGAAAAGGGCCTCCCATACTATTTCCGCTAAAGCGCATATGATTTGTATTTAAGTATAAATGATTTGCTCTCAATTGCAAATGATTTACACTTAAGCGTAAATGATTTGCGATTAAGCAGAATCAGAATAAATGTGAAAACGGCTTCTCGTATAATCACTTAAGCATAATTCATTTATGATTAAGTGTAATTAATCTATCAATGAAAATAAATGACCAGTGAGCTTAAGCGTAAATCAATTACGCTTAAGCACACTTTAATCAATTACGCTTAAGCACACTAGTCATAATTCTATTACTCATAGGAGTAATGCTTTATCTACATCATACGGTTAAGCGTAAGTGAAGTACGCTTTATATGTGTGCATTACACCTGAGTGTAATACATTACGCTTAATTGTAATTCACTTACGCTAAAGTGCAATTAGCTAATACATGTGAAAAAGGCTTTCCATTATAGTTATCATCCATCAGAATGAATAGTGCTTACTAAAGCTTGACAACAGAATTTGCCATTAAAAACATTTCATGGCCAATGAGCTAACAAATGTTCTGTACTGGCATATTGAATACCAATTATTTGTACTATTGTACAGGTATAATGGTAATTAAACAGTTTTGAGTTACAAAAGTAAGACAACTCTTTCTGCACGGTACTGTGCTTACGGCCAGATTGATGTAAAAATTCGGTCAATGCGCTTACAATTTTCTATAAATAGTAACATTTTGGAATTATTACCTCTCGATCACTGTTCGATTATAATCTTTGCCACTAACTCGGCCAATGTTCTTCCGTTTTTGATTTCACGCAACAATTCCCTTTCTATTCCTTCCCTGTCGAATTGACTACCGATTGCGATGTCAATTTGTTTTTCGCTTTAATATTCTGATGTGCATGACGCTATTCCAGCGAACGGTCATCCTCCCTAGAAGTGAGAACGAAACCCGATTCAATCCCAATCGAGTCGGAAGTGCTCGGGCATTTCCGTGACTGCACAAGACAACGATTCGGTTTGTTTTTTCGTGTTATTATGGTGAGATTAATCGGGACGATTGATGAAATTTTAATAGTTAGCCGAATGGCCGTATAATGTGTACAAACTGACTTCAGGATGGGGGATTTCGTGTATCTGAGTTATTTTATTCACTCTTCCCACAGAATGACGCAGGGAACTCAATTGTGAGGTTCAATTTACGTTTCACATCACTTTAAATTGTTTAAATTAACTTGCATGGTAACGTATCTTGTTCACTATGCCAATAATGTTAGGCCTGTACAAGACGTCATCTTGCCCAAACAGATATAAGATAGTTATGTCTGTATACATTGTCCGAAAATGACATAGGGGCCACATGATGTATACTATATACATGTATAACTCAAATTCCCAGTACAATGGGCACATACGTTCGCTTTATCTATCTATACTATATATTTTGAGACTTCGTATATATGTGTGTGTGTACTTCATAGAATCCAAAACGCGTGTACAGATTGAGCTCAAACTTCCTATGTAAGTGTCAAATCCCACCGACACGACCGTGGTCGCGGTTTAGAAAAGCTCAGAGCACCCGTTCTCCAATCTCAAATCACCGCAAAGGCACGGCGTGGGTTAATCAAGTGATTATTTAATGAGCGTTTGTTTTTGACGCATCTCTATAAAGAGCGTCTGTTTGCCATTCAACGTTATACGGAACATACATTAAATTTAAAAAACATTTGTTTCTGACCAACCCTGCGAGCACGGATGGCGCGCTTTGTTTTTACAGTATATAGTTATATACCGAAATCATCCCAGATAATCACGAATATAGCATCACATTTCTCCCCAGATATACTGTTATAAAGCTACTGGAATCTGCCAATCTACGGGAAATTCCAGGGAATGCCGATTGAGCTCAAACTTGCTATCTACGGGAAGTGTCATATATATGAGTGTGTCCTTTATAGACTCTAACCGATTGAGCTCAAACTTGCTAAATAAGAAAATAGCCCCCAAGCCGTAAATATCAACAACAACGATATTACTAAATACACGTTTTCGGCAATGTGAGAGTTTTCGGGGAGCCGTGATGCCAACAACAACGACCCGAAGACAGATTTCCCGACGGGAAGCGTTTGTTTTAAATTCAATGCAATGTTATCGTAGAGAGATTTCACGAAACAAAGAATGCGTTGTCTGTCGTTCCTAGGAAGGGGGGATTTCTACGGGTAAATTTTTCCGCCAGAAACACAAAAATTAATTAAAACAATTTACAATTTAATTAAAACAATTTAAAATTAACAAAAATTAACAATAAAAAAACAATTCAGAAACAAAATATATTAAATTTAAAAAACATTAAATTAATATTCAAAAATAAAAAACAAAAAAAAAATAATTACAAAAATGTCATGTTTCTGAAACAAAGCCATGGGACGAATGCCGCCAGTGGCGGGCTAACCTGCTAGTATATTATAAACGAACTTATGTGTCCAATGTACTGGGAATTTGGCAAAATAGCGTGGAACGCCTGCGTTCAATATCGTGCACGAATCTGTAATAGTTCACACTTTTGACGCTAGGTGGCGCATCATTTTTCGAGTTGAGTTTATCCACGTTCTTCTGATGATACTCTCAAATGCGCGATGATGGATCGAATCCAGCTTTAAAAATTCTTCTGTTTATTTGAAAACAAAACCAGTTTTGCACTGAAAGGAGTGCTCGTCATGCCTTAATTATGAAGGCGACAATCGTATAATTTAGGGACTAAAGTAAAATTAATTTAAAGTACTCAATATAATATGATATATAATATAATTTATATAAATAACGTGTTGTATCATCATGAGTCGTTAAATTGCTTAGTGGAAAATTAAATAAAAATTAAGACAAAAACATATCTTTGTTATTTGGGACAAATACAAATAAAATCATATTCGGGATTCGAACCCATATGGGGCGGAAAATAAAATTTAACGTCAAACGCATTAGACGCCACGGCTAATAACGTGGACGACGTCAGAATCGTGTACGAATTATACGGTGTACGGTCGGAGCTGGTGTGTTGTGTGAAAATTAGTTTAAGTACATGTAGCTATAACTATATGGACTGATCTAAAACATATGTTAAGAGGGGCTTTGTTTGGTTTTCATTTACCATAGGGCTCCACGTCGGGAAGAGCGGATTTGTGAAATCAGACACTTTGCAAATTGTGCGTGGCTTTCGTTCGCCGATTTTTCTAACAGCAAAGCCAATTAATGGATGGACTAACATTAATTATATAATTATCTTCAGTTATTTGGATATATATCTTTGTTTGTACGGATATATCAGCTGATATATATGGTTTGACTTAGGGTAACTGCGACCAGTGTCCAAAATTATTCACAGAAACCGCCGAAGGCTGTTTAGTGGACATTAAGCCAAAATCGGAAAATTACGGTAACGTATCTTGTTGTAACGTATCTTGCTGTCGTAATTCATTTTTGGCAATATGGCGACTAGGCAGGACACTCAATTGTTAATTGTCGGGCATAATTATTCACGACAATCACACCCATTCACTAAAAGTTACAAACATTCAAGATATGGCCGCTTGCACGCGGAGAGGTGCTGAACATAATTAACGTATCTTGCATCTTGCAATCATAACACTACTCTTCGCGGACACGTATATGACAGTCATATTGTATTCTCTCTGAGATACATCATATATTGTATATCAAAGTGATCAATGATAATGTGCGGATATCACTATGGTATGTTCAGTTTTTGATCTGCAAATATCTACTGGATTTCGACCACTCTTTCACGGTAACGTATCTTGCGGCGTACCAATGGACACTGGCATATCGATACCACAAGACAACAAAATATTAGCCCACACATTCTCTGCTTTGCTATTTCCATTTTGAGGATGTGAGGGTAAATTTAACCACAACATGGTCAATTGCAATCTAAAACTTCGGTAAGTTCTGTACAACTTTCAAACCAATCCTACATCAAGGACAAGGAGAAAATGGTATTTTCCTACCCGTATAGCATCTCTTATTATGCGGTCGACCTATGGGTTAAGCTGATATTGTTTTATTATTTTTTGTCTGATGATGTGAGTGTCAAATAAAGTCATTGGGAGGTAAAACAATCATTTTAAAACACCGTTTCAACACATGGACACGTTTTTGTCGAATTTTTGTCATTTTTCGGAGAATGGCCCTTTGTATGTTTATTGTTCTATCTATTTGTCTGTTTATCATTCTATCTATTTGTGTGTTTATTGTGGTATCTATTTATCTGTTTATTATTCTATCTATTTGTCTGTTTATTGTGGTATTTATTTATCTGTTTATCATTCTATCTATTTATCTGTTTATTGTTCTATCTATTTATCTGTTTATTGTTCTATCTATTTGTCTGTTTATTGTTCTATCTATTTGTCTGTTTATTGTTCTATCTATTTGTCTGTTCTATCTATTTGTCTGTTTATTGTTCTATCTATTTGTCTGTTTAATGTTCTATCTATTTGTCTGTTTAATGTTCTATCGATTTGTCTGTTTATTGTTCTATATATATATCGTTACAGGTAGAGGGATTAAAGGAGATAATCATGCTCGGATTTTATCAACCAAACGATGCTCTGAACAAATTCATTAACTTGGCCCAGCAGCAGTTTAAGATACCTATCAGGTGAGCTGCGAGATACCTATCAGGTGAGCTGTGAGCTGCGAGCATGTTTAAGATACCTATCAGGTGAGCTGCGAGATACCTATCAGGTGAGCTGCGAGATACCTATCAGGTGAGCTGCGAGATACCTATCAGGTAAGCTGCGAGATACCTATCAGGTGAGCTGCGAGATACCTATCAGGTGAGCTGCGAGATACCTATCAGGTGAGCTGCGAGATACCTATCAGGTGAGCTGCGAGATACCTATCAGGTGAGCTGCGAGATACCTATCAGGTGAGCTGCGAGATACCTATCAGGTGAGCTGCGAGCATGTTTAAGATACCTATCAGGTGAGCTGCGAGCATGTTTAAGATACCTATCAGGTGAGCTGCGAGCATGTTGACACAAGTGTTTTTGTTTACAAACACAATTTCCTTGTAGCCACATTCTGCGGGGAAAGCCCTGCTTTGCAAGTACCTGTAATCAATGTAATTTGGGCCGCCCATTTGTTCTACTTTGCAAAGAAACAATAAATAAGCTTACAAAAAGCTACATGAAACAAATTAGTCAAAATATATCTATGTTCATACAATCATTGTTAAGATATCTTTGTTCATACAAGATATCGGGTCAATTCAGTGGTGGTATAACCCTTTACCCAACAAACCGGCCAAAACCGGCCAAATAAAGCTTCAACAGCCTAAAATATCTTCGGTCTGTCACAATAAAACCATACAAATATGGATATCATTGGAACCGGCTCATTGACCACATTGTGATGGTTACAGTTATGCCCTGTGCCAATGCATTCTCTTATATATGCGAGTCGACCATAGGTCGCCTCGCATATATAAGAGAATGCATTGGCCTAACACTAACACTTTTTATACCCCCCGCAACGAAGTTAGGGGGGGTATACTGGAGTCAGCTTGTCCGTCCGTCCGTCCGTCGTCCGTCCGTCGTCCGTCCGTCCGTGGACACAAATTTGTCCGGAGTTTTTCTCAGTCGTTTTTTGATCAATTTCCGTGAAACTTGGCACAGACATCAACCACCATGGGAACCTGTGCACCTGCGATTATGACGTCTGTCGGACTTTTTTTTTTGGAGTTATCCCCCCTTTTTCGACTTAGAAAATTTTCGCATCATGTATACTTTTGTCCGAGCTTTTATTCCTACATTTTTTTGTCAATTTTTTAAAAACGTGGCACAGATATTTAGTACCATTGGAACTTGTGCATCTGCGATTATGACATCTGTCCGACATTTTTTGGTGGAGTTATCCCCCTTTTTCAACTTAGAAACTTTTTTTGCAACATGCATAATTTTGTCCGAGCTTTTATTCCTACATTTTTCGGTCAATGTTTTTTAATCTTGGCACTGATATTTAGTACCATGGGAACCTGTGCACCTGCAATTATGACGTCTGTCCGACATTTTTTGTGTGGAGTTATTCCCCATTTTCGACTTAGAATTTTTTTCGCAACATACATAATTTTGTCCAAGCTTTTATTCCTACAATTTTCGGTCAATAGGTTTAAGATTAGGGTTATGGTTGTACACCTGCAATGGGAACTGTTATTTTATTATTTTAACTAAATGTTTACTGACATGTCAAACATCTTAGTATTTTTTTAAAAGGGGGGTATCCGTAGTCCCATTGGGACAGTCACACCTCTAGTTACCATTTGTTCTTACATTCTTTAACAATTTTATAATTTTTAATGTGTTAAGCCAATGCATTCTCTTATATATGCGAGGCGACCTATGGTCGACTCACATATATAAGAGAATGCATTGGCACAGGGCCGTTCTGTTGGGTAAAGGGTTAACTTTATTGCGATCATTGGCAACCCAAAATGTATGATAGCAGCCATGATGCTCTTTTCTGGTTGGTTGGGCAATTTCTTCCATGATATCAGTTTGAAAAGGATGGAATGTACTGGTCTCTCATGACTGCAAACATAGCAGAGCACCGAAGCGTGATGCATCATAGAGCCAGTGTAACCCACAGAGAACCTCACACAAATGGAGGCATGCACTACGGAGTGTCGTCTGCTCTAGTCTCTGTGGGGGGTTTCTATGAGTTGTACTGGTCTCTCTGACTGTGAACATAGCAGAGCATCGAAGCATGACGCATCAAAAAGAGAGTATAGTCTAGATATGCTGAAACAAATGTTCTTAATGACCTTCATTTCAGGTACTTACAAGAGTATGCTCCCTTGGGAACTGCTGGCGGTATCTACCACTTCAGAAACCAGATATTAGCAGGAAAACCCGAGTTATTCTTTGTGATAAACTCGGATGTTTGCGGAGATTTTCCTTTGAAGAATATGGTGGAATTTCATCGAAAGAGACCATCTGGAGCTTATGGCACGATTCTCGGAACAGAAGTGAGTAAATGTCATCAAAGAAACTCAAAGTTGGTTCATGCAAAATAACAAAAAAGTATTTTTAAACAGCTATCATCAACATATGCATGACAAAATAGATTGACTTTTTTCTTATGTTCATTATTAATAACACTCCAATTTGTGATTCCATCTCTGAATTTATGGCCATACGTGAAGCTTAACACAGAGGTGCCAAGACACATGAACTGAACTTTTTCGCAGAGTGGTAGGTCATAGTATCAGGATAACTGAAAACCACTTTTGCCGAATTTAAATAACAATATAATTTTCATGTGCCATATGCCAATATGTGATATATCAGAAGAGATGTGATGTTAATTTTGACAAATTTACAGGAAACTTGCATGAAAATTACAGGGTTGTCAATAACGACAAACACAATTATACTCGCAGAAAATTCTGGGTTTTTTTTTGCATGCAACAATGCAGCAAACTGTCAGTTATGGTTACATATAAAATATTTATGCTGCAATCACAGTGGATATTTGTTTTAACTACGGCACAGTATCAGCCGCATATATGATGGTTTATATACATAATATATGTTTTGATGTGTAAGCAATATTTGCTAAGTGGGTGTCTGACCAGGTAACACGTTGTCCAGACGTAGTGAACACCAAACCTGGCACACCAGAATGACAAAAACAAGTCAAAGTGAGATGCCGGCAGGTAGACCAGAGGCCTTTTGGAAAAGTCAAATGAGGATAAGAGCAAAAAACGGCTTAAAACATATTTGTCAAAAGAATCGTTCACGCAATACTGCTGGACACATAATACACGGGCTATATATGTTGCAATGTCTCCTCTACACAACACTATGCTTGGCAATATTTTAAGTTCCCGTCCCGATGACTCAGTAAGTAAGGCACATGGTACTAAATGGAGGGGACCTCGATGACCCAGTCAGCAAGGTGCACGAACTCCCACGCGGAAACCCCGATGTCCCAGTCATCAACGTGTATGACCCTCTTACGGGTTGGATCCCGGTGCCTCAACCGGTAAGGTGCATGGTATTCTCATGGAAGGACCCGGGTGATATAATTAGTAAGTCGTATACAATCTTATGGAGGGGACCCCGGTATCCAATATTACTACGGAGGCGGCCCCGGTGCTTCAACCAGCAAGGCGCATGGCCATAAACCTTAAATTCTTATCTGGTACCCAACATAAATCAGTTTGTGGTGTATCTATGACACAAAGTTTTGTCAGCCACCAAGTAATGTAATTATATATATATTTATAATATCAAATAACATATATGTAGTGGGGTTGTATATAGTCCAAAGCAACCCCGAAACTCAACACTAGGATGTGATTCTAACATAAGATAATAAATTGTTTGTATATTATATTAATAAATGTGTTAAATTCTATACATATTAATAATGCCATATAGGCAGTGTGCTTGCTAAAAATAATAACAGGTAGTAAAGTTCCTCAAAGTAGTAACAGGTAGTCAAGTTCCTCAAAGTAGTAACAGGTAGACTAGTTTATAGAATTTATAGTTAATAAGTGATGGAAAAGTCTAGTTTATAACTATGCCCTTGTTGTTATCGGGTGGTATCTGAATCCAACGAGATCGCATCGCGCGTATAAATTCCTACATTTTAAATATTTCCGCGCTATCATATATGCGAATTTTACATATTAAATATCGGTATACACACATTATGGCATCCAGGTGAGACATAAAAATCTCTTGCGGAAAACAGACGAACACGGACGGACGGGCGGACTGAACAACCGGCAGACACGGAATGTCGGCCACAAAACGTTATCCGACATTATATTAAATATGTACTAGCGACTTTTATGTGTCAAGGAGTTGATTGTATGCGCGGCTGGAGCTGGACCGTTGGAGTCCGCAATATTTATAACAACCAACGCTATCCAAATACATGCACACGCACGTGTTTATATGCTTGACACTCTGGGGTCCGGAGCCCCCGTCTTTGTATAAATATGTAAACCATAATATTTATATACTTATTAAAAGATACCAACACTGAAAATTTTAAATTATCGAATTATCCACACTATCGTGACAGGTCATTTCGTTTACTTGATCAAGGGAGGTCCCGTTGTTTGATCATCGGCAACCATAAGTCCGTATTAAAATAAATAATAAATAAACAAATCCTCATGCAACACAGCAGCCCCGGGTCAAAGGCCAAACATGCAGCAAGCATCCACACATCACACGACAACATGTCCATCTTACACTTGTCATGATAATTGATAAATAGGGCTGTTGTTAGTAAGTAATTCATTTACAAACCTATACATATGACATGGTGAACGCTCTTTACGTAGAGCATATAACAGTTATGTATATATATGGTACATCTGTTGGAATTGTGTTCAAAGTTCCCATGCATACAATTTGTTATCGTGATAGCAGACAAAAGCGTGGGCCATCCCACATACATGTATACAATCAACATCCATACGTTAACTGGTTTGTTGGTTAACGGGTCCTGTTTCTAAAGTGGTGTTGACATGTGGAACTATGTAAACATGTCATATTTACTGTATTTGAGTGTTTATTGTTTTAGTGTTTATTTTTTGACTTATCGTACTAGCTTGATAACACAGAAGGAATCAATTGTTTGGAAAATGTTTACTAAGTCCGTTCCGAAATCATATTTTTGTACCGAAAGTTGGTCCTATAAAAAAATGTTTGGCCACAGCAGCTCATCAGGTACACCTCTGGTCTATAACAGATATAAAGCAATCTGTTATTTCATATATGGTTTCGGGAGTTAAGTGCACGACCTTATGGACAGACCAGTTCTCCCGTACAGACCAAGTCCTTGGCCTGTACGCTGAAAGCCAGAAAATTGCCTGCTGATTCCTTCAATATCGAACTAGTATGAACTGCCAAAGGTATTTTATCACGCGCGATGGTAACAGTGCACTGTAAAATCGCGACGGTATTATTGTCCGAACACATATTATGTTTATAAACTGTGTTGATAGCTTTTAGGTGGTCTAACCACAAATTTGCGCAAAGTAAAACCGTGTTTTGTACGGTAAAAACCCCACCAAAACAAAACGTAGTATAAATTAACATTAGTTTACCTGTAATCAGAAATTAAACACATGTATTAACCTCCATGTAGTTTTTCCCGTTCGTCAGTACATGTGAATGATTTAAGAACACATATCCTCTATTCGCGAAGGAGCCTAAAATGCACAGCCTACCCGGGCCTAATTCCTGCCAGTATGAAGCGCAGACGTTATGAGAAACGTCATGATTCACGAGCTCCGGTGTGACGTATATCCGCCGTGACGTCACACGTCAGGTGCGTGTGAGACAACTTAAAGGGATATATATTGAACGTGTGTCGCCCATAACAAAATAAATTCGTATTATATAATCAACTGTACAGTTGGGATGTGGATATTATATAATTATTTCAAGAATAATTTGGGTGAATTATGATTTCGAGTTGCGGCCATTCCCTTAGGTTAGTTTAAGCTCTTTTAAAGAGCGTTGTTACTTGAGCATGGGCATGATTGATCCAACCCATTAAGGAGTGTCTATAAATTTGTAAAATTATATCGTAATTGGGTACCAAAATGGCTATGTACATCGCGAAATTAATTATTACACCAACGAGGCGCGTTCACGTGATGGTATGGAAATCATAAGCGGGAAGTTCCATTTATAAATAATATCTTGAAAACATATTTTGTGTAAATGTTATGCATCACGACTGTACTGTCGTGATTAAGGTTTCGATCACTTGTACTGTTGGGATGTGTATATTATATAATAATTCCAAGATTAATTTTAGTGAAATGATTCCGACTTTTGGCCATTCCCTTAGGTTAGTGTAGCTCATTTACAGAGCGTTGTTCCTTGAGATGTGCGTGATTGGCACCACACAATTAAGGAGTGTTCATAAATTTGTATGATTATAGTAAATGGGTACCAGGTTTTCTGTGTCCACTGCGAAATTAATTATTATAACAACAGGGCGCGTTCACGTGGTGGTATGGGAATCATAAGGGGGAGTTGTGTTTATAAATAATATCGTGAAGGCACCATGTGTAAATATTATGCATAGCGACTTTACTGTTGTGGTTAAGTTTGTGAAAAGGGGGTGGTACTCCATTGTATGCATGAGTCCTGTACCAAGTGATTTAATTGGATGAATCTTACCGGTTACCAATCATTCTCATTACTATTATTGACTATTACAGAGCGTTATACAAGTGATTTATTAATAATAATATTGTCATGCAAGTGTATACAGAGACCATGCATCACACACCCATCAGCAAAGCACAGACGCATTTTCGCGAAGTGTGACACAATATTGTTAAAAGCAAATAATAATATAATATGAACTAAATATAGTCTGTAGAATAAATCAGGTTGTAATAAAACAAAACACAAAAGATGCTTACATAACTAAAGTCGTCAAATTGTCTAACGCCAGGATGTTTGCCACTCGCCGGATCAACGCCCCCTGCGACCGTAGTATATGTTTTTATGTGTAAGCAATATTTGCTAAGTGGGTGTCTGACCAGGTAACACGTTGTCCAGACGTAGTGAACACCAAACCTGGCACACCAGAATGACAAAAACAAGTCAAAGTGAGATGCCGGCAGGTAGACCAGAGGCCTTTTGGAAAAGTCAAATGAGGATAAGAGCAAAAAACGGCTTAAAACATATTTGTCAAAAGAATCGTTCACGCAATACTGCTGGACACATAATACACGGGCTATATATGTTCTATATACATAATATATGATGGTTATATATACATAATATATGATGGTTTATATACATAATATATGATGGTTATATATACATAATATATGATGGTTATATATACATAATATATGAAGGTTCTATATACATACTATATGATGGTTATATATACATAATATATGATGGTTTATATACATAATATATGATGGTTATATATACATAATATATGATGGTTATATATACATAATATATGAAGGTTCTATATACATACTATATGATGGTTATATATACATAATATATGATGGTTTATATACATAATATATGATGGTTATATATACATAATATATGATGGTTATATATACATAATATATGAAGGTTCTATATACATACTATATGATGGTTATATATACATAATATATGATGGTTTATATACATAATATATGAAGGTTCTATATACATACTATATGATGGTTATATATACATAATATATGATGGTTTATATACATAATATATGATGGTTATATATACATAATATATGATGGTTATATATACATAATATATGAAGGTTCTATATACATACTATATGATGGTTAAATATACATAATATATGATGGTTTATATACATAATATATGAAGGTTCTATATACATACTATATGATGGTTATATATACATAATATATGATGGTTATATATACATAATATATGAAGGTTCTATATACATACTATATGATGGTTATATATACATAATATATGATGGTTTATATACATAATATATGATGGTTATATATACATAATATATGATGGTTATATATACATAATATATGAAGGTTCTATATACATACTATATGATGGTTATATATACATAATATATGATTGTTATATATACATAATATATAATGGTTATATATACATAATATATGATGGTTATATATACGTAATATATGATGGTTATATATACATAATATATGATGGTTTTATATACATAATATAAATAATCATTCTTAATTTTTTCAGGCGACAAAGCAGCAAGCCCTTAGTTACGGCTGTATTGTGTCTAACACAGATAATCAGGAGGTAAATATCAAAATATATTTTACACACTTGTTCCTAGAATTGCTGTTCCATATTTACAAATCCATATGACAAATGCATTCCATACGCAATTCCATATCCCGTTGATGTCACGCGATGTAAATGATGTTCCCCTCAACCCTGAAACCGGAACTATAACATAAAAGCATCACCACTTTTGACAAAACAAGCACTGTATGTGCCTCAGTAAACCTTGTCAGTCTGTTTTGTTAATTCTCAGATTATATGATGCGTGGCATGTAATAAACACGGAATGATATGTGTGTTAATGGGTTTGTCATTACGGCACTTGTACCAATTGCAGATTGATAGAACTTGATGCTGTGCCCCTCGTTCAATCCTTCTGCTCTAGCACTCGTGCTGTATAGACAAACCCAAATACACACTAGTGTCGTTCTGTGTATTTATGACCCGCCATATCAAATCCAGTCGTAAGATTTTTTTACCTGTGCCAATGCATTCTCTTATATATGCGAGTCGACCATAGGTTGCCTCGCATATATAAGAGAATGCATTGGCCTAACAATTTTTTACAATTTAATAATTTTTTCTTGTATTCTTTAACAATTTTATAATTTCACCCATACAGAGCCCCAGACAAACATGAGCAGACAACACTCTTCTATATGCTTCTATATATGTGTGGGGCTCCCTGCAGGGTAATGGATAATTTTTATTTTATGTCCTAAAAATTGTAAGAAACATTTATTTAAAAAAAATGATAAAAAATTGTTAGGCCAATGCATTCTCTTATATATGCGAGGCGACCTATGGTCGACTCGCATATATAAGAGAATGCATTGGCACAGGGTAAAAAAATCCCGACTTACGACTGGATTTGATATGGCGGGTCACATTTATGCTATGATAATGAGTGATTATTTGTTATAACTACAGCACATATGATGCTTTCCACAACATTAAAATATGTTTAAAGACTAGATATTCAAACCACACCGAGATCCCAAGTGATACCAACTTGCATTTGTCAGACGTTGAGTTTATAACAAGTTGTATGAGATTTATTGGACTCAAATTCTTTAGTCGCTTTAACATCATTTAACTTCTGGAAATAATTTGTCTAACAACCAAACATCAACAATTGGAGGGTTTCCTATGGTTTATCATTATGTCGAGACCTGCAGTAAGGTATATATTGTGCTCATTATATTGGCTACGTTTTTGCAATTAATATGTTATGATGGAAGTTTCTGATTTTAATGAAGCCAGTCAAATTATCACTTATTAATCTGTGACTGAGGGAAAAACTAAAAGTCACATGATGCAGTGCATGATGTTCAAGCTTGGAAATATGCAAGCCTTGAAATAGGGTGTCTGTCATTTTCAGAATGAGGTCCCCAGAGGGTGAATTTAGTGATGCTACCCCGCATAGCAGGATAGCATCACCAAATTCACCCTCTGGGGACCTCATTCTGCTTACACCTCAGCAGAATGAGGTTCCCAAAGGGTGAATTTGGTGATGCTAACCCGCTATGCGGGGTAGCATCACTAAATTCACCCTCTGGGGACCTCATTCTGCAAATGACAGACACCCTATTTCAAGGCTTGATGACATTTGTACAATGAGGTCCCCATGTTCATATTCAATAGTTTTTCTTGACTGATGTTTTCAGGTGTTATCAGAGCTGTTAAGTTTCATGGATTGTCCGTGAGACTCCCGGGTTGCCACGGCAATTCCGCAAACACGGATAAACCCCAATTTCTCCCGGATTCAGCAAAACCCCGCATTCAAAATCCACAAAAACAATGTTTTTTTTAAATTTTTCGATTCCTGAATTTGTGGGGATTCCCCAAATGACAGGGAAATCATTATTTCCAGTACCGTAACTTTTGATGTTACCTCTGATTAAACGCTGATCAGTGGTGGACTAGCTGTGACTGATATTAATCTATTAATCACAAGTGTGTAGCTGTATTGTTTGGCCCCATTGATGAACATTTCTCAGTAAGGGATTAGTGGTATTCACTGCGAATGGAATGTGTCCATTTCCTTTGCTGGTAAAACCTTAAAACGGGTCATTTTGTACTTACGGTTTCACGTATACATGTCCGATTCTAACCTGTGTAACTCACGGGTTTGTTTTTACTTAATTTAAATGAAGTTTCTGCTTCTTAAAATTTTTAATAAATGGTGGAATGTGTGCATTTATTTTGGGGGTTAAACAGTAAGATGAGTCCATTTTGTAGTTTATTCCAATTTTGTACTTTCGGTTTCTGCATATCAGGCTGTATCCGGTGGAATTCTGAGTATTTTTACTTAGTTTATACGGAGTGTCTGCTTTTTTTTTTCTTCAATAAATAGTGGTAGCTCCCACTCACAGCAGCTCTATTACAATTACCAACAGGACATTCTTTTCCATTTTATTTAGGCATATATATTTATAAAATAAACACAAATAGAAACTCATAATAACTATGTAACCTTCATCATAAAAATATTTTTGGAACATGAACATATTTGGGCATACCTCCCGCAAAAATCTCCCGGATTGACATTTTCAAAACTTAACAGGTCTGGATGTTATATTATGTAGATAGATCATTCTCTTGTGTTATATCATATAGAGAAATCATACTTATAGTAATTTTTTGCTTGCTTTTTCACAGGTTTTACATTATGTAAAGAAATCATTCTTATTGTAATTTCTTGTTTGTTTTTTTTACAGGTTTTACATTATGTAGAGAAACCCGAGACACATGTCAGCACAACAATTAATTGTGGTATTTACCTGTTTGCACCTGAAATATTCAACACATTGGATGATATATATCAAAGAAATTGCTCAAATGGGTCAGTATCTCAAATTATTATATACACAGAGGGTCATACTGTCTGTTGATTGGATGAAGCGCGATCACAGTCTATATAGTCTTCAAACTATTTCCCGCTTGTTGACGTGACAATTGTCAGACTTGTCATGATTATGGTGAGAGGCAAGAATTTTGGGAACTATCGCCTGGGCTATAGCCTTTGCCTATCTATCCGCGCGCTGACATCATGGTTGGAGCGATGCGGGTATTTTGCAATATATATTAAAACGCCTATTGACTCTCTTGGTTTATTACTTCACTCTTTTGCGACATGCATGATTTTCAGTAAAAAGCTCTGAATGCCTTGGAAAAATGCCATTTTGTTCGTTGCCCTTCATATTTACCTATGACTCACTGTATCAATATGTCTTAACACATTGACTGCTGACTCCTATTCAATTACAATGCAAACAGTATGAGATGACTCGTGGTCTGTGGTCATCGTGTTAGCCATATTTCATGCTTTTTCCTGAAAGATTTTTTGAGCATCTTTTCTAAATGGAAAGCTGCCTTTTTACTGAATGCAAGATAAGTTTCATTCAGGTCTCTATAGTATAGCGACCCCCCCCCCCCCCCCCCCCTGTAATCCGGCATCTATTAATAATGTTATTTTTCTCTGTAGTGCTTTCTCTATTATGATGGTAGGGACCCCACTCCCCTGGAATCCGGCATCTATTAATAATGTAATTTTTATCTGTAATGCTTTCTCTATCCTGTCACGTTTTCACTTACATAGAAAAACTCAAATATGTATTGTGCATGCATGTAATACTTGTTATTCTGTTCAACAGAAAATATAAAAGATAATCATCTGTAAACATAAACGTACATGGCTCTTTCGAACCCAAAAATAATGTACCTACATACCTACACGGAAGATTTCGGAACAAATTTGTTGATATACATGTAGCTCCGAAAATACGTGTTTTCTTTCTTATATTTTTTATAAATTTGAGATCGTTTCGTTTTAAGTGCGATTTTTTGTTTCATGTAAAAATTGCAACTGTAGACTATGAGAAGAATTCTAGAGCTGCCGTCACTCTGAAACGTCTACATAATTGTTATGATTAAAACGATATGATTCTCAAGTTTTAACCCTTTCATGACTGGAGCTTCCTGATTATTTTGCGAAACCCTGTGCCAATGCATTCTGTTATATATGCGAGTCGACCATAGGTCGCCTCGCATATATAACAGAATGCATTGGCCTAACAAATTTTATATTATTTTTTTATAATTGATAAAAAATGTAAGAAAGAAATGATATATTTTTTTTAAAGAATGAAAGATATAATGATAAAAATGATAAAAATTGTTGAAGACCTATGGTCGACTCGCATATATAAGAGAATGCATTGGCACAGGGTCTTTAACGTTGCCCCAGCGCAGCTCCCGTCATGAAAGGGTTAAGATAACGCGCAATATACCTTCTCCGGGCTTTCTGTTTCCGATTTATCAGATGAATTCTAGAGCTGCCGTCACTCTGACACGTTTATGGTGCTGTATAATTTTTATGATAAAAACAAATGGAAAGTAGTGCGTGAAGTTTTTATATAGTTTTGTGTTAAGATAATGCAATATACGTTTTTCAGACATTCTTTTTCCGATTCCGGAATTCTGATAAATACAAATGGATGTTATTGATTGGGACCCAATCATCATATTTAAATTTGTATTTTTTATGACTTTAATGTGTCTCTGGGACATATAATGCTCATAGAAAGGTTGTTCAGGTACTTACTTATCAACCTATTTTGATTGCGGGAAAAATTAACAGGCGAATATTCAAGCCTTGAAATAGGGTGTCTGTCATTTGCAGAATGAGGTCCCCAGAGGGTGAATTTAGTGATGCTACCCCGCATAGCAGGTTAGCATCACCAAATTCACCCTCTGGGGACCTCATTCTGCAAATGACAGACACCCTATTTCAAGGCTTGCGAATATTATTAGGTTTATTATTGAGCACAAACTGTCATGTGGGTTTAAAGATAAGAACGCACATTTCTTGCCTGTTATTTCTCTCTCTTTCAATCTATTTAAATGTCCTTTTAATGCTTGATAATTAATGTTGCATATTGATTTTTTATTCTGGCCAGCATGAAACTAAGCAAGAAAATATTTTCTCGACATATTTTTTGATACTTTGTAAATAAAATATGAATGAAATCTGTTTGACTAGCATGACTATACTGTCTTTAAAAAATCTTTTGAAATTATACTTCCTGACATAATGGACCTTTCCACAGCTGTTACTCGTGTAATTGTTCGCAGATATTTTCGCATACAGTCAGTGTTAAATTTCCTGTTCTCAAACAACTTTTTTGTTGGCAAATCATAATGTACTGAAATTTAGATTTGTGCAGTAATGATGGACATTCTTCGTTATTATAACACTGTTTTTCATTTTGTGTGACAGTCATATATTTCACAAATGAAGACGAAAAGAAGTTACGATCTCAGGTGTATGATAGCATACAGGCATGCAGTGCTGTAAACTAATTAAACTGTTTCTGCAGAAGGCTTGTCTCTTAGCAACCATAAGCTCCTCCCACCAATGTATATGTGTGGAAAGCTCCATAATGCCTCCGTTGTCACTTCTGAAATTCATTTCTTCACTTTACCGTTGCATTTTCTTTGCATTTTATATATTCGCTCTCTTTCACTCATTTAGGTCACACAAAGTAAATTTCCAGTTTCTCAGGCCAAAAAAGTGCGTTTACAATTCATTTTTTTTATTTCTGGGGCGCACGCCAATGAAGTATTCCACCCCTGGATCGCTAGATATGGCATGAAATGTGAGCAGAAAAAAACTGGCATGTACTTTTTATATAAAATTAAATATTGTTAAAAGTTAAACTAGAAGAATTTTAATTTGAAGTTTGATTTTAATTTGATTTGAAATTAAATATTTTTTAAACTATAGAAATGGAATAAAACAGACATTAGTCTGATTAGGCACGATGGATTTCAATTTTCACTTCAGTGATTGTTCATGTGCACGAAAGACGAAACAGTACGTTTGTCGACTAATATACTCGCCTGTGATATCGGAATCAATCATTTTCTCAAGCAAATTGGTTTTAGATATATTTGGAAATATCGCTATGGTATTTTAATACCGGTAGACAAATGCGCAATAGTCATTTAAAAAAAAATGAACTTCACATTTTTTTAAACGACTAACGAAATCGAAAATGAAGGTCGCATTTCCGTAGTCTTGCGTTGGTTCGAGTGACAGCAGTCGAACATAGTCTATGTGCGACCACCGTAATATTAGTAGTTATACAAATACAATAAAAACACATTTAAAAACTTCAAAATGGCTAGTTTCGATAAATTAGAACTTACTGAAATTCTCATGATGATTAAGATAATGCGAATTGTTGGGGTGACTTGGATAAAAAAGTATAGGGCTGACGTGACCCCGGCCGCTAGATTGGGCGTGTAACAGCCGTACCAAGGTGTACCAGTGATAAGCCAAGGTACGGCAAATGGATATATAGTTTTCGATGCTCACGTTTCGTGCCATAAATATGGATCGCCTAGCTTTGGATTTAATATGAGTTTCCTGTTAGTTTCCTGTTAACAAAAGTTAGTTGATAAACTTCATATGATTTATTTCATTCAAAAAAGTATCATTGACACATTTTTTAATGAATTTTCGAACTCAATTTATCATGAAGGTCATTTATTTAATCGGAAATTTTAATCTAGAAATAAATTTGTTTGATCTCAGTTCTGAGCAAGTTGTATAAACGTACCGCAGTTATTTCACTTCGATTATGATTTTTTGCGACAAGTGAAATACGAATAAAAAGGTTGCATTCATGTGTAGGTTTCGGAACCATGTGCGTGGGCCTGCGAAACTTGAAAGACTCTTTGTGTGGTCTTAAACAAGGTCTTTTTGTAATAAAAACATGATGCTTTCTAGCCTCCCTCTCTCGTTCTGATGTTATCTGGAAACTTTAATAATTGCTATATTGAAGTAAACAGTTGCAATATGAGGATTAAAATCAATGAATATGTCACTCTTTTCTCTTTTCTTTTCATTTTCACTTAAATTACTACGGCTTCACTTCGAACCTGACAAGGAGGAGTTGAAGAATACTTCACCCTTTTCTTTTTTCACTCAAATCATCAAAAACTCAAGCACACACACTATGGTAGCCTTTACAAATAGGATCTAATATTTATTTTTAATGAAAAATATCACATATAGTTTTATATCAACCACCAGGTTACAGATATTAATCTCCGTTTTGGATATTTTATTCTAGCTTTTCATCACGTCAAGATACGTTAGCTGGGTACGGGATTCTTTGTTTAATATATGCATGAGCTATGCACTGTACTAAATGTTTGGGTGTCTGTAGAAGCTGTGCTGAGTGGCATGCTATTTGAGATGTTGTGACCACATATGTTTAAACATTGTATTTCTGTTAAGTCTTAATTAACATTTTATGAAAACTCACTCAGTATTTTGCATGTTGATCTTTCAGTTTGATGTAAAAATTATTATTAAAGCCCTGTGAGAGTTAGATGTCATGTCTCTTTAGACAGGTCTTATCAAACTAAGCTGCCCACATCACTAGAATGGTGCTCTCCCTTTAACCCTTTCAGTGCCAGGGGCCGATCTGATCGGCCCTAATTTACGGTCTGTAAAATCAGCCCTAAAAAAATAAAAAATATTTTTATTTTTTTTGTTTTAGATTTTTTTGGGTTGAATTTTTTTTGGGTATGCTTAAGCATGCTATAGCGAATTTAAAAACAAACTGGATTGGATAAAACCTTAGGGGCAAAACTATCACCACGTATTCATAGTAATAATTTTGATGCCCATGAAAAACGTAATATTCCCTGGCACTAAACCTACAAAATAAGTCTGTTAAAGAATATACGAAAAAATTATTAAAATTGTAAAAAATTGTAAAAAATAATAACAAATGATGAAAAATTGTTAGGCCAATGCATTCTCTTATATATGCGAGGCGACCTATGGTCGACTCGCATATATAAGAGAATGCATTGGCACAGGGTATATGGGTTGATACAAAAATCGGACCTGGCACTGAAAGGGATAAGCTGCTTCCTGCCCATGTCTCTAGATGGGTGCTCTCCCTTAAGTAACTCGCTGCCCATGTGTCTAGACTGGTGCCCTCCCTTTAAGTAACTCCCTGCCCACGTCTCTAGGCTGATGCTCTCCCTTTAATTACTCGCTGCCCATGTATCTAGACTGGTCCTCCCCTTTTAAGTAACTCCCTGTCCACGCCTTTAGACTGGTTCTCTCCCTTTAATTAACTGCCTGCCCATTTCTCTAGACTTGTGCTCTCCATTAAGCTGGTCCCTGTCCACATATCTAGACTGGTGCTCTCCCTTTAAGTAACTCCCTGCCCACGTCTCTAAACTGGTGCTCTCCATTAAGCTGGTCCCTGTTCATAGCTCTCTCTCTAAGCTGGTCCTCTTAATCTGGTCCCTGCCAACGGCTCTAGACTGGTCCTTCCCCTTTAAGCTGATCTCTGTCCACATCTCCCTCTATACTCGAGTTCTTCCTCTAAGCTGCTCCCTGCCCACATATCTCTCTCTAAGCTGGTCCTCTCTCACTAAGCTGCTCCCTGCCCACGTATCTCTCTCTAAGCTGGTCCTCTCTCACTAAGCTGCTCCCTGCCCACGTATCTCTCTCTAAGCTGGTGTCCGATAGTACATAAGATAGTAGTTATTGTTATATGTGTTCCCGAATCTAGGATACACTTCCTTTCCCCAGTGATTGTATTGATAGGGTTAATTGTATAGTGGTAAGCACTATGTACAGGAGAAATATATAATACAATGAATACGAGCGTACACACATAATTAACAAGATAATATGCTTAATTGGTTATGACTGGTAGCAACCATTGTATAAGTGAGGAAGGATCAAACCAGTATCATTCTATAGTAAACAATAGTATGATACACGTCATAGACAAGGGTATCGTGGTATCTCAGACCTTATATGGACACATGATGCCACCGACACTAGAAAATAACTACTATTTCTCGGGAGCGAGGACTTCACTTCTCCTGGAACCGTCCTACCAGTAACATCTCTATATAACCTGTATACATAGTGCTTACCAGAAGAGACATATATAAAAATATAAAAGTGCTAAAAACTTCTGGAATCCTGATTTTGTTCCCGTACACAGCCAATCTACCTTCTCCACTAGACTACAGGACACTGGTCCTCTCTCACTAAGCTGGTCCTCTCTCACTAAGCTGGTCGCTGCCCATGGCTCTTTCCCTTGGCTGGTCCCTTGGCCATTGTTCTAACTTTGATAGGGCAGTAAAACATCTATTTTCATTGTTAATCTTTTTATAAGAACCTACAGCAACTGAGAAGTGACAATATGCAGCATGGGACAATATCCAACAAAGTCACTCCATTGCCGTAAATTCAAGTCGGTAAATGCTGTACCCGAAATAAACATGAGACTGGAATTTTTGCCATTGTGTAGCCGTGTTAAAATACATGTAGCACTGAGAAATATATTACTTCACTGAAATGATTCGATATAGGTTGATATCAATGAAAAATTATACTTGAATTGATCATTCTCGGATGGAAGTTATTTTTAGTCCACATGTTGACATTTTATCCTCCTACCAGACTTTTATGTTACTTCACATGAACCCACTACATACGAAGGCCTTTAGTCCCTTTCAAAGGAAAATAATGTGTGTACTGGATTTATTTTGTCCATCCGTCGGACTCTGTCCAGAAATCCAGGCATATATCTCAGTCATGTGTTATTGGATCTGAATGAGATCTGGCAGATGTTGACTATTAGGACTGCTTTCAAAAGAGGACTCAATGATGTTGTTCATGTTTTCAGTTCTAGAGTTATTTTTTGTTTGTCAGGAGAATCTCAGCAATGGGTTATTGGATCTGAATAGACTTTGGTCAAACTCCATGCAGCGCCCTCTACGTTATCACTGCGATATAGCACTGCCACAAGGATGGTACTTTGCGGACCAATTCCCTCTATTTTTACATATCGTTGGAACTATATTTAGTCACCTATTGTCTTATTTTGACCACCAAATATTTGCAATAATGGTAATTCTTTTGGTATTGATAAGAACAATATGAACTCAGCCAGACATAGACAATTTTAATCCTAAAACATTAGAACTAAGAACACGTAAGAAATCTACCAAATGTCCTTATGGCAGTGGTATCTCAGCGGAGCGATGGGAGATAACTCTGCCTGGAGTTTGGACTTTGGTATGGATGTTTAACATTACAAGTGCATTAAAACGAGGGTCAAATGCAGGCCTGAAAATATGGTGCCGGACATTTGCAGAATGAGGTCCCCAGAGGGTGAATTTAGAGACGCTACCCTGCACCATGGGCTAGCGTTACCAAATTCATACTTTGGGGACCTCATTCTGCATGGCCTCATGATGTGCTCATCAACTTTGGGAGATCTAGACTCATATTTAAGTTCCCAGATGGTGTTGTGCACCCATTGGGCTCCTCACTTATGCATTGTGTTGACTACCAATTTGGGGGATATAGATACAGTAAAAATTATAGTAAGAAACTTTTTAAAGAAGTTTCTAAAGAAACTGAAGACTTATTAATTTGATCTGAGGTCCCCAGAGGGTGAATTTAGCTGTGCTAGCCCATTGTGCGGGGTATTGTAACTAATTTTACCCTTAAGTGACATCATTCTGCAAATGTCCGGCTCCGTACTTTCAGGCCTGGTCCACACATCACTTTCACGTTTTCTGTTATTAGATTTGGTATAGAAGTTCGCATTTATCATTTTTTTGTCCGTCCATCTGATTATCTTAGCCATGGAATCTAGGACCATGGTGCAATATCTTGTTTAATTTTATATAAGATATTGCTAACCTTATACAGTTTTTATGCCATATTATTGGCACAGGTGAAACACTTAAAATAGTTGTAATGTGGATTTCTGAAATGTCTATTAAAATGGGTACATTTAATCCAGCCATTTATGGGACATCTCCTTTATATTCAACACAATATATGCAACAAATGAATGAAACAAACAGCATGGTAATCATAATGAAAATGAATTTATGAATCGAGTCATAAACTCATTTTCATTATAATTACCATGTCGTTTGTATCGTTCATAGAGCACATGAGTTATTTTGCACTCATCCATGGCTAAAATTCATTCATTTGTTGCATATATTATGTTGAGTATAATAGGAGAGGGTCTCATAAATGGACGGATTTAGTGTACATTCCCCCTTTAGAGGACATTCTTTTGCATTAAAATGTAGGCAAAGCATACCTCATCCCCATATAGGCGCGCCTATACTTGTCGGCAGAAAATGTTCAACCCGTAATAAACTGATTTTACTCCTATATTGTTCATGCATGTTTATTGTTTAATGTTACTGCCCTGTGAATCATATTCACAACATTTAAATCACTCAATGAATGTTCAGTGTTCACTATTCATTGTTCACTATTAAGTGTTCACTATTCAGTTCAATATTCAGTGTTCACTATTAAGTTTTCAATATTCAGTGTTCACTATTCAGTGTTCAAAATAACCCTTTATTTGTGGCTGTGATTTGTTCATTATTATTTGTTAAGTACTAACCTTTTGATATTGAATGTGTCGATGAATATTCATTACTCGGTGTTAATACTAACCCTTTATTTGTGACCATGGTATCTTCAGTATTCAGTGTTTAGGACTAACCTTTTATTAGCTCAACTTACTTTGTAAGTTTGAGCTATTGCAATGAGTTGGCGTTCGTCATCCGTGTGTGCGTGTGTCTGTCAACAATTTCCTTTGGCGCGGGCTACAGGTTGTACCTTTGGTCTGATCTTTATGAAATTTGTCATGAATGTTGACATTGACATGTAGATGGGAACGAGTCATTTTGGCGTCATTCGGCAAAAAAACATGGCTGCTGGTGGCCATCTTGGATTTCAAAATTAAATCCATTGGCGCGGGCTACAGGTCTTACTATTCGTTTGATCATCATGAAATTTGTCATGGATGTTAATATTGACATGTAGATGGGAACGAGTCATTTTGGGGTTGTTTGGCAAAAAAACATGGCCGTCAGCAGCCATCTTGGATTTTACTCTTTGCATGACTAAATCCTTTTTCGCGGGCTACATGTCCTAGCTTTGGTTGGATCTTCATGAAAATTGTTATGGATGTTAACAATGACATGTAGATGGGAACAAGTCATTTTGGGGATATTTGGCCAAAAAACATGGCCACTGGTGGCCATCTTGGATTTCAAAATTAAATCCATTGGCGCAGTCTACAGGTCGTACTGTTCGTCTGATCATTATGAAATTTGTCATGGATGTTAACAATGACATGTAGATGGGAACGAGTCCTTTTGGGGTCATTCGGCCAAAAAACATGGACGACAGTAGCCATCTTGGATTTTACTCTTTGCATATTAACTAGGCCTTTCAACTTTCCACATTCCTAATCACTCCATTGACTGTAACACATGAAATTATTCCCTTTCGAATTTTGAGTGTCATTGACACTTTCATTACATACACCATAACAAAGTTCTGATACCTATATGGGGTGTATAATAGAAGTATTATACACCTCATAACCTCATTCTGCATGGCCTCATCTGTTATGGGTGACCTACACTCAGATGTAAGATTCGGCCCATGACAGATGAGGCCATGCAGAATGACGTTATGGGGTGTATAATACTTTTATTATTCACCCCATATAGGTATCAGCTTGTCCGTCTGTCTGATCATCAGTCATTCCATCCGTCCATGGACACAACTTTGTCCGTGCTTGTATTCATATACATTTTTCAGTAAATTTTTATGTGTACCCATACCATATATTTACACATAATGCCGAAGTCCGGATCAACCAACTGTCATTTGTCTGTCTGCTGTCCGTAAACACATGCTATCCGATGCAATAACTCAATTATTTTTTATCAGATCTTGTTCATATTCTATGTGCAGGTTTATGATGACACCCCTCACCAGACCTGTTAACCTCACAAAATATTTTCCGGGAGATTGGTCACGACTTTCCGTGAGATTGTGGTCATCATCCGGGAGATTTTTATTTTTTTTATTCCTTCAGATTCCTTTTGCATTTTCATAATTTTTACAACAAAAATAACAAAAATATATGATCAGCTATCACACAGAAACATGCAAGTTTTATGGCAAATTAACAAGTATTCTTAAGGAAAACATTTACTGTGTAGATTTTACTTTTATTGTCTCATTAAAAGAGAAAATATCGTAGGCTACCGGGGAACGTATATTCAACTGTAAACTACTTTCGATTTCATTTAATTCTCGCGAGATTTCAAATGTCACATTAAAAAGTACAACTCAGAAACGGATTCCTAAAGTTTAAAAGCTAGAACATGTGCTTCTTTTGAATTTTGTCAGACCCATAAACTTTAATGGTAGTTTCCTCAGGGCTTATCTCTAGTGGGTTGCTAATTGGGTTAATTGAGAACAGGTCACCTTTGTTCAGTCTGGTGATCCCGTTCAATAGAACTTAGAAGGTGTTTGTTGTTTTATTGTCCGGTGCCCCTGCTGTGAGAACAATGTTGATATTACGACACCAGATTAATCATGGGTGTTAATTGCCGCAATGATGTCGCAGTCGGATACCAGGGATGTGTTGATAGCCTGTCTACTGGTCAAATATATCAAATAAAGAGATTATTCTTTGTGACTTTCTACAGCAGCTGAATCCGGGAGATTGTCATGCCTGTCCGGGAGTGTGGGAGATCGTGCTCAAATCCGGGAGTCTCCCGCACAATCCGGGAGGGTTAACAGGTCTGCCCCTCACCTGTATAGTATTTGGTATCGATCTGTTGATCGGTTTTGAAATTATTAACACTTTCCATTCGCCAATAGACATATTCTATCCGATGCAATAACTCAAGTATTTATTGTCGGTTAATATTTCATGGCACAGTTTATGATGAAACACCCATGACCTGTATAGTTAGAGTCATTTGTTTGATTTATATACTCTCATAATTCACAACCAGTTTAATTTTTTTTTTAAATTATCATAATTTAATAAATGTTATTTCTAAATTATAACCTACAACTAAGGCCGACCATCTCTTTAAAAAAATTGTTGATGTTCTGCTGAAGTCAGCTGCCTCTGCATAATTCTGCTGTGGTTAAGAGGTCGATTAATTAGAGCATTACTGTATATTGTAACAAATAGCCATTGAATGTATCGCAGTTATGTCGAGAAAATTGAATAATGATCTGACAATTTAATTTCCATTACAGCAGTTGTTGGCTACACTACTTCAGTTCATCATTGAAATTTTATTGATAAGAAAATTAATTCTAGTTCGTTATAGAGCAATCAGCGAATGCTTGAATTCATGTCAAGAAGAATTAGAAAAAAACAATTCTGATTCAAGTTTTTACACTTGCAATTGAAATTGAAGTTCATTGGAGAGTTTTGTTAGGAAGATAATTTAATAATTGTCACACATTAATTTTGGTTCCTATTTTGGGAATTGAAGAATGCTTTGTCATGAGGGAAGTTAATTAATTTTGTGCTACATCTATATTACTGATATTAATTTCAATTGTTGCTGAGCCATTGATGAATTCCACAGGGGCTTGAAACTGCTCCCCTGCCCACCCCAGGTTTCATACGCCTATCAATGAAACTGGAAAATACTGGGAAATGAATATTACCGGTAAGAACTCCAATGTCTCGAAACTCCTGGAAAAAATTGACAGGTTTTTAATGATACTGGAGAATAGTGGAATACCTGGGCAAAACAGGCTGCCAAAGTAACATATAAAACTGGTGGTCTAACTGTACTAAGTATTGTTTGATATGATAGTTTCCATGTAAATATGTTCTCTTATTAACCCTTTACCCAACAAACCGGCCAAAACCGGCCAAATAAAGCTTCAACAGCCTAAAATATCTTCGGTCTGTCTCAATAGAACCATACAAATATGGATATCATTGGAACCGGCTCCTTGACCACATTGTGATAGTTACAGTTATGCCCTGTGCCAATGCATTCTCTTATATATGCGAGTCGACCATAGGTCGCCTCACATATATAAGAGAATGCATTGGCCTAAAAATGTGTTAAGCCAATGCATTCTCTTATATATGCGAGGCGACCTATGGTCGACTCGCATATATAAGAGAATGCATTGGCACAGGGCCGTTCTGTTGGGTAAAGGGTTAACCCATCTTATATCGCAAGCTGTTGTTGTGGACCGAGAAGTCTTGGTCGAGTGCATAGTTGATAGTGCACGTGGTTCGTGCAGGGGCCTGTGGGTTCGTAAATATGTTCTCTTATTAAAGCATTCATTTCCATGCTGATATAAGCTGAACGTTTCTGTTTTAAGTTCATCATTCGGGTTAAAACTTAATTGACTGTTTACTTCTTTGTATGGTGAGTAATATATATGTAAAATGTTACGATATTATACCAGTCTATAAAATATCAATCATACTATGATCGCAATTTTCATGGAAATTTAGTCCTTTGTCCTTGAAAAGTGGCGGAATTTCACTTTGAACAAGTCTGGAAATAATGTGTCTGAAATATGCCGAATGAGGTGACGCTAGCCCGATGTGTGGGGTAGCGTCACTAAATTAACCCTCTGGGAACTTCATTCTACAAATTTCCAGCACCATATTTTGATGCCTGGCTACACATCATGGTACTATATAGTATATTTCAGACACAGTAGGTGCTCAAGTGTAGTGAAACAGAGGGGTAGCGGAGCATGTTACAGGTGCCTGAGCTGAATGTATTGACGTTTTGTCAAGATGAAGTTGAATAATTTTGTGATATTAATTTAAGTTTGCAGTTCCTATTAAAGGTACTCAATCCGATTCGATGGTCCCCATATCATCAGATTCCAACAAAAACAATTTTTTTGTTAAATGCCGCTTCAGTTATCAGAATAAATTAATTGCCAAAAAATAATGCTAACCACAGTCAACTATAGTAAAAAATGGCCCAAAACCTGTTACTTGTCAACATTTTGGTCAACGAAATTTTGCCGGTTTGTCAAATATCGGACACTTGAGAGTTATCCATATTCATCTGCAATTTGGTCAGAGAAATTCCTCTCATCGACTGTTTACTGGGCCACTTAAAATAATAGATTTCAGACATCGATATCTGATCACTCTGAGCTTGATGGGTGGGTTCCTCGACTCGAATCAAATATTTTTTACCCCCGAAGCCAAAGCAATAGTAATTTGCGAGCGTTAATTCGGATTGAGTACCTTAAATTTCAGTTTGCAGTTCCTATTAATTTCAGTTCTTGCTGTAGTTCCTAATATGGAAATTGATGAATGGTTTGTCGAGAAGGATGTCGATTAATTTTATGATATTCATTTCATTTCTTATTTTAGTTCCTAATTTGACAATTGTTGAATGTGTTGACATCGAGGACCAGAAGTTGAAGAGTTTCATGATAATAATTTTTTATTCCTATGATTCCAACTGACAAATGCATTCATGTTTTTGTCTCCTGAAAAAACCTATTTCGGGGGAGTATAGAAATGAGTGATGTCAGTCCGTCTGTCTGAGACATTTGTTATCCTGACGATAGTATTCAACTGAATTTTATGAAACTGGGTGCGTGGCCTTCATACGAGAAAGTCCTGACCAATTTCGAATTTTCGTCTGGTCCAATAATTTCTGGCGAAATTATGTCCCTTTTCAACTTTGCTGAATATTTTGTTGTCCGGATGATATAACTCAAGTTATAATTATCCAATAGTTTTCAAATTTAGTATCTGGATTAATTATTAATTATTAAAAAAAACATTGCCGACAGCAGCAAACTTGGATTTCACATTTGAATCAATCGGCACTCTGAAGCCTGTATAATTTGGAGAAATATTTTAAATGAAAAACAATTTCATCTACACAATACAATCCCTTCTCTGAAACTTTTTTACCTTTATTATTCTTTATCATTCTGTTGACTGCTCAGCATAAAATTAATTCCTCCCCAGTTGAGCTAAAGTGTGATTGAAACTTTCATTTTGTGTTTTTAATTTCAGTGACACTAACTACTCCCTTCAAGAGGTGATAAAGTTTGAGGAAGACGTGTTCGCGCCGCTCGCTGGGACTTCCAGACTCTACGTCTACCAGTCAACTAACTTCTGGAGTCAAGTAAAATCTGCAGGGTATGTATAAGGCTGATAAGAATAGATGGGAATATTATACAGTTAAAATAAGGATACAAGTACAGTAATGCCCTAAGTAATCGACTCCTTAACCACAGCAGAATTATGGGTAACTTTTCAGGATTTAAAAGAGCTTTCCGATGAATGGCAACAAGCCATATTTCCGACTAAATCCTGAAAAGTTACCCATAATTCTGCTGTGGCTAAGTAGTCGATTATTAAGGGTGTTAAGTACTGTATATGATGATTATAAACTCATGCAGTAGATAATTCTGTGCATATTACTATTAAATTAAATTATATTAGAGTTATCTAAAAATAATACCTACATGGAAGATTTACAGACAATTTCATCGATATTGCACTGAAAATATGCATTTTTTTCTTATATTTTTCGATAAATTTGTGATCGTTTCATTCTGCCAGTTCAATTTTTGTAATCAGTGGTCACATGAAGATTGCAACTGTAGACTGTAGGAAGAAAATCTATAGCTGTCATCACTCTGAAAGTTACTGAAACGTTTATGGTACTACATAATTTTGATGATTAAATGAAGAGAAAGCAGAGTGTGAGGGTTTTAAAGAGTTTCATGTTTAGATTATGCAATATACCTTTTCCGGACAGTCACATGTTATTTCCGATTCTTATCAATACAAATGGCACAGTTTTTGCTTGGGGTCCAATTGTTGTGTTCAAGACTTCAAATTTGTATTTCTTATGACTTCAATGCATCTTTCTGGGACATACAATGCTCGTAGAATGTTAGAGTTGAGGTAATTATGACAGTAAATTGTTTTTACCCATTTAGTGAAATGAAAGCTCTGATTACAGATGTGTTACATTGATAGATGGCGGTATTCTATATTGAGCATCTGGTTAATTTATTAACAGGGCTGCCATATATGCAAACAGACATTGCCTTGCTCTATACAACCACACACATCCAGAACTTCTTGCTAAGAATGGTGACGGGAAACCTAAGATAGTCGGAGATGTGTCTATCCATCCTACTGCTCAAGTAAATTCTACTGCTGTGGTGAGTTTATCATCCATCATACTCTTTATCCATCCTACCGCTCAAGTAAATTCTACTGCTGTGGTGAGTTTATCAACCACGTTGGTTTATTTTTGCAAAAGACAGCAAAATACAGAAGATTTGAAAACATTCAATAAAAAAATTGTCATGTTCCTGGACAATACAAACCGATTATGATGACATCGTCATTGATGACATCAAATGTACCTGAAAATGTCTACACTAAATTAGCAGGTGTAATCTATACATAATTCATTAATTTGTTTAATATTAAATAAAGCAATATCAACCTAAATATCAGTATACTGCTAACTTCAATCTTCAGAGTGTACAATTAACATAGAACAACACAATAACGTTAATCAGTCCTGGGTGACTGAGAACATGGTGATTTGAATGTGCCATTTTTGCCAATCAGATTGCATGTTACAAGCATAGGCTGGGGGACAAATGGTTATGAACATTACATGAAGAAATTATACAAAATTAGAGGCAAATAAAGAAATATATGAAAATGAATTTGTTATCTGTTGCAGCTTGGTCCTAATGTCACTGTGGGAAAAGGCGTGACAATCGGAGAAGGTGTGAGAGTCAGGGAATCGATCGTTCTCGAAGGGGCCTCATTAGAAGTGAGTGAAATTATCATCACCATTTTATTTAACCCTTTCATGACGGGAGCTGCGCTAGTGCAGCATTAAAGATCTTGTGCCATTCTCTTATGCATTGACACAGGGTTGTTGCAAAATTTCAGGAAGCTCCAATCATGAAGGGAGACTGTATCTACAGTAATGCTCTAAGTAATCGACTTCTTAACCACAGCAGAATTATGGGTAACTTTTCAGGATTTAGTCGGAAATATGGCTTGTTGCCATTCATCGGAAAGCTCTCGGGGAAAGCTTTCCGATGAATGGCAACAAGCCATATTTCCGACTAAATCCTGAAAAGTTACCCATAATTCTGCTGTGGTTAAGAAGTCGATTACTTAGAGCATTACTGTATATCCAGTCATTTATGGGGCCATCTCCTATATACTCAACAGATAATATCCAATAAAATAATTACTATGAGTCAGGAATGTGAGTTAAATCCACTCAAGTATACAAATAACCATAAATAACAACCTGATAATCATAACGAAAATGAGTAAATGGCTACTCATTTCATTATAATTATCATGTTATTTTACATCGTTCATAGAGGGCATTATGTATTTTTCACTCATCCCTGACTCAAATTTATTCTTTTGTTGCATATTTTCTGTTGAATAGAGTAGGATGAATTATATAATGGCTGGATTTAGGTACAGTAGCCCTTTAATATATTCTGTGATTTGATTCTCTATGCTGGAACACAACGAACAAAGAATGCAAAAACAAAAATTTAAGCAAAACAAGCATAACTACAGTAAATGAGTACTTGTATAAACTTGCATGGTATACATTTTTCTTACTAACATATTACGACAATGCATACTATAACATAGAAAGATGAAAATCAAACTTCATTTCCCAACGAGAAGAGGTATTCAGAACCTTCCAATCATCTACAGGAGTCTGATCAACTCTTAGCTTTGAGGTGCAAATAATTTATAACTCATTTCGTTGTAACAACAGAAACTTGTCAAAATGAGAGTTAAATACACTCAAGTACACAAAGAACCACGTATAACAACCTGATAAATATAACAAAAATGAGTAAAAGGCTTTAAGCCATTTAATTTTTTTCACTGTAGGTACCATGTTGTTCAGTCTGGGTGAACGTCGACTCTATATTTGAAATATAGAGTCTGGAGCTTATGTAGCCAAAACCATTTCTATTCAGCGAAGAGCTTCCCCAAAATGACGTCACGGATTAAAAAAAATACATCGATGATTGACAGGTGTCCCCACGTGTTATTTGTTGTGCTTCGCAATAATAGTAATGGCCTGTGTCGCGACATAAGATTACAGCAGATAATATTTGTCGTGTGTGCGACTATTCTTTTTCGGGAGATGAACTCGCTGCATCAACCGGAAAGCTGCATCCGAGAGCAAAAAATAAGGTCGTCATCAAAAATGATGCTTTAGAACTATTTAAAAGCATAAAATTAAGTCATTTCCTCGGTGTTATTGTTAACTTTCAGATGACTGTTTTACGACAAATAATTTGATTTGCAAAACATGATACAATAAAGTAAATCAAATACACGGACGTGAGTGAGTTCTATTTATATTTATGGGAGGCCAAGTTGGTACAATGCGCAGGCCTATCTATCAGGTCTAGCACATCCTTCAAATCAATCCGAATCGTACCGAATATATAATTTCGAAGCCATTGTTTCTGTCTGTTGTATTTGCAAGCATCGCTTTCGATCGGAGAAATTCCGCTCTGTTACTATATTTAGAGGTGACATTTGGGAGTCTAGCTCCGCCCACTGACACTTGTTTATTAACCCATACGGTTTCATTGGACGGAAAATAATTTACGCAATCAATCAGATTACGGAATCCCGAGGACTTGGAAATGAAATATCGATGTTATCCGTCAGACCTTATATTCAATGTTGTAATGAATATTTAGGTATGAGTTTACTCAGACTGCATGTTGTTTTACATTGTTCATTGAGTACAATCATTTATTCATTTGTTTCATATTTATCCCTGCCGAAAAAATTTGGCTGGGGATATAGGAATGGGTTCCATCTGTCTGTCCATCATTGGGGCATCCATCTGTCGTGGTAGCCATCTGTCTGTGCATCCCTAAAAGTCATCTGGGGTTATTTCGAACAATAATCAATGGATTTTGAAAGATTTTTGGTAGAGTATGTAGAGTTATGCTTCTTTGACCAACACCAACAAACAGACCTGAATAATACATGAATAATAGACCATTCCAATGGATACTTATATAACAGAGTGAGAGAATCCATTCAGTAAAGAAAGGGTTAATTCAGGGTCATTGATGGTCTGTTTGTCTACTTTATGCACATTTTTATACCCCCCGCAACGAAGTTAGGGGGGGGGGGGTATACTGGAATCAGCTTGTCCGTCTGTCGTTCCGTCCGTCCATTGTCCGTGGACACAAATTTGTCCGGAGATTTTCTCAGTCGTTTTTTGATCAATTTCCGTGAAACTTGGCACAGACATCAAGCACCATGGGTACCTGTGCACCTGCGATTATGACGTCTGTCCGACTTTTTTGTGTGGAGTTATTCCCCTTTTTCAACTTAGAACATTTTCGCAACATGCATAATTTTGACCGAGCTTTTATTCCTACATTTTTCGGTAATAGGTTTAAGATTAGGGTTAGGGTTGTGCACCTGCAATGGGAACTGTTATTTTACTATTTTAACTAAATGTTTGCTGACATGTGAAACATCTTAGTATTTTAAAAACACGGGGGGTATCCTTAGTCCCATTGGGACAGTCACACCTCTAGTTATTTCTAAATGATACATTTTTCAAATTCAATTCAAATCAACACAACATCAGTATTATGCCCAGAACATCAGTATTATGCCCAGAACATCAGTATTATGCCCAGAATATGATATGAGTGTTACAGAGTTATCATCTGAAAACAAAATAATATGCAAATTTCAAGTCAAATAGAGGCATAATATTTTTCAAAAATTAAAGGGATCTTCTTGGCAGAGGGTAAATGTGCAGATATTGATAAATTTCTTATTATATTCATCATTGATAGCCCTAAATTATTATGTAAATATAAATTTCAGGACCATAGCTGTATTCTCCACAGCATAATAGGGTGGAACGTATGCGTTGGATTATGGACACGAATCGAGGGAACGCCTAACGATCCAAATCCCAACAAGCCATTCGCCAAACTCGACATTCCTCCAGTGTTCACGAACGACGGCAAACTTAATCCATCTATCACTGTTATAGGTATAGACAGAACACAACGCGCATCATAATCGAGACTCTTTATCGAATGAGTTGCGGATGGCGCAAGGATATATTTCGCGAGAGCAAAATATAACTTTGCGCCGTCCGCAACGAGTTCGATAACAGATTCGAGATTATGATGCAAGTTGTGTTCTGTATTTATTCTACACCGTTCAGTCAGATAAGTTCAATCCATGAATGTCAACTTCATTGTTACTATAGCTACCTTTATTGTGATTTAAGTCTGACAAATAACCAGTAATTATGGGGGGATCACCGGAAGCGGATGATCGACGTAATGTACGTCATCTTTCTTGGCGACAACGTCAACAAGAATAGTTCCGGCTTGTATTCAACTAGAGGTATACACTAATATGTATTCAATGGCTGGGATTCCGTTGAATACATGTGACTCATGTCAATGGGTGTGGAATAAAAGTAATTATTAAACCCACAGGGAGCCTCACGCAGATGGAAGCATGCACTACGTAGTGTCGTCTGCTCCAGTTAGTGTGGGGTTCTCTATGGGTTAGATACACTATATCAAAGCTTGAACATATTAGATGTTTCTCTTTTGCATGTGGGGAATTATTATACGTAAGTAATTATTTAATAATAGCATGGATGGCATTCATTATAGGTTATAAATTAGAAATTACTTTTACACGATTGACCATTTCTTAAGAATGTGCTAATAGCATAGTATAATGATAGTATGAATCCACAAAACACAGCATTTATTTATATACAGAACATAAAGAGTGAGCGATAAGCAAAACACTCATTATTTGAGTCTCAGACAATTTTTTTTTCTGAATCAAATGAGGGAGGGAGGACTTTATTATTATTTTTTATATTTTGTGTGCACATCGTAAGCATTGATTATAATAGCTTCCTTTGTCTATTAATTGACACCTCTCCATTATAACATGTGGTTCTAAATTTCCTCCAGTGCTTTCCAATTGTTCTGGAGTTACTCTTAGTACACCCGACTATGATGTTTATTTTCTTCAAAGTAGTCATCTACTTAATGTTCTATGTCACTATATATATACATGATAGTCAAACATCACACATTACACACATATGATAAGAGTTCATGTATTTTGCCTTTAACCCTTTACCCAACAGAATGGCCCTGTGCCAATGCATTCTCTTATATATGCGAGTCGACCATAGGTCGCCTCGCATATATAAGAGAATGCATTGGCTTAACACATTAAAAATTTAAAAATTGTTAAAGAATGTAAGAAAAAATGGTAAAAAGTGTTAAAAAAATATTTTTTTAGGCCAATGCATTCTCTTATATATGCGAGGCGACCTATGGTCGACTCGCATATATAAGAGAATGCATTGGCACAGGGCTAACTGTAACTATCACAATGTGGTCAAGGAGCCGGTTCCAATGATATCCATATTTGTATGGTTTTATTGAGACAGACCCAAGATAATTTAGGCTGTTGAAGCTTTATTTGGGCGGTTTTGGCCGGTTTGTTGGGTAAAGGGTTAATGATCAATACGTATGGACGTGTTCATATAATTTTTTTGTTTTTCTTTGCTCTATTTGGGTCATAATAACAAAAATCTAAATAAAACGTCCAATACGGGCCATTTATTTCTATGCGGCCGCATGTGGCAGTGTCTGATACTCAGATAATATTTTTTATTTGGCCTCATGATATTGATGTGGCCTAAATATCTTTAGAAATATTTCAATTCAGGTTCTGGAGTACAAGTTCCTTCAGAGGTGATTGTTCTGAATTCCATCGTTCTGCCGCATAAAGACCTTGTCGGCAGTTACAAAAACCAGATCATTTTGTAGCTGAGAACCATGGTATAGACTGAGATCTGATCGTTCTGAATTCCATCGTTCTGCCGCATAAAGATATCATGGGCAAAAACGATATTATTCTGTAGCCGGGAATCCTAGGATTAACTCAGATCTTTTCAGTTTGAATTCCATTTTTTCTGCTGCACAAATATCTTGTGGGGTGAAAATGATATAATTGTGTAGCAATGAGTGCTGGGATAGGCCAAGATCTGATCATGACATGGACCCATGCAACCAGATGATCCTTCAGAAAGGAATACTGGAATCATCAAATCTTGGTGCTTTTAAGAGACCCAAGGTTACTCGCCATGGGTAAATGTGCAAAAACAAATATAAAAAAAGTGTGTAAAAACATCACCACTGAGAACGTGGAATAATAGATATACTTTGGTTTTAACAAAAAATTATATTTGATTCTCAGGCAATTTTTTAGGAAAATCGATGTGGGAGCAAGGGTTATATTTATATATGTTATTTTTTTCTGCTCATAGACTGGCATAGAAAGCATGGGTTATTATACATTTACAGGTCCAGCAAATGCAGGGAGAACTTTGTAATGGATATAAACTAATTTAATCTGAAACAAAGAATGACAAATTATGACATTGTATACCACCCATACATCATATAGGGATCACCTAGAATGATATATATATTAATATGATTTTAATATGGCAAAATCATTTTTAGCAACATGCAGAACTACATATCCGAATCATATCAAAATATTGAATGAAAATACAGTCGAAACAAAAAGATAAAGTGATCTTCCAAACTATCATATAAAGTCTTGATTCTCTTATTCCGCTGACTAATTAGAGACTGTATATGTACCGAAATGGATGATGGACAATAAAACTTCAAATAAAAACCATCATAAGCATTGCCAAAATACACCGGTTGTCAAAATGTAGCGCTGCAAGGGGGAAAACTGTATCTTGTAGGGTTACTTACTTACTGTGCAAAGGTAAGGTTGGCGGACGATTATTCAATATCCAACTTCCAGATTCGCGCAACGAAATATTTAAACACATTTTACCAATAAACTTGGGGGTTTGGACAGCCTGTGGTGACAATATACCTGATAGTTACCGTTGCCTATGGTCTTTTGTTGAATATCAACACATACACCATTGGATTTAGCTCCTATTCGATATTTGAAACATAACTAATTACCGCATGACAGTTTCCTATTTTCATGTTACCAGTTTATAACTACGTTGAAATCCAAAATCAAATTAAATTGGTCCAACGCAGGGCATTATTTTCGATGTGGTGATGCCTGAGACTAAAAAAAATTTTTTTTGGCCTTATTTTTATATTTTATTGATAGCTCTCCAATAACGAAATTCAAATCTTGAAACCTCTGTTATGTAAACAAAACTGTTACAGTGATTTGTCAACAAACATCCTTATATTAGTTGTGTAGTAAGTTATAACATTTTAGTCTGAATATGATTTTCAGAATGTATTTAAATGTTTTGAACTTTGCCAATGTTTACCGTCAAGTTCTAGTTAGAAAACTTTGGTATCTTATTGGACAAATTAGACTGTTTGGTAATTCCACTGTTTACATAACAATTGTTTTGACATGTGAAATCTCATTATTAGAGAGTTAATAGTATTAATAATTAAAATAAGAACAAAGTCAATCTATTTTTTCATGTAATTTGTTGATAGTTGTTTGACAGACTTTTATAAAATTTATGTTATTTCGCATGAACCCATTTCACATGAACCCACTTCACATGAACCCACTTCGAGGGCTTTGAGTCCCATTAATGCTTAGTCATGGCAATCATTATATTTCATTGTCATTCAACTGCAAACTTTTCATCATCTGCTTTACGTGCATCACTAATGTCAAATTTACCAAGCTTATAGCATTGATTCAGGTCATACATTTCTCCTCTTTTATTTGTCCAACTCAAAATGCATTTTCAGTTTCTAAAAATAATGTTGTTTCCGGTAACACCCCTAGTCCAGACCACCGCCCAACTAATAAATAAACAAAACGCAAAAACCGAAACAAACAAATGCATTTATCGATCTCTAATCGCAGTAAAACTCTGATGATCAGTCACCAATCTACATTATTTTCACTGGAAGTTGGTGTTTTAAGATGGCAATACCCACCTGTACACTGCTGGGTGTTGTTGCCATCGTTCCAAGCCTGAGTTTAATGTGCCCGTCATTTGCAGAATGAGGTCCCCAGACGGTGAATTTAGTGACGTTATCCTGCACAGCAGGCTAGAATCACCAAATTCACTCCCTGGGGACCTCATTCTGCATGGCCTGATCTGCTATGGGAGACATGGACTCAGATTGAAGTTCCCAAATGGTGAATACTGTGATGTATACCCATTGGGAACCTCGATTATGCAATGTGTTGTCTGCCAATTTGGGATACAGAGAAGCTAAACTAAAAAAGAAATATAATCTATGTGAAGAAGTTTCTATAGAAATTTGATAATAAAGAAACTTTCCAGAGAAGATGAGGCCTAAGCAGAATGAAGTCCCCAGATGGTGAATTTAGTGATGCCAGCCCACCATGTAGGATAGCGTCACTAAATTAACCCTCTGGGGACCTCATTCTGCAAATGACAGGCACACTAAACTCAGGCTATCCATCCATATTAGGTCCCTGTGAATACCATTTTATCATGAGTTATGCCGGATGGAGCCTCACACAGACCCAAGCAGACAATAGTCATCAGTGTGTTGTTCTCTCTGTCTGGGGCTCCATAAAGGGTAAACATAAATTTCTGTTTTGCATTTTCCCCGAAACATTAAAGATGGTCAATCTGTGTCTGGGTCTCCATAAAGGATTAAATAAAAATACATGCTGGGCTTATCATTAATCAATTGTGATATTTTCTGCTTGTTCGTTAATAGCCAATAATATAGTTAATAACTTGTAACGTGTGTTGCCATTGCCAACAAAAGTCACCTGACTCACTTGACCATTCTGCCCACACGTACAGTAATGCCCTAAGTAATCGACTCCTTAACCACAGCAGAATTATGGGTAACTTTTCAGGATTTAATCGGAAATATGGCTTGTTGCCATTTACTGGAAAGCTCTCGGGGAGAGCTTTCCGATGAATGGCAACAAGCCATATTTCCGACTAAATCCTGAAAAGTTACTCACAATTCTACTGTGGATAAGGAGTCGATTACTTAGGGCATTACTGTACATGGTAAAACCATTTAGAAGTATTGTGACAACCATGTAGCATTACAAAACGTGTTGCAAATAGGAGTAATCCAATCTTCTGATAAGATTTTCTAAAGTGAGAAGCCAACGCTGCTCAGACAGCAGGAGAATAGAATGTGTCTGCATGAACAGATTATGTTTTGATTGAATCCAATTAAGCATATCGGGTGGTCGCTCTGGCATTGTGGACATGTCTCTTGTCATTACCATGGGATTATTGTTTACACTTTCTGAGCCGATATCTCAAAACGTGTAGATTTAGTGCCATAAAATCACATGACCTTTCCCACCAAGTGCATATCCATAACAATACTATAGTAACACACGTTACAAGTTACACATATATGTGGCTGAACCTGGCTATTGTTGTTCTCTAAGAGTTATTAGTATTTATGATGATCATATTTATTATATATTTAATTTAGTTTATTTACATCTCTTTTTATTTATTCAACAGAACATTGAAATCATGTTAGGTTTATTACATTATCTGGAATTATTTTCCAAGGTTAAAGGTACTCAATCCGTAAAGAGGGTCCCCATCTCAACAGATTCCAACAACAACAATCCGATCAGAGGGTCCTATATTACTATTTCTTTGGCTTTGGGGGGTAAAAAATATTTGATTCGAGTCGAGGAACCCATCAAACAAAGCTCAGAGTTATTAGATATTGATTTTTGAAATTTGTTAATTGCTCGAGATGAGTACTAATAACTGCCGTCAATTTGGTAACCTGCTCGAGATTTTACGCCAAAACTCTATTCAAACAGACAAGGATGGATAACTCTATAATCAAGTGGTAATAATAACGAAATTTTGACTGTCTTCTGGGCCAGAAAGAATTCCCGATAATGAAAAATAATAGATTTCTAAAATCGATATCTAACAAATCTGAGCTTTGATGGGTGACTTCCTCGACTCGAATCAAATATTTTTGACCCCCGAAGCCATTGAAATAGTAATTGAGAGGAGTTTTATCGGATTGAGTACCTTTAATATCTTGTTAACTAAAATCATGTTCCAAAGTTAACTCTTTCATGACAGGAGCTTCTTGAACTTTTTGTGAAAACCCTGTGCCAATGCATTCTCTTAAATTAGCGAGTCTCCCATAGGGAGCCTCGCATATATGAGAATACACTGGCCTAACAATATTTACCTTGACCGTGTAAGCCTGTGCATTCTCCTATATATGTCAGACTCCCTTTGGGAGACTTGCATATATAAGAGAATACATTGGCCAAACAATATTTATCTTGATCTTGTAAGCCAGTGCATTCTCTTATATATGCCAGTCCCCCATAGGGAGCCTCGCATATAGAATAGAATACATTGGCCTAACAATATTTATCTTGACCTTGTAAGCCAGTACATTCTCTTATATATGCCAGTCCCCCATAGGGAGCCTCGCATATAGAATAGAATACATTGGCCTAACAATATTTATCTTGACCTTGATAAGCCAATGCATTCTCTTATGTATGTGAGGCTCCCTATGGGAGACTCACATATATAAGAGAATGCACTGGCACTGGATCTTTAATGCTGCACCAGCATTGCTCCCGTCATGAAAGGGTTAAAAAACCCTCTTGTATGGATCAAGCCTCACACAGATCAGAGCAGACGAGTCATCAGAGCATTGTTCTCTTTGTCTGGGGCTCCATAAAGGGTTAAACAACTCTCCATAAAGTGAATGATTTTGCTGACTATTATTAAAATTAATAACCATAAATATTTGTTGGATCGAAATCGGTAAAGGGACCAAGAACTGACATAGGGCCAGCCTTGAGGTTTCATATTGGGAGAAGTCACTTCTCCCTATTTGATTATTAGGGAGAAAAGAATTGTTATCAAGGAGAAATCATAAATGGCTCAAGTTCAATTTACACCCCACATACACACCATTCTGCTATCCAATATTAAAGTATTACTCAATACAAGAGCCCATTTATAAAATGATTAAATGAGTTTAAAGGGGTACTGTACGCCAAATGTTGTTGTTGGTTTCTATAGTCTCCGAGTCGGAGAATAAGGTAACAATTTTTTCATTATTTGAAAGTCTGTTGAGTACGAAGTAGTGTTACGGATGACAAATTTACCGGCATGCAAAAATACAAATTGTCGTTGTTGAGTAAATTTTGTACAGTTTTCAACCAAATGAATCAAATAAAAGTTATATTAATATAGGCATACTAGTCCCATATAATCATTTAAGTTATTGTATCGTCGCTAGTCAGTGAGTGACATGAGTGTTCTCCCGGTATCATCATGATATTTTAAGCGATCGTGTGTGCGATGGGTTTAACAATCCAGTATCCCTCAATTACTTTGTTTGATTACGGTAATTCGTAATTTAATTGACGCCATTTTATGGCTCCAGTCATAAATTCAATTTATATCAAATTATTAACTTTTAAATTATTAAATTTTAAGATAGCCTATTAACCTGAGCGTTTACAGAATACATCTTCGACTCAAATTACTTATGTTTCTATATATTATCGATATTAGATCGTTGTTGTCACCGGAAATTTAATGAAAATGGCGTACAGTACCCCTTTAAAGTATACCATTATCTGAAAATACAGTTTAAATATGCTGTAGGGACATGCATATCATCCTGGTAGAGAAGAATAAAATTAGTGAGAAGTCACACAATTTAGGAGGTAAAGATGTCACACAAGTCACCCTCTAGGCTGGAACAGGGGACCTCTTTGACTCCGGTCTAAATGGACCAGCAGCCATCTTGGGTCATAAGCTACATGCTATAACCCTTCCGTGACTGGAGCTTCCTGAACCATGACAGTCGTGCCTAACAATGCCTGTGGCCTTAAAATTATTTACCTTGATCGTGTAAGTCAGTGCATTATCTTATATTTGCAAGGCTCCCTATGGGCGACTCGCATATATACGAGAATGTACTGGCACGGGGTCTTTAATGCTGCACCAGAGCAGCTCCCATCATGAGAGGATTAATAGCCAAGGCGATATATAAAGTTTAATGTTTAACCCACATGGAGCCCCACGGATGGAAGCACGCACGACACAGTGTCGTCTGCTGCAGTCTATGTGGGGCTCAACTGATAAAGGTCAGGTTAATAGCCTTGAATTCAGGCGCTATTTGCTCTACTCGCTGAACTAAAATGATTCAGATTGTATTTTACCCGTATTTAATCAGGAACCAGTCTAGAGGTATCCAATTGTGAGAAATCACTTTGCGTGCTTGGTTATTAGAGAGTGGACTGTTATCAGGGATATGTAAGCAGAGCTCATTTATAAAACCCTGGCTACATCCATGAAAGTAAAGCATTCTTCCATGGAAATCAACTTCGTTTCTCTCGATTAAACATAATGTTCTCGAGGCTGACCACTGGTGATTCAAAAGCTAATGACAGAACAAACGCGGCCAGGTAAACTCCTGTTGCTATACCAACGACAGTAAATACCATCATCAAATCAGTGGCATAAAAATATGTTCGCATTGATGTGAAGTATAAGTCGATGATCATAATGTGGAGTAGATAGGCCATGAAGCTGAGTCGACTAAATGGAAGGAAACCTTCCCAAGACAGCACGGTGTTAACGAAGCCACCATTTCCTGTAACGCATGCGTAAATAACCCAACATAGAGCAGCACCCCACGCCGTACGACTCAGTGAATTGTAAATAGCAGAAACCCCAACAGAGGCTGCATAGTCCATCCTTACAATTCCCAATAAACCGTAAACAACGGAAGACGCCATGGCCGCTGCAACGAACCAACCCAACAGTCTACACCAATGTTGAATCTTAGGTTTCCCTTCTGTTTTGAATATGAAGTATCCTGTTGCCATGCCGACGAGATACGGTCCCATCCTGCACCATGGCGTATCGTAATAGTCATGCCATTGTGGGTTCATACCAGGTGGTAGCGCGGGTTGTTCTCCTTCTCTGGATGGGGTGAACATGTTTATATATGATATAACTCCAGCGGTAATTGTTGTGGTCAAAACAAATAAGGCCCACACGGCATAACCAACGCGGGGCCAGAAATACACTGGTATAATTATCAATGGACTTAGAACGAAAAATTGCATATCGTTACCAAGGTACCACGTGATTGCCATGCAGTGTTCGTGATCTTTAAATAAGTTGTTAATATAAAGTAAATGTTTCCACCAGTTTTCATTGCATTTGTTTTCATTATTGTCGGTCCAAAAAGGTCCATAATACCAGTGATGAAATAAGGGTGCATAAAACAGCATGACTAGACCATAGGGTAATGTCAGTCGATAATATCGGTGAAAGTAAAACATGATCCAGTTAATCTTGCCGTTTTTCTTTTTCATTTCGGTAAGAGTTGAGTACGCCAGAAGGAAACCACTCATTGTGAAGAACGAATCGACAGAGACACTTTCGTTGTCAATCACTTGAAATGCAAACCTGCTCGTCCAAGTATTTGCGAGGGGTAAATTCATTAGCTTCTTTTTACCGTGACCATATACATGGCCAACCAAAACCCACGTCAGGCTTAGAACCCGTATTCCGTGCACACAGTTTAATGTAGTACTGCTAGTAGCAGAATATAATCTTTTTGTATTTTTGTAGACTGAAAACGATTGTAAAATCCGTTGGAAAATGCCGACTGCCCTTCTTCTTGGGTTGTTGGTCATGTGACTATCTACTGCTTCTGATTGGATATTGCGCACCGATCCATTTGTGGTAGATTTGTTGGTTACATGCGCAAATGTTTGTCTACTGATGTCGTATATGGTTCCCAACAACATAAGAATAACAATTGTCCCCATCACAGTAAATGCTACAACAGCATTAGTATTATAAATTGATCTTTGATTGTCACATTTTCCAGAAACCACTTGCAGATTCTCCTTTATGAATAATGATCGATTAAAGTAATTGTTTATAATATTCATGACATCACCTTCACGGCAGGTACTGGGAACACACAATCCAACATCGAGATACATTTGGGAATTTGTCAAACCCAGTTTTTCAGTCGCGTTTGCACCATGCATTTGGAAATTGACAGTTAGTCCGCAGAACTGACCATGGAAACTGGAAATAGTATTATCTATTATATATGCATGTTGTATCTTTATACATTCATCATAGTTACCAGGCCAACGTCCATTTCCTGTCAAGATCCCAGCTTCCGGTTTGAATTGACTGTCGATCATATGAAGAGCCCACTGCGCACCATTACGCGCACCAAATTTCACCTCGGATAGGTCCTTAGCACATCTTTCTGATAGAGTATGACCTTGGGGAAGAAAACGAGTGTGTTTGATGTTGACATTATGTGTTTGATGTCGACATTATGTGTTTGATGTTGACATTATGTGTTTGATGTTGACATTATATGTTTGATGTCGACATTATGTGTTTGATGTTGACATTATGTGTTTGATGTTGACATTATATGTTTGATGTTGACATTGCTGGACATTTGACATTGGATATTGGAGAGGTTTAGATTTGAGAATGTCAAACTTCGCACTGGCCTGGGAATATTTGACCCGCCATATCAAATCTAGTCGTAAGTCGGGTTTTTTTTTACCCTGTGCCAATGCATTCTCTTATATATGCGAGTCGACCATAGGTCGCCTCGCATATATAAGAGAATGCATTGGCCTAACAATTTTTTATAATTTTTTAAAAATGTTTCTTACAATTTTTAGGACATAAAATAAAAAACATCCATTACCCTGCAGGGAGCCCCACACACATATATAGAAGCATATAGAAGAGTGTCGTCTGCTCATGTTTGTCTGGGGCTCTGTATGGGTGAAATTATAAAATTGTTAAAGAATACAAAAAAACTGTAAAAAAATGTTAGGCCAATGCATTCTCTTATATATGCGAGGCGACCTATGGTCGACTCGCATATATAAGAGAATGCATTGGCACAGGGTAAAACAAATCCCGACTTACGACTGGATTTGATATGGCGGGTCACATATTGTCCTAGTAATGTGGACACCATCACAACTTACATACAATGGTTAATTGGTGGGACGGCATATACCCCACTATATTCAGTTACACATATATTTGAAGGAAAAAGTAATGGGTGGCTCTTTCAGATCCCATGTTCTAATCCGTGTGTAATACACCACACGGATAATGTTAGAGCGTCACCAAGCAGGGCCGGTGTGGCACATTCTTGACACATCTGCACATAATTAAACTGCGTGGGTACGTATATTTCGTCTCATATAGGAACCCTCGTGCGAAAAGGTCGAATTTTGGCCATATACTGGCAGGATATTCCATATCCGTAATCGTATTCGTGATTTTGCGAAAGGTCTCTAATGTCAAACTTCGCACGCCAAGCACTGGCCTGAGAATATGGTGCTGGACATTAACTTTACAGAATGAGGCCCCCCCCCCCCCACCACGCGCAGGTCTCATCTTCTCTGGAAAGTATCTCTATTATAAAATTATAAGGTTTTTTTAGTCTCTTTAGAAACTTTTTCATACAGATTCGTTTTCTTTTTTAGTTTAGTTTAATTATGTCTATCACCAAATTGGCAGACAACACATTGCATAATCGAGGTGCCCAATGGGTGCATATCACAATATTCAGCATCTGGGAACTTAAAGGCCCACTTAATTTTCGAACCACCATATCACATTATATACCATTTGAAAGAGGAAGCTCCAAAACATTGTATTATAAACTGATCCGTTCGAAGAAACTGCGAACATTGTTTTTGTCGATGTAGTGGGTATGTTCTGTGATTAATTTTGATCCAGACTGTACTATAAAGTCTATTATTCTCAATGGAAGGGGAATAACTCTATCTCTTAGTTTGAATTTTGATGCATTCTGGGTTGACAAGGGGGATGAATCTATATCACTTGGTGGACACTCCAAGGCCACAGCTGTTCCGTATTATGGTGGAATATAATATATATATTTTGGTTCCTCTTCCAAATGGTATATAATATGGGATATGTTGTGTATAATGTAATCTGGTCATTCGAAAATTAAGTGGGCCTTTAAATCTGAATCTAAGTCTCCGATAGCAGATGAGGCCACGCAGAATGAGGTCCCCAGAGGATGATTTTGGTGCATCTACCTGCTGTGTGGGAGTAGCATAACTAATTTCACCCTCTGTGGACCTCATTCTTCCTATTTCCGTCACCCTATTTTGAGGCCTGGTCAAGCAACAAGATACTACAAGAAAACCATAGTCAGAAATGGTAACGCCACCAAGATCGTATTATTAGCCATAAATATAAATAATAATACAATTATTCTATAAACTAGCTTTCAAATTTTATGCGGGAAATTTGCGTACTTCCATATTTCAAGTTTTCCCGTTTCTCGTGGCATACATTACTTTCATCAAACTGTCTTCTTTATTACACAAGCTGATAGGCCCGACTTCACCCGGGCTGTTTCACATCTGCTTTCCGGTGAAAGGTGCGATTTGACCTTCAATTGACTATTTCGAAAGTCAAGGTCAGGTCAGGGTCATGATTTGTCCAGTCCAAAACACCCCCACCCGTAGAAAACTACCCATAGGTATCAAATTTCGTCGAAATCCGTCCGTTTTACCCAACTTGACCTTTAATTAACAATTTTGAAGGTCAAGGTAAGGTCAGAGTCATGATTTGACCCGTCCAAAACACCCCCCCCCCCCGACAAAAGTACCCATAGGTATCAAATTTCGTCGAAATCTATCCGTTTTATCCGAGTTGACCTTTGATTGGCCATATTGAAGGTCAAGGTCAGGCCGAGGTCACGATTTGACCCGTTCAAAACTCTCCTCAGACCAAAGTATCCCTAGTATCAAATTTCGCCGAAATTTGTCCGTTTTACCCAAATTGACCTTGCATTGACAGTTTTAAAGGTCAAGGTCAGGTCGGGGTCACGATTTGACCCGTTCAAAACACTTCCCGGACACAAATACCCATAGGTATCAAATTACGTTGAAATCTTTGGAAAGCCGAGGAGGACATGTTGGTTGCTAATTGCTAGATATACGACGCGGTATTTTGAAGGTGTTTCAAACTAGGAGATAGAAGTATTCTGCCTTT